>JH720329.1:363117-389524 GCA_000231825.2 Tetrahymena elliotti 4EA
CCAATTTTGAGAAATTAAATTTACAAAAATATTTCAAGAACAAAGAAGTATCAACTCTCGATATATTTTATTTTTGTTTAAATAGTCAACAACAGTTCATTAGTAAATTTTGTTAAAACTATTAGATATGTAAAAATTGTTCTAATATTTTTTGTCCAATTTTGAGAAATTTATTAATTTATTTTGACACTCTTATTATTTTTCTAAGTCTATTGATTAAAAATCAAGATAAGCAACTTCGCTTAAGTATTTTTCATAACCAAATTAGTCTGAAGGATATTTATTTAAGAATTATTTAAGGTAGTATTATTTTTGTTATTAATATTTCAGTCTATGACATATTGTATACATCTCTTTAAGATTAGACTTTTGAAATTTTTTGTTCTTGAATGAATAAAAACGTTTATAATTTTCAAGACTTAGCCTAAATGAAGACATTTTTGAATAAGTTAAAGCTAAGCTTTAATAAGCCATTTAGGAATCTGGATCTTTTTAAATAGCCTTGTTTGCATACTTTATAGATTTTTCAAACTTGTTGAGAAAGTCTCTGCTAAAATAACTATAATAATTGTATGGTGAAGAAGATTCAGGATTTAATAAGATAGATTTTTTAAAAATTTATTTTGATTTTTCTTACTAATTTAATTTTAAATATACAAAAGCTAGTCTAATTAGAATTTCGTAATCTAAATTTTATGTTTTTTCAATATTTTCAACTATTTCTAGAGCCAATTATTTTTTATCAGGCATTTCTGAGTAGAATTAGCTAAGGTAAGCACCTATCCAAGTGTTATCTGGAAATGTTTAATATAATTTTTGTAGAGAATAAATCGTAGCAATCTTGTTTTTCTGACTATAAGAATAACAAAGCTATACATATAAAGTCCTCCAATATTAGTTATCTATAGCTAAGCATTCATCTAACATTTAATGAAAATAAATTTTTTTTAAATTATGATTGGTCATAAACAGAATTTGAATCAAATCTAATCTTGTATCAACATTCTTAGAATCTATTTAAAGAATTTTTTTACAAGTAGCCAAAGCAATCTAAAATCTATTTTTATATCTATATTCTAATTATAATTTAATTAGCAGATATTTAATATTATCGCTACATTCATTCAGCTATTTATCTACTCTTTCTTCTATTGCTTCTAGTGACTCATAATAATAAACTATTTCTTTTTAAGTAAAAAAGCAATACACTTTATCCTAATTATGCATAATTTTTTCTTAACTATTATTAACTATTAATTGTATGATATAAATAATACGTTGAGTAAATATTTAGTTATGACAACCAATCATAAGATAAAAATTTTTAATATACATTTATTTCAAATATTTAGAAGTGAAAAAATGATATTATTTTAAAAGAAAATTGTATTGATTGATTTCTAAAATAACAAAATAAATTTTATTACTTAAAATAAATTAATGATTTTTGGTGATATTAATAAAAAATAATTCCCCCACCGGGACTTGAACCCGGGTCTGAAGGGTGAAAACCTTCTATCCTAACCTGCTAGACTATAGGGGATTACAAGATTTTAGAGAATAAAGTAATATTGTTTTTAATAACTTTTATTAATTTATTGTATTTGAAGTTTTGATTATATTATTTTAGTTTTTTTAAAAGAATTTTTTTATCTAATATAGAAGGACAGATCTCTGTTTTACTTAAATTTTAAGTAATTCAAATTTCTAATAGAGAAAAGGTAGATTTTACTTATTATTATATTATTGAACTTTATTAAATACAAATAGATATAAAAATTGGAGACTCACTCATCAAGGAGATAATTAAGAGTAAGTTATGAATTTTTATAGGTTATAAAGGAATAAGAAGAACCACTTTTTTAGATTCTATTAATGTTGCTAAGTTGAGTACTTTCTGCAAGTTCAAGATCTATTTGTTTACTATCACAAAATTTCCTAAACTAATGTAAAAAATATAAGTTATTTCCATATTCATCATTTTTGAACAATTTAGGGAATTTGCTAAGATAATAATCTGCTAAATTTTCATCTTTAATTATTTCCATATGAATGTAAGCCAGCTCTTAATAAGAATTAAGCCTTTTTTTATCAAGTTGTATGCATTTTTAGAAGTATTTCACTGAGTTCTCATAATCTTGTAAATTGTAATAAGAGCATGCTGAATTGTAATAAGCATCCAGATATGTGTGATCTAAATTTGTTGCTTTTTTACAAACTTCTATTGATTTTGAGTAGTTTTTAGTAACTCTAAGTAAAAATCCATAATTGTTATATCCTTTAGCAGAGTTTGGGTTTAATTCTAAAGCTTTTTCTAAAAGTTATTCAGTCAATTCATTTTTAGATAAATTAATATATGTATAAGCTAATCTGATCAATAATTCAAAATCATATTCTTCTTCTTTCAAAATTATATCTACAATTTCATTAGAATCTTTTAAGCTATTTTCTTTTTTCATGTCGGAGTATATTTAAGCTACAAGAGACATTATCCAATGGTTATATGGTATTAATTCTATTGCTTCTTTTACTATATTCAAGCCAAGATCAACTTTCTCTTGGTGGAAGAATAAAACACACTGAATATAATAAATTCGCCAATAAAGCTTATCAAGCTACAAGCATTCATCTAACAAATATTATTACTGACTGATATTCTTTATTTTTTTTAAAATACAAATTTGAACTATATCTAATCTTGCATCAACACTATTTTAATCTATTTACAAAATTCTTTTTAGAATCTTTAAGGCTTCATTGTACTATAATTAATATTTGTAAAGTATCTAGGCTTTTATTTATAGTGCTCTTATATTATTAGGCTATTCCTTCAAAATTTATTCTACCTATTTTTCTATAACTTCAATACCAACTTTAAACTTTTCTTCTTTTTTTTCAAAAAAGAAAGTAAAAACACACTTATCTTAATATTCTTAATTCATAAGTCTTTAATCAATTTTCTGATATTAATTGAAGTATTTAAAAATTATAGTAGCTCCTTATTTTAAATAGAAAATCGTTTGCTTGATATTTGATAACTAAAATTCTATTAACAGTATCTTCATCTTTGATAAGTAAAAAATTTCCCCCACCGGGACTTGAACCCGGGTCTGAAGGGTGAAAACCTTCTATCCTAACCTGCTAGACTATAGGGGATCATGTTAATTTACCATATTTTATTTAATAATTTCTTAAATTTTACAATTTTTAGATGTACTGTTACTTTTATTTAAAAATAAGAGTTTTTTAGGTGAGACAACAACAACATACCATATTTTTTTAAAACTTGATGTTTTTATTGATGAAAAATATAAATGATAAAATAAATTTAATGTATGAAAATTTATTTAGTTCCTTCAAGAAAACTAAAACAACATAAATTGAAGACTTAAGGTTTATGGATAATCTTAATTTTTGACTTTTAAAATAAATTTTTATTTACAGAATAATTTTTTATTTAAGAAATTTATTAAAAAATTTTCTCATAGAAATAAATCTTGCCAATTAATAATAAGCTATTGAAAAGCACTTTTTAGCAATGGCTTATTAATAAAATCACTCATACCAGATTATATTGCTTTGTCATAATCTTCTTGTCCTACATAGGCTGTGCATGCTATAATTACTGGTGTATCATTATATGAGATACTATCATAAAATTGATTGATTTCAATTGAGAGCTAGTATCCATTTTTAAAAGGCATTTCTATATCCATAAATATTAGTTTAGGAGATTAACAGCATTTTTAATGATACATATTTTAGATATAGTCAACAACTAGAGAACTATCAGAAATAGATTGAGATTAAAATGAGAATGTTTGTATAGTTTTCGATAAAGCATATATATTAAATTAATTATCATCAATAATCAAGATTTATGGACAACCACACTTTTCTTGCTTAGAGATATTATTTAAAATAATCTTATCTATTGTAGTCTAAGGATTAGGTATTTCAAGAGTGCTTAAACTTAAGTACTTGTCATTCGAAAGTGAGTTTATTTTAACTAGAGATTTAATTATTTTATTTTATTTTTTTATGCTAGAAGAAATATAGTTTGAAGAAGTTATTTATATATCATTTAGCTTATTAAAAGGAGTATAAGATGTAAATCCTTCATGTTTTTAACTTAGTTTATCTAAAGATGCATTCTTCATTGAAGAATATGATTTAACTTTAGGTAAATTTTTATAAAAATTATAATTCTTAGCCTAAGAGTCTTGGGATGATTCTGATTCAGATATTATTCTATTTCTGCAACTTGTTATTGTTTTGTGCTTTTCCAACAACATAGACTCTAAAGTATTGCATTATTATGATGTATCTATTTAGTCTATTGTTCTTGTTTTCTGAAATTAAATTTATTTACTTAATTCTTTAATTGATTTTGCTTTTGTTAGAGATAATTGTGATTAAATTCTTTATTCACTCTCTTCCTAAAATTTCACATTCTTCTTTTTAACAAAGCTTTGAGAAAATTCATATTTTATTTAATTAATATTCTCTTCAGACTCAATTAAAGCTGAAGAGTCAAATTGATTTTAATATTCTAAATTACATTAATTCATTGACTTTTGCTTTTTGATTTCATTTAAATTAGATTATATTTATGTTGACAAACCTTCTAATTTGCTATTTTCTTCATTTTCTAAAGTATTCTATTCTTCTAATGAATATTAAGTTTGATTTTGCTTTAAATTTTTAACACTTTATTTAGAATGTTTGCAAGTATTGTGTTTCCTCTTTTTTTAAATAGAAGATTTAGTTGTGGTTTTTTGAAATTCATCAACTTATTTAAATAAAGCTCTGATAGACATTTTCGTTTCCTCACTTTGAACTTTGCTAAAACGAGTAAATTATTCTACATAGGATTAATCCTAAATAAGAAAGCTAAAGACTGATCCTTTTCCATAATCAGATTCTACTGAAACTCCACTTTTTATATTTTCGTTTTACACTAACCCTCTAGCGATAGAATTGGAAATATACAGACCTAGTCCACAGCCTGAAGTATTTAGCTTCTCATCATTTTCACTGTAATTTATCTTAATATGAAAAGTTAATTAAAATTTTAATATAAAAAATAATTCTTCTACCTTTGCACAAAACTTAAATATTTCTTCTAAATTTTCTTATTTTATTCCTATACCAGTATCTTGAACTGCTATTTTGTAAATACCATTATCGAACATGCTGATAGAAACCTCTATAAAACCTTATTTGGTAAATTTTAATGAGTTAGATAAAAAGTTTAAAAGAATCTATCTTATCCTATTTGGATCAGAACATATCTACTCAGGTACTCCTTTATCAATATTTATTCGTATTTATAATTTTTTCATCTAAGCTTGAATTCCAACTAATTTTTAGCAATCTCTAAAGAGACCAAAAATATGAAATTCTTAGAATTAGTACTTAAACTTGCCTTTATCAATTTATACAAAATCAAGTATATCATTGATTTGATTAAGTAGTAACTAATTTGAAAACAAAGCTGGATTCAAATAATCTTCAACATATTAAGAATTTAAGTCCTTAACTTCATCTTTTAGTACTTCAAGCATCGAAATAGAGCAATTTAGAGGAGTTCTAAGTTCATGGCATAAACTTCCAAACAATGTCATTTTTTCCATCTATATTTGTTCAACTTTTTTCACAAAAAATTCTTCACAAATATTCTAAACAGTAACAAAAACTAAAGAGTCTACTTTCTAATCATCCTCTAAAATGTCTACAGATTAGAACTGCAGAAAAATATCCTTGTTCTAAATTTTACCCTAAAAATAAAACCAAAATTAAAATTTGTTGATTTTTCTAAAATGATTTACTTGTAATTTAACGGTATTTTCTTTGTTGCTTGAGATAGCGTATTTATTTTTTTTAATAATTTTTTTTTAATTCTTCATGAAATCATTATGCTAACATTTTGTTTCTTCAAGTTAATGTTTCAATTTTGGTTGTTTCCGCTGTATATTTTATTGATTTTAAAGCTGTCCTTCTAATGTATTTTCTAATATTCTCTATGAATTAGCAGGTTTGATCATTGTCTTACTACCAAAAACAATTTATCCTATTTGATTCAAAAATAAAAAAATTTGTCAAATTATTTTTAATATTTTAGTTTTAATATAATTTACTTTTATCATTTAAGCTGATGCTGTTGGATTAATTGTCTTTTACAAATTAATTTTTCGTATTTTAAATGCTTTTTTCTATGAGTTGATTTTCTTTATATATTATGCTACTTAAATTTGAGTTTTTTTAGTAGTGTTTATCTGAATTTAATAATTAATTAACACTGTTATCAAAACTTTCATTTACTAAATTTTATTTAATTTTTTATTCTTTGTAATTTTTTAATAAATTCTATTAATTGAGTTGAATCTCATATTTTTCTTTATCATATTCTAAATTTAAAGAACTTTAACATCTTTTTTTCTAATTAGATAACTGTTTTAAATTATTTGATTTCTAAAATTTCTTTTCATTCACTTTTATCTTTTTATCAAATTATTAATTTTATTTACGAGAGTTGAGATCATCTTCAAAGAAATTAAATCCACCATGATCATATCTTAGCACTGTATATGAATGACAATTAGATTACTTAAATCCTTTCTTAGAAACCTTATGTATAAAAATAATATTAAAAATATTTTTTTTGTAGTAGAAAGAAATTACACTTAAATCAATGCTATTTTCATTAAACTAAGAATTTGAAAAGACATATTTATTTGGTTTATCCTTTTAAACCGTTTAAGAATTCTTAATTTTATTAATTTATATTAAATGATTAAGTTATTTTTCTTATTGATGGCTATCTTTTTGTTAAATTTCAGTGAATTAATTTTAATTTTAAAATTATTAAATTGATTTGGATGGTTCATCAATATTTTATTTGATTAATTAACTTAAATTTAATTACTCTTCTTTTTAGTTGATCAAGAATTTGGATGTATTATTACCTTATAATTAAGAAGAATTTTAATTAACAATATGATTGATACTTTGTGCTTTATTGTATGAAATTTGTTATTCCATTTATTAATTTGTATTTCTAAGAATTTAATCCAACTTATTTTCATTTTTTACATCAATTTTCTATTGTAATAAGCTAGAAAATATTTTTTATGAGTCAATTTACTTTTTAGCAAATATATCAGGTAATTCATTTTGCTATCCTAAATTTAATAAAATATTCTAAATATCAACCTTTTTCTTTGTATCAAAAATTTTTTTGAGTGAAGAGTTAGCAAAAACGAGTTTTTTGTCAGAATTAAGAACTACTATTCCTTAAGGTACTAGCGATAATACATTCTAATATAAACTATAGATCACTTGTGTTTAATCTTTTTAAATTTCTTTTTTTCTTTTCCTATTTTAATAATCTATCTCAATCACTTTAAGGAAAAAGAATAAGGATAAGCAATAGATTAAATTAGCTATCATTACTTCTACTTCAACATTTAAAGATGAAAATTGATACAAAGATATTGCTATCAACTCTAAGACAATAATTAACATCTACATATACTTATTTTTTAAATTCATGACTTAATTGCAAGAAATTTAGCTCTAAGCCAGTGATAAAATTATTAAAAGCTGCTATTTTTCTTACAGATAAGTCAAAATAATCAAAGAAAAGATTATTTATAATCCTACTATCATACATTCTAAAATCTAAATAAATATATTTGTTCTGAAAAGCTGAATAAATTTCTAAATCTTATTATCCTCAAGAGTATATTCTTATTCGCTTAAAAATTGTCTTTCTGATTTATTGATTTCAATCATCTTAACCACAGTATATAAACATATGCTCAAAAATAAAATTATACCCATCATTATTTTTTATAGTTCAATAATATATATAACAACAATAAATATATAAAAGATTGAAGTTGTAGTTAATTTCAAGCTTTCATAAAGTTTGATTCTCTCATACTAATTTAAAATATTTTACTCTCTAAGCTTAAAAATCTTACTTATTATTTTTTTTACCATTTATCCCTCTTTCTTTCTATCTCAACTCTTGTTTTATAATAATTGTTTTACTTCTAAATTAGATACAATTATCTTAATTTCTTATCAATTTGATATTAATTTGTTAAAAAAGGGTTATTAAATAGATTATAAATCAAGTAGAATTCTCAAAAATACACTAAAATTACCTTTAAATTTAATGACTACAAATAATTATTAATTAATTTAATAAAATCCACATGATAAAAAGTTGATCTAAAAAGTTAATTCCTTAATTATCTATTAAATAAATGAATATATTTAATTAAATCTCTATTAAATAACTGATAAAAAAACATAAAAAATTTAAAGAGTTTTTCTGATAAGATAAATAAATTTTTACCTCTAAATTAGGTACTCATATTATAATTTCTTATCAAAAATTATCAAAAAGGTTTTTTAAATAGATTATAAATAAAATACAATTTTCCTAAATACACTGAAATGACATTTAAATTTAATGATTACAAAAAATTATTAATTACCATGTATTCCCATAAATAAAGATACTTTTCAAAACAAATGAAACCACAGTAGTTAAGGGGAGGATGACAAATTTTTTTTTTACGATTTCTAGTGAGTTATTTGTTCAATTTTTTCTAGTTTCAGAATATATTATTTTTATGTATCCTACTGTTATATTTTTAAAAATTTCAAAAATATAATAATTTTTTAATTCGTTTTTGAATGGAAATTATTTTTTCTCCAATTATTTTTCTATGAAAATTAATAAATCTTAGATTTTTCCAATTAAAAATGATTTAAACTGCTATGAATTCCTCCTTAAATTATTAATATCAACTATTGATTTATTATTAAGTTAAACTACAATCACAATCATAAAAAATTTTTTTGAGAACTATAAAAATTTAAGATATTTACTTTAAAATTGATAACAAATGTAAAAAGCAGTTAATTTTTGTTTTGTTTGAAATTAATTTTTGTGATATTTTTTATTTGTTTTTTATCAAGTTTAGACAGATAAATACTAAGAGCTTTGAATACCTAAGTTATTAATCAGTGCCAAAAATTATAAATATATTAATGAAAATTTTTAAATAGGAAGAACCGCTGTTTATTTTATGATTTTATAATAGAATAATTTAAAGCTTTCTCAAGTAAAACCAGCTCTTTGTAAAACACTAGCTATCTTTAAACTTAGAAAATTATATAACAGCAAAATATAAGCAATATTATTAAGAGTATTATAATAGAATAATTTTAATTCAATTTAGAGCATTCTTAGCATTAAATTCCATCATTACCTCTTCCATATTATACACCCCAAACATTTCCTTAAAAATCAAATAGCTCCTACATGACCTACAGAACATCCAAATTTATTTGAAGGGTCTTCAGGAATGCAATTTTATGAATTAAAATGCATTTGTAAATTAGATCAGAATTCTTATTATCACTCCAATATCCATTTTATAGCTCAATAATATTTGAATAGCAATTTTTAGATCCAACAGGACATTTAAGACACTAAACATTTTCAAATTAGTCTGGGTCCTAGAAGCAATAATTACCTTGATTCAACCAAAATAAATTAAATTTCATCATAAATAAAATCATGAAAATGTTTAATTAAAGATAACAAGCAAATTATAAGAAAAGAAGTTTTAATAAACTGTGAAAATATATTATTAAAATAAAGGAATTACCTTATTGACAATAACAGCATATTTTGTATTTTTGTAAAGTTTACAAAATTTCTCCTAGTTGACATTTCCTAAAACTAATATCATGAGAAATACTAAGCTCTTTTTAATAAAATTTGAAGGTGGTGGTATTTAAAACAGGTTTTGTACCTACAGTTTTAACTATTATAGAGGAATTAGATTTAGATTGGTATGAATATGATACATTAAACAGGAATCCAAACTAAACAAAATTGTAATTTTATCTAAGATTACCATCTAGCACAACTTCTTAGCTCTATAATTCTAGAAAATAGCTACCAAACTCAAGTAAGATGTCCTAGTTTATACTTGAAGTATTTATAAAAAACTTGATTTCTCTCATCTCTTCATCTATTAATCTTATTAAAATAGGTGAAGATGTACTACCACTCTGCACATTTTACAATGTTGCCCTTTGAATTCTTCTATCATCGCTAAATTCATTTTTAACATCCAATAAAACTGGATAGGATCAAATATTTTTCCAATATAAATCTGCTGAATTTTTTACAAATTAATTTTAATTTTTTATTAAAATTCTTTGATTCTGGTTAGTTTTTTGTAAGACTTGCAGCTATATTCCTTAATACCTAAATGCTCCTTCTACTATTAGTGCAAAATTTTATTTGAAAGTATTTTCAGTCATATCTTAAATATCACAATTATTTAGTAGTAAAGCTCCACCCGATCCTTATGGACTAGAGTTTTAATAGAAAATTTTTCCATCAAACTACTACTAAAACAATAAACAGCTCCTCCATTTCCTGTTAAAGATTAATTTTACTGATAAGTGTTATCATTAAATATTATTGAAAGATTAGAAATAAAGTTATTATTTTTCATAATCAAAAGTTTAATAACTGTTAAGTAAAAGACACTTGCTATGCTATTTGTTTCTACATTGGTTGAATCTACATTCTTTATAATATTAAAAAAGCTATTTTATTTGAGTTCAATACTTTTGATCTTGATAGAATCTAAAAGTAAATTTTAGCTAGCTTAAATTTAAATTAAGCTGAAATCATTATTTTAGTTAGAGATTTGCTAAAAACTAGCTTCTTACAAATTTTAATAATTATTTACCAAAAACCCTCCCCTTGGTTTCAGAGGTAATAAGTTATAATTTTAATTATTTATAAAATTTACCTGTGAAATTTTGACAACTTAATTGGTTTGATTAGAAATGATTTCTATTTAGTTTTAGTTATCAATAAACATAAATAACCCCAGGCTCTCATCTAAAACAACTTAGCTCTACTAATTAAACTAATACTGTGATATAATTGTCTTTAATGATTGTTAACTACTTAAATCATAGATGGTAATCTAATTAGTATAAAAAGATAGTAGCTTGACTTACTTTTGATCAGAAAAAAAGCAAAACTTTTTTTAAAGAAAGTAAATAAAGTTTAATAAAAAATTTGAATTGATTTTACTTAGTATAGGTTCTCTAGAGTTTTTGAATTAAAAGCTGTGAAAGAAGTTTATTCAAGTTTAAATGTTTCCAAATTTAGTAAAATAACTTTTTAAGAAGTAGATTCTCCAAAAATAATTTTGTTTCCAAATCCATCATAATAGATATTATAAGAGACAAAGTCTTTTGAGAAAATGCTCATTTTATATTTTTATTCCTCCAAAGAATATACTCTCAAATAATTCACACTATAAAATATCATTAAGTTTTTTTCTCTTTACACAATAGTGTAAAGAGGTAGTCTTCGTTATATGTATTTTAGTTAGGTATACATTTTAAGATATAGGCTATACTTCAAAAGTGTATAAATTGATTTCTCTTACTGTTAAAATTCCTGTGATTATAATTTTGTCTCTTCTTCTACTATTATACAGTTAAATAATAAATAATCTTTTATTTGTTATTAATCAAAATAGCTAAAATTATCCCAGATATAAAATTATTTAGCTATTTATCCTGAAATTAAATCATATTGATAAGCAACACCATTTCCTTTTAATTCTATCACTTAATTATTTACAGCTGTATTTAAGAAATTAACAGTTAAGCAGTAAATTATTACTAAGTATAAACAAGAGAATGCTGCTCAGATAAAAAATATATATTATTAGATGTTTTTTGGCTTTGAGTTAGTTCTTAAACTTAAAAATCTTACTTAATTTTAGTTAACAGATAAAACTTACCATGATTTTACAAAATTTCTAGAGTAGTTAGATAACAAGCTAAAGGGGATGGAAGTTTTATTACGTATGGATTGATAAAATTATTTTCTTTGATTTAGAAAATATAAAGTAAGCTTTGTTTTTGAGAGAAAAAGTTTTCATCTGTTTTCCAAAAGCAATCTGAATTCAAAAGATTTGAAGGGACTTGACTTGTGATTTCTGAATATATTTATTTGAATTAATTTAGAGTACTTAAAAGGCAAATTAATTCTATTCTCCTAAGAACTAAAGTCTAAATCTAGAACATTAATTAATGTTAAAATTTATTTATTTTTATATTAAGCAAAAAATTTTTAATCAGATTTCACTATAGTTTAAAGTAAGAGTTAAGGAGTGAAAGATTTAATCAATTGACAAATTTATCCAAAAAAAAGAAGTAAATTTCTATTAGAGTTTATGGATAGAAGGCCCACATATTTGTGTATTCAAATTGATAATTTGAATTTTATTTTTAGATGAGTATTACAAAAGAATATTCTTCTTATATAATATATCATAATAATATATCATAATAATATATTGTATTAGTAGAATTAATAGCTAAGCTAAACATGCCGTTATTTTGCTATTAATCTTAAACGCATACTATTTAGTTGAGCTAATCTGATGATTTATCAATAACAAAGAATTGAGGTTACTAAAAGATATATTATACTAATTAGAGAGCACTTGTCAAGAATGTAATTTGTTACCCAAATAAGAAATTTATATTAGTAATTATCTAACTCAATGTAATATTTTGATTCTCTAGTATTCCAGATGAGATGTCAAATGTAACCACTTATGTATTAAAATTGATGCAAGAAAGAACTTTACTTTTAGAAAATTTGCTTTCTAAATGAACACAATTTGTTTTCTAAATGAACACAATTTGTTAGCTGTTATTAATTGTAAAACTTGTTCATCAATTTAATGTATCAAAAACTTACTGATGCAAGTTATGGAATGTTATAATAATCTTGAGGTAGAATTTAAGGAATAGATTTCAAGATGCCTTTCCAAATTCATCTATTTGAACCAGCTAATTTCTATCTCATTAATAAGAATTAATTATGGAAGGAGTATTAAGATTTTTTTTTAATTTATATTAATTGTTTGAATAGCAATATTGATGAATGAATGCGCTCAAAATTTAATTATAAATTTTAATCAATCAGTAATAATTAACTTAAATAGAAAAAATAATCTCTTTAAAAAAAATTAATTAAAAAAACTGATTATTTATCAATAATTCTACCTGCATTAATTACTGTCTTCTCCAGAACCTAGGGATGTAATAATCTTATTTAAATAAAGATAAATAAGTATTAAAATGTTGGGTTTCATAAGTATCTTTTAGCTTTTTAACTTTAATTATCTACAAAAATTATTGACTAGTGTTTTGATAAAAAAAAAACATTAAATAAAATGCTAATAATTTTTAATAACAAAATATATTACAAAGAAGCTATTCAAATATAATCTCTAAATAAATAAAAAATTAATAATATTAAATCAAAACTAATTCTTCTAATTTCACTACATAACTAATAAAAAAAGTGCTTTCTTTATTTCTTATTCATGTTTTGGATTGATTTTGTTTATTTGTTTGATGGTGTTTATTTTTCTTTTTTATTTGTTTTTGATTCATATTTGTGACTTATGTTTGTTTGAGGGTATATATATTTATTTTTAACTCTAAAAACGTATTCATTTTTTATAAATAAGGAATAATTAAAATCTGGAAGTTGGAAACTAATTTATTCATTCACTTTTTAAAATATAAATAAATAACTATTAAGGATCAATATTTAATTTATGTTATCTGACACTCAGATAGAAATATAATAAGTGTAAATTATCTTCATTTTTATTTTAGAAAAAATTTCTTCAATATTTGATAAATTTAGCAATATTTAAAAAAAAATACATTTAAAATGATAAATTTTTCTTTAAACTCCAATAACAATTGATAAAATTTAAAACTTTTAATTTCAAAAATTTATTAGTTAGTTAGTTAATCCATTTAACATTTCTTATTGTTTTTCATAAAGATTATATTTATGCATAAGCAAAAATTGTTATATTAAAAGAAATTAAACAAAAATCGTAAATAAATAGACATTTTTGATAAAAAATTATGTACTTCAGCTTGAATATTATTTTCTAAAATAAAATTATTATTTATGTCATTTTATGAGAAAGAATTAAAATTTACTTTAAATTTAAAATGATTTTTAATTTAATTTATCATTCATTTCTTGATCAATTTTAAATGATTTTTAAGTATTTTTCATTATTAACATAAAATAATTTATATTTTCATTACAAAATAACATTATTTTAAATAAACCAATACATTAACTATTTCTATTTTCATTTAAAGATAGTTAGAATGAATTTCAGTCAACAGCAAAACAGCCTCGTATTATTAAATAACTAAGCATTTATTTTTACATTCAAATAAATAAATAAAATTCATTAGAAAAAGTAAGCTTTTATATTATAAATGATTAATATGATCGATCTATTCTTACCTTGTTACTAAAAATGATATGCCTTTAAATGAAATTTTCAAAGCAATTCTAAAAAATAACAAAAATAAAATTTCTCTGGTAAAGTTATTTTATTATTTATATTATCTTATTGTCTAAAATAGAGCAAAAAACTAAAAACATTTATCGCAATTAGACACTTAATTGTAACTTACTGATTTCAAATTATCATAGTAGAAGAAAAGTTATTGAAAATTTTTTAATAATAAATTGTTTTTTTTTGTAACTGGAGAAATTCATAATTTCTTAAGTATTAAATACAATATTATTAGTAATACAATAATTAGTTAAAGTATTATCTTTACCTTATTTTTTTTGCATCATTGATAATATGCATCATCTCATCATACTTGATAAAGATATATTTATTTTTTTTTTAAGATGTGAAAAATTTGGCTGTATATCCAAAGAAAGAAAGAAAATTTAAGTTATTGTTAATAAAAAAATATTAATATAATTTATAAAGCATTAATTACTAATAATTTGTTTAAATTATCCTTTATGTTCATTTAAAAAAAAATCTTCCGTCAAACTTTCTTAGTTCTTTTCTAAAAAGAAAATATGAAAAATATTTTTTAAAATACATTATAAAAACATTTATTTGAATATTTAGAATCACTAGAACTAATGCTCAATTTTAGTAGAATGGTAGGTAATTGTGGCTAAAAATATCTGTACAGCATAATAATTTTATGGTATTTCTTGGATAGCACTTTTCTATGAAAAAATACAGTATCTCATTTCAAATTGCATAAACAAAAATCCAAAAGAAAAAAGGAGTTAAAAAAAACTTGTTAAAAAATTCTTAATTTTATATTTAAGTTATTTTTCTTTTTTATTTGAGGAAACAAAATATTTTATTTTATTTTTAAGACACTGGATAATTTGATATTTAGAAGGCATAAAACAAATTTAAGTGAATAAACTCACATCTTCTTACCTCAATTTATTTTAATAACTTCAATTCTAAATATTAGAGTTTAATCTTTCTATACTATTATCTGTTTAAAAGAAACTTTGGCTCTTATCCTTGGGTAATATTTATGTTTGAATATTAATTATGCATTTTTGATTTATCAACTAACCGACTCCTCTCGTTTGGTGGTGTGCTTGGAGACTTTATACTATCTTTGACATTAATTAAAATAAAATAGGTAGTAATAATACTAGCAAAAATTTAAAATGTTTTTTCAAATAGAAGTTAATAAATCAATTAGAAAATTAGAAGAAATTTGAAATAATATATAAGAAAGAATTCATCTTTTGAAAAAGCAAAAAATCAAATAAATTTGCTAATTTATTATTAAAATGGATCAATAAACTCTGAAATATTTTTTAATTTTATATATTGAATTTTTTAAACTATCATTTGATTAATTAAAAGCAAAAACAATAAAAAAAAGTACAAAAACTTTTATTTTTCAGCAAATAATCTAAGTCTTTAATACCTCTAAATATCATATAAAAAGCTTGTTATTTAATCAAGATTTTGATAAAAAAATTAACAGTTACTGAAAAATAAATCAATAAAGTAGGGATAAAAGCCAAAGGAGATATGTAACAAGAATTTATTAATACCAAAAGTGATAAAAGCGACAGAGATTATTAAAGATATTCAATAAGTGATGATAGAAGTGAAAAAATTAAAAAGGGGCTATAGGGTGACTCTGATGTAAAAATCTCTTTTAATTTTGGTGATGATGAGTATGAAGATGAGAAAATCTAAACCTCCTAAATAAATAAATATACCCAAATTTAAAATACTATTTTAAATGAGTTAGAGAAAACTTAAATAAATTAACTCAACAGCAACTTAAATGGTGAACAAGGATATTTAAGATTTTAAAAAAATGAGATAGGTAAAATAATTGTTATTGTAAATTTCTAATAAAATCAGTTAGTTCTACTTATTTTGAATATTATTATTTCAAATAATAAAGAAAAGACTTCAATGAGAACCAATATGAATTTAAGATTGAAAGATGATGATTTATAACTTAAGGAATCAAATCAAGGCTTCTTCTTAAATAAAAAGACTGTTATTAATACCAAAAATGATAATTTAAAGTAGTATTTTAGCAAGAATAGTTAAATTTGTAAAAACTATAACATATCAGAAGATTAAAAACATCAATAATATATTTGTAATAAAAGTAGTAAAAGTATTTAAATAGCTATGAATAAAAACAAATAATCTAATTCAGCTTAGGCCAAAGTTTTACAGTTCATTAATAGAATAAAATTGATAAATAGGAATAGAAAACTTGAGAATATTTAAAGAAAACAAGTAGAAATAATTCGAGATAAATGCTACTATTTCGAAAAATAATTATTAAAAAATTCACTTTACAATTATTTCTAATAAAGCTTATATTAACTCTTTTAGCTCATCCCAATATTTATTCCAACAAACAAAACAATCATAATTTATGAAATATTTAGTATAATTTATTTCAATATTTTCTTTTTCTTTCTTTCAGTTTTAGCTTTTTTTAACTAAACTGAACAGAACTCTACTTTGTTTATAATTTTTAGTTATATAACAATATTTATTATGATAACAGATGTGATTTTAACTCTGAATATAGGAATTTTTCATAATGGAAAATTTATTTAAGAAAGGGATGTCATTGCTAAATAATATCTATTAAGCATGCATTTTCTCACTGATTTTTTGAGTCTTGTTATATTTTTAGCAAAGATAACTTCTGATCCAAAATAAATTACATTTAACCCTTAACATAATATTTGTAAATATTTATTTACTGTGATCATACTCTCTAAGCTTTATAGCATAAAGAAAAAAGTAGAAAGAGTAGATTAAATTTTCATGCTAAGCTAAACTAAAAGGCAAATTTTCTTGCTACTTTGTTAATTTTTTTATCTGCTTTCAGTAGCTCATACATGTAAAACATATTTTTAAATCAATAGATATCTAAAATAACTTATATTAAGCATGTATAGGATGGTACTTACAGGCATTCATTTTGGAGGAAGAAAAAAATTGGCTGTAAAATAAAAACATAGTTGAAAGCAGTTTTTATATAAAGTATATTTATTCTTTTTATTGGGCAATCAATATAATGACAACAAGTAAATTTCATATTGTGATAGATTTGAAAATAATTTTTTTCTTCTCAATTAAATAGTTGGGAGTGGTGATATAGTAGCTTAAAATGTTTATGAAGCTTTATACACCGCAATAGCATCAATCATATTTAGTTGTGTATTTGCTTTTTCTCTTTGGAATGTTTTTTAAGTTCTTAAAGAAATAGGAAATTCAAATAAGAGCCTTAAAAAATAAACTTAAGTTTTAGAAAAGTAAAATTATTTTTAAAATAGAGAGAATTGAATAATTTTTGTTTAGATATCTTAGGAGAAAAAATATAAACTCTTTGCTTAAGGCAAAAACTATGAATTAGCTTTAATATTTGGAAGAAGAAATTTGCAGAAAATAGTAATAAGAAGAGGCATTAGTTCTCTCTCTTTTGCCTGCTAAACTTTAAGCACAAATAATGTATGAAGCAAATTCATAAAGAATTAAAAATTTTAAAATATTTAACTGCTTTTCTGATCAGTCTATCAATAAAATAGCTTTATCAATGAAAGAAATAATTGTGGCTCCAGAAGAATTTGTATTTGAAGAAGGAGATAGAGATGATTCAATTTATTTAATAGTTCAAGGATAAATTGAAATTTTATTAAATACCAAATAATTAAACAACTATCCTATTAGGCTAAAATAATTATCAGAAAATTAAATTTTTGGTGAATTAGCATTTTTTTCTTAAATGCCTAGAAAAGCTTCAGCTAAAAGTATAAATCTGTCAACTTTATATTAAATCTAAAGAGAAGACTTCATTGAAATTATTTAAGAAAATTAAAAAGACTTTGAAACTTTTAAAGTTATTTAGCATAATATATTATTTTAAAATAACCATTTAAATACTAAAAGTTTATGCTATTGCTGTCATTCTAGCAATCATATCATACAAAAATGCCCTATTGTTAATTAACCATTAGACAAATAATTAATCAAATTGAAATATAATTTTGATTAATTTTAAGAAAGAAAAACGTACAATAGAAAAAAGAAAAAGATTATCAAAGCATTGTAAAAAAATTTATTCATTGATAATAAGATTTTATTTAAAATTAATTTCAATTAAAATTATTCTTTAAATAAATAAAAAGGAGTTTCATAACATAAAATTATAACATTCAAAGACAATTCAAAAGAGTGAAATCAGAGTATTTCCCATAATTTCGTTAAGAATAAAGCAATTAAGAATTTTCAAATTTATAGATAGAAGAAATAAAGCAATAAGAACTTATTAAATAAAACATTGAATCATGCTTTATTAATTTAAATGAACTAAATTATTCTGCACATAATTTAGAAAATGTTACACTAAGTAAAAGATAGATTTCACTAGATTAATAATTATCAAATTCTGGTAGAAATTAAGTTCATAATAAAAATAATGTGGTTCAAACTGATTTTAATCATAATAACAACAATAATAATTTAATTTATGAAATCAAAAAAACTGATAAAGATTAAGATTTTCAAACATCATAAGATAACAAATAAATGAGTAGTTCTCTTGTAGACATAGGTAAGTGTTTTTATTAATATATTTAAAAATTTAATTATTATTTTATTTTAAAGAAAGTAAAAATGATGCAATCTATTCAAATAGGAAAATTTCTATTGATAAAAAGAGAAAAAAATCAACTATTCTGAAGCATTATAATTTTATTGAAAATATTTCGTATGATAAGAATTCATCTAACAATTAATTTGAATAAGAATCAATTGATTTATCTGCTAGCATGATTTTAGAATCGATCCATTAATAAGATTAAAAATATCGTAAACATTTACCAAGCTCTTCAAATCTATAAAATAGTCATGATGATAAAACAAATAAAATTAAGGCTTCAAAAACCCAAGAAAATAAAATACTTAAACTTTTTAAAGACGAATTACAGGATGAATTAATAAATGAACTCTTTTCTTAAAACTAATTATCAGTAAGTGCTCATTTATCAAGTTGTAAATAAAGTAAAAACTCCCCTTTTAATAGAAGATAATTAATGTAATAAAAAAATTAAAATCATGATAGAGAATAAAATCCATAATTTGTTAAAACATACTCTGTGCTAAACATAAGCAAATTATTTTCAGCCAACTTTGAAACAATGAAAAATTATGAGTATTATTTCCCTTAAAATAACTCAAATTTTGTAATTAAAGAATATAATTATTTGTAAAACATTAAGTAGAAGCCCTCATCTTCAAAAAGACTGATAAAAAACATAAACAGTCTCATCATAAAAAGAGCTAAATCTTTAAAATAAGAACTAGTAGATCCAAAACAGCATTAAAAATTAAACATAACAAATTTATCCTATGGAGTATCTACTAAAAATTGCAGCAAATATCCAAAAGTATCTAATATAATTAATTGTGATAAATAATAAAAGTGATTATTAATCATAGTATCATTAATTCAATAAATGTATTTTTATTACTATGATACATAGAAAATTATATATAATATTATATTAATTTAGGCTTCAATACCATAAAACTTCATTCCCTCTCCCCTCGTTTAAGGAACAAGCACGAGATAAGAGCATAAATAAAATAAAAAAGATAAGGCTAACCCTCACTAAATTGCTTGCATTGGTAAAATGAGGTTTTATGGTATTTCATTTTTATATTTAGTATGAGATTAGCCTTATTTATTCTCAAGTTATTAAATAAAAGCAATTATTAATTTTATTTTTCAATCTTAGAAATAAGAAAGTTTTACAAAGGAGGATATTTGAGGGTATGAATTTATTGAATAATCCATTTTGATTTTAATAAGAAGAAATAATACTATAAAATTTGTTCAGTCTTAAAACTACTTCACCACAAATCCTATAAATTTATTTAATACTATTAATACTAAAAATTAGTTTATTGTTTTTTTGCTTTTTTATGGAGAGATAGAGAAAAGATTGGCAATATTTAATAATATAAATAATAAAAATTGCCTTTAAAATTTGTTTTGTTTGTTTGTTTTTTTAATAGTTGTTTTGTTATAATTAAAATAATCAAAAAAGACAGAAAAGTAGTTTTTTCCAGATTGAAGACAAATAAAAATGGATATTTAAAATTTGGAAAATTCTGTTGAAAATAATAATAATTCTTAGCTATTAGCTGATCAAGATTTATAAAAAGAAAGCTTTTTAGATAAAACAAGGTAAAAAATGAATGCTTATGATAGAAAAGATCAAGGTGATAACTCCAGAATTATATTTAATGATGGCAGATTTTAAAATATAAATTAAGATATCACATAAAAAGATTAAAGCTTAAACCTTAGATTTAACCAAAAGAATAATCTTGAAGAATCTAACTTTTATTCCAACATACAAGACAATAGCTTATTATCTGAATTTGAAGAAAAAGGTATGAATTCCATTCAAAAGAGATAAATTGCTTATTACTTCTACTTTATTGTATGTAGTTCTATATTAAATTTAATTCAAATAATATGTAGGTAAAAGTAAGTAGCTAAAAACCTATGAAATTACAAAATAGACCTCATAAAACATCAACGAAGTTTAACGATATTCTTCATAAGGATAACAGTCTGCTTATAAGATTAATAAAAACAGTTTATACAAACAAAAAAACTTGAATTCATCAAAGAGTCTACATAGAAAATAAAAATAAGAATAATTAAAAAGTAAAAATGAAGTCCAACAATCAAAGATTTTGAAAATAAAGTTGTTAGTTTCTTAATTTATTTAAAAATTAAAATATTTAAAAAAGAATAGAAAATTAGATCATTATTCTTAAAAGAAAGTTAAAATTATTTTTGATAAATGCTGCGATTTTGAAAGTGAACAAATAAGTTAAATTAGAGGCACTTTTTACAATTTGCATTAAAGGATTAAACAGATAATCAATTAAATTCCTCTTTTTACTCCTACAAATAAGATTGCTATTATTTTTGATGCTTTTCTTGTAGTTTATTTTTACTTGTGGTTTTTTTGTTTATCAATTGCAGCTTTCTTTGATTAAAATGAATTAAATTCTGATTTATTTGCTGTTTTTTCCATCTTAACAGTATCTATTATGGGATTAGATATTATTGTTACTTTAAATATAGCTTTGATTTAAAAAGATAACATGGTCTATGACAGAATATTTATCTTTAAAAAGAATACTTTTAGTCTTTATTTCCTATCAGACATGTTAAGTATTGCCTCTTTATTTGTGCAAATTATAAATAATTCAAATGAAATAACATACAATCCAGACAATTCAATTACAAAGTATGCTTAAATAATATTAATCTTTTCTAAAATGTATGCGATTAACTAAAAAAGAAAAAGATTAAAAAATATTTTAATCCTTAGCTAGTCCTAAACACATTTTTTAGAGGTTTTTAGCTTAATTTTTAACATAATCTAATTGGCTCATATCAGTAAAAAATGTAATTTAATTATCATTTATATTAAACATCTATTTTAAAATAGCATGCATTGGCTTTTACTCTCTTACGCTTATCTCTAAAAATGAAAGAAATTGGATTTAGAGCAAAAATATAGAAAATAGTGCTTATTATATTAAGTATATTTATTCTTTTTAGTGGGCAGTATTCACTTTAACAGCAAGTAATAATTATCATAAAAATCATCATTAAAATTAATCTCTATTTTAAAATTGAAAGACCTTCTAAAATTAATTAATTCACTTTTAATTTAGTAGGAAATTAAGAAATTTCAGCAACGAATTCTTTAGAAATGATATATGTGTCATTCTCTGCAATCTTATTTTACTTTGTCTTTATTTTTAATATCAGTAAAATCAGTAGAGCTTTTAATGAAATATGTCAATAAAATTTTAATGAGCAAATTTAAATTATTTCAAGGTAAATTATATTTATTCAAAAAATAATAAAATATTATTCGACATTAGTAAAATAATAAAATATTTTTTAATAGATTTTTAAATAGATAGAACTTAAGTACACAGCTCTAAGTAAGAGTTAAATAATATTTAAATGCGTTATTAGAGTAAGAAGAAACATAATAGATTTCAAAAGTAAGATAAACACTTTCTCTACTAACTCCTCAACTTAGAGAAGAGATTAATTTTGAAACTAATATTTAAAAAATTACAAAATTTGAAATATTTAATTGCTTTTGCTAAAAAACTCTAAATTAGCTTGCTTATTAGATGAAAGAAATTTAATTTTCTCCAGGAGAATTAATTTTTATGGAAGGAAATTAGGATTAATCAATTTATTTAATTATTAGTGGGGAAATAGAAATATTTCTAAAAGGAGTATAAAATGATTGTTAATAATCTTTTACGCTTAGTTCTTTATCTTCTAATCAAATTTTTGGTGAAATTGGTTTTTTTTCTTAGCAGCCAAGAACTGCTTCAGCTCGAAGTCTAAATTTTACAAACTTATGTAAAATTGAAAGAAAGGATTTTATGGAAATTATTTAGTAGAATTAAATGGATTTTTAGATATTCAAAGAAATAGAGCATAAGATTACTCTAAATAAGGACTATAAACAAATTCATGTTGAATGTTATGCTTGTAATTCTAATAATCATGTTATTAAAACATGTCCTATCCTAAACTGTAAAGTAGATGATAAGGTCGTCAAGCTTAAAACAAATTATTGTCATTTTTAACAGAGAAAGAAACAAAAATAAAGATTTTTATCAAAGCTATTGAAAGCTAGGTAAAATTAAACATTATTTTCTTTAAAAGTAAAAATAAATGAATAAATTGTTTAAAAATATAAATTACTTAATACTGTATTACCTCTGAAACTCAATTCTTGATTAAGATTACCTTGATTATCAATCGAGGTTTCGCTTCAAATTCAATAAAATAACTAAAATACCCAATTAAATTTTAATCATTAGAATATTACAGTATATTATTTAAAAATAAAAATAAATGAGTATTTTATTAAAATGACTGAATATCTTATTTAAAAAGTAAATATAAATTAATATTTTATTAAAAAGAAATTTAATAGGTTTGAACAAAAAGTTACACAATGATTTGAAAAATAATTTAAATTGCTAAAGTTTTTTCAATTGTACAAGATTCGATAATAAATAAGCTTTTTCGATGAGAAAGCTAGAAGGTTTGAATTGCTAATAAGATAAAATAAATAATGAATAATTTTATTTTAATTAACCGAGAACTTAATCATAACATAATTTACAAGAAAATCAAATTAGATGCAAATAAAAATCTATTGAATAAAATTTGGCTAACCAGAGCAAGAACTAAATTAAAAGTGTTTCAAATAAAAATACAGTAATACAAAGACACGACATCTATTTATCAAATGATGATGATGATAATTAAGAGAAAGAAAAAGACATCCTTTAAGATGATTTGAGTATGAGTTAATTGAATTCGATTTTTGAAATAAGTAATTAATTAACATTTTTCTTTGTTTTTGATAAATGAAAAATTTAAATTATATTATAAATTAGGCTGTAAAAATGATAATTTTACTTCTAAAAACTCCTCTCATAATAGAAAAAAATAAATAAGTATTTAAAGAAACTATAATTATATAGAGAATGTTTAAACTGATCCATAAAAGTAATCGCTACCTTTCATAAATTGTCTGGATTAAGAATCTATTGATATATCTGCAAACTTAATTGCAGAATCAAGCTATACCCTTGATTAAAAGTACCATAAATAGCTATCTAGCTTGGGAAATATTTAGCTCTAACCAGAAGAGAGGAAAAATGTTAGCTGGAAATCGTAAGAAAATAAAATACTTAAATTTTGTAAAGATGGATAAATGAATAACTTGAAAAAGGAATTAGAGAGCTAGAATTCTGTTAAAATCCTATCTTTAAATGACAAACAAGATAAAATTTCTGCTTCTAAAATAAAATCTTAAATAGTATTCTCTACTAAAAGGCATGGCACTGAGTAAAATATAAAAAGTTATGATAACAAATAGACATCTAATAAATAACCAGATCTTTTTTTAAATTAATTTGATAAAATGAAGTTATTTAAATACTATTTCCCACTATATAATTACAACTTAATCATATAGAATTACAACTCTTTGTAAAATAATAATACTAATAATATATTTTTTTCAAGTAAAGTGGAAAAAAATACAAGCATTAAGATTATTTCAGATACTAATAAGAAAAGATGTTTTTCGACTAAATTTAAATTTGAATAAAATAAATTTTAGATTGAATAAACTTCTAATACCACTAATATTTCTTATGGTATCTCTACTAGAGGATGCAATAAACATCCAAAGAAATACTCAAACGAGTTAGATGAGAAATTGTAATGAAAAATATATCTTTTGTTTATTTTTTATTCGATAATTTATGAATATTTTATTTGTTTTTTGGTCATGCATTTTATATCAAAAAATTATTTCTTCAATTTTTAAAATAAAATTAATTTGTTTCGATACAACTTCTCTTTATTAATCAAATAAAGTATTTTTTTGTGAGAATAATTAATTAGTAAATAATTATTTGAAATATAAAATACGAAAATGTATAATAATGTATGATTTCTCTGTCTATTCATTTCAATTTATACTATGAGAAATAAATGAATTGAGTAGTATTATCATATTTCTATGAACATAAGTTAAGATTAACTATTGACATAGATGAAAAAAAAATAAAATAAATTAATCAAAGGACGTAGATTTCTTACATTTCAGTCAAGTGATTAAATTAACAATTCATTATTTTTTTTCACATTTAATCAATATTATATGTAACTTTATATAAAAAGCCTTTAATAATAAATAATTGCTAAACAAATAATTACTAAAAAAAGGAATAAGAATAAAATACAAGATACTTTTTTCAAAAGGAACATTTTCTTAAACAAAAACAACTCTTATATTTGTAGTTTATATGAGCAGCAGCTAAAGTATGTAGAATACTCTATCAGATAACATTGAGCTCCATAACAAATCTATGTAAGGAAAGATTTTTTGTTAAAGCTTTATAAATTGTTTAAGAGGGGATGAGGATTTTACAAATGTTTCTTACCCCTGCAATCATAACACTGATTTTAATGAAGGAAGATAAAAATCATAGGAAATATTTGAACCATAAAATGAGACTTTTGAATAGTTTACAAAAGTAAAATAATTCTTTCTTTCTATAATTGATAATATTATAAGCAACTTTTATAAGAAATAAATAAGTTAAGCAGAAATGTAGGAATAGTAGCACAATACATAAAATTGTTTACCTTCCATTTAAAAAATGTTGACATTTTAAGAATAAAATAATTCTAAAAAAGCTCCTAAAGTTTACCTATTTTAAGGTAGCAAATAAAAAACTTTAAAAAACTCTAGAAATTTATAGCATGATAAAGAAAAGCTCAAAGTAGAACTAAGCTTAATCATCAAAAAAAAGGAGTCTGTTAAATTTAATGAATAAAATAAGTCAGAATCTGTTCTTGATGTGAGCAATCTTAACATATCATAAATTAAGTCAGAGTAATCGCAAATCAGACAAACTTAAAAGTCTTTTAGCAAGTAGAGTGAAACAAATTATGAAAGAGCTGCTGAAATCATTAAGAATATATTTAGTAAATCAATGAATAGAGTCTAGAGGATAAACAAACATGTAAAAACGTTTATTTAAGTTTTAAAAAACAGGAAAAAAAATAGATCAATTATAAATTTACAAGAAAACGAGTATAGATTAATAAATGACTAAGCATTCTGTCATTAAGCTAGAATGAGGGCAAATCAACCCAAAAAATATCTTCATAAATTATATTGCTTAGCTAAAATGAGAATGCCTATTCCTCTATTTATGCCAACAAACACTTTCAGAGTTTACTGGGATATCTTTCAAACAATCTACATTTGCTTATTTATTTACATTTATTCTATTTTAATTTTCTTTGC
>JH720329.1:389794-468786 GCA_000231825.2 Tetrahymena elliotti 4EA
GCAATAAATTTATTAGTGTTTTTTAAATTGAAGTGCGTTAATTAAAAGAAGAAGAGATTTAGTTATGCCTTTACATTAGGAGATAATTAAAAACATGTAATGAAATTATTTAACTAACTCCTTAGTGTTGTGTTTGTAGCTCATTTGGGTAAATTATTAATTGATCATTTTTAAATTTTATTTTTTAAAGCTTTTCTTCAATTATTAATTTTTAATTATCTCCCCACTTTTTTATTGTTTTTGTTACTTTCTCATTTTAATTTAGATAATAAATCTGAAATAGATCGTAAAATTTATTTTTTCTTCTCAAAAATAATATAGTGTCTTTAGCTTGGTTTACATTAGCTTAATAAGAAATTTAAAATGGCTACTCAGTAACATGGATTTAAAAATATAACATAAATGGATTACCATATATTTAATAATATATTTATTCTATTTATTGGTCTGTTACTACCATGACTACAGGTATTTTACTTAATTAACTCTTCTAAAATGATAAAATTATTTTTTTAGTTGGGTATGGAGATATCTCTGCTTGTAATTATGTAGAAGCGTTTTTTATAACACTTTCTATGATTTTATTTAGCTGCGTTTTTGCTTATTCAATCAATAATATTGGATTTATATTGTAAGAAATTGAAAAATCTTCAAAAGAGCTAAATGACAGTATCATTATAATATAAAGGTAATTCATTCATTATTCAAATTTAATTTTTCAAAACTAATCAAACTCACATTATAGCAATCCAAAATTTTAATGATAAATTTATCAAATAAAATTTACTTATTTTTATTATGAAAGATATTTGAATAGAAAAAACGTTAACCCATCTTTATAGTGTAGAGTAAGGCATTATCTTAGTTTTTTAGCTCGAGAACAAAAGGACAGAAATTAAAGTGCTGAAAATTAAATTTTGTCAATATTATCAAATAAATTAAGAAGCGAAATAGTTATTGAAATTAACTCAAGATTGCTGAAGAATAATTCAATTTTTAGTGCAAATTTTTCTTCTCAGACTCTGAAAAAATTGGTTTTTATTATGGAAGAAGTTGTGATATCTCCTAATGAAATCATTTTTGAGGAAGGCGATTATGATGACTAATCAATGTACTTTATAGAGAGTGGCTAAATAGAAATTTACTCATCTTCTTCCTCAAATCAAATTTTAGATAGCTTAAATCAATCATCAAATACTCATTCTTTAAAACTGTTATAAAAAGATAATATTTTTGGAGAGATTTCTTTTTTTTCTGGGTTATCTAGAAAGGCGAGTGCAAGAAGTATTAATTTATCCACACTGTATAAAATAAATAGAAACAGTTTTATAAGCCTTATTTAAGAAAATTAAGAGGATTTCGAGAGATTTAAAATGATGGAAGAATAAATCAAATTCTTGCAAGATAATTCAATTCTATATTTAGAATGTTACGCTTGTAAGAGAATCGGTCATACTGTCAAATATTGCCCTTCAACTCACTAAATTGTTGATCAGTAATTTACAATATTGAAAGAGACCTTTAGCTTGTATTAAGAAAGAAAAGGAAGAGTAAAAAGAAGGCTTAATTATAATAAATATAATGCAAGGTTTATTATTAATATTTTTTACATCATATTATTTATTTTTTATATTATATCAATAACCTTTTTTTATAAAAAGAATCAATATTGGTAATAACATAACAACTTGCCAGGTACTTAAAGAAAATATAAGATACTTAAATACAGAAATTGAGATTCTTTTTTAAACAGATGAAGATGTTTACTTAAGTTAATACTCTAATGAAGATGATATCTAATAAGCTGACTAACTGACAACAAGTTACTAGAGTTCATTATCATCATTAAAAGGAATGAGTTCTAATAAATCTCTTAGTGATAAATAAATACTAAAAAGCGAGAGAAGTTTGAATTCAGCAACTAAAGACCAATAAATAAATAATAGCTTGTAAATTATAAAATCTTAAATCTAACTTGGAAAGCAGTCTAGTTACATCAAAAGTCAGCAAAGCAGTTTAAAAGATAATAAAATTAGTGAAAACATTGAAAATTTATTAGTAAGTGAAAGATAAATTATTGATACTCATAATATTAATGTTAAACCTATTAGAGCTACTAAAAATTCTAATTAGTTTCTTGAAGATCAACTTCTTTCAGCAAGCATTGAAACTGATCAATAACATAAAGAAAACCAAGATAAGTAACAAAAAACTGAAATTGATATTAAAGATTCTGTCTATCATTATTCCTAGGAAACACTTGAAAATTAGAATTCTTCAAATAAATTTCATAATTTGAAAATTTAAAATTTAAAAGTGTAAGGTTGTATCAACAAAGATTCTTCATACAAAACTTAATAAGAAACTAATGAAGAAAAAACAAAAATTAGATCAAACAGGCTCACACTTAAGTATAATTAAGATGATATTAGTATCAGTGAAAAAAGTGACGGATTGGATGAAGATATTTTCAAGTAAAATTAAACCTCAAATGCTTCTGTAAAAAAATAAAATACAAAAATTAAATTTCAGTAATCATATAATGACCTTAGGCCTTCATTAGATTTTTCAATCTAAAATGGAATTTATGGTGCATTTATGGCTCAAAGTTTAGCGCTAATAAATGCTTAAAACTAAATAAATGAATTTGAAAATGCTGTGGAAAAGTTAGATGAAAAAATTTTAAATATTTAATATGTAAATTCATTCTAAAATTTGGAGAGAAAGAGTATCCTTTGCAATATGAAGAGAAATACTTCTTAAATCTTTTAAAATTAATCAAAAAGAAAATTAGCAAGTTAATATTTTTGTACTGATTAAGATACAGCCAAATATCCGCTTTAAAAAAATAAAACTTTTAGATTATCAAATAAGAAAAGTCTAGAAGTCTTAAAATAGAATTCTTAGGTAGTTTCCTTATCTGAGTCACAATAAATTCTCTAAAAATTTTATAAGATGATCAACAGCTAAGCATAGGATTATTTTAAATCCAACAATGAATAACCTGAGATTCATAATATTTTTATGATAGATTGTTTTGATACAATGAAAAATTATAAAAAATTCTTTCCTCACAATAATTCATGCAATTTGATTAATTAAAAATTAAGTCCTTAAACAAAAGTTAAAAGAAAGATTAATTCAGAAAAATCAACTAAATAAAGAAGATAAAATATATTCTTAAGTCAAAATTCATCAAGAAAATCTATTTTTTGTAATTTGATGCTATAAAAATAACAATTTTCAGAAGTAGATTTTGACAAATACAAGCCTACATTCTTATCATATGGTGTTTAATAAAAAACGGAATCTATTTATCCTAAATTTTATGTAGATTTAACTTTTAAAATTAATTGAAATTAAATTTGTATTTCTTTTTATTTTATAATGTGTGATGAAAAAAAAAAATAATTATTCTTTGTTATGTTAATATGTATTTAATTTTATTTAAAAAAATATTCATTAATTTTATTGGTAAAATTTAAAATGTTTAAAAATTTTATGAATCTTAAAATGAACATTAGGTCTAAGTTATTTTTAAAGTTTTAATGATATTTAAAAAAATTTTTTAATAGATTATCAGTAATTTAATTTATTTAAGCACACATTTTAAATGAATTTGCTTACTTATTAATCTATAATCTAAGTTTTGAATCTGTAAAAAATATAATTTATTAATTTAGACTATTAAATATTATTGTAATAAAAGTATGTTTAGGTTTTTACTTTCTAGAATTATAAAAAAAATTGGATTTAGATCAAAAATATAATATAAACTTTTTTGATGAAGAGACTTAACAAAGATTTAAAGTTCTAATAAGATCACAATTTTATTAATTAGAATCATACATACTAAATCATAAAATAAATGAAACATAAAATACAACAATATGAATCAAAACAAGAGCTAAATGAAATGAATTTCAAAAATTGATACAGCAAAAGAAAGATATGATTTTTACAGATAAAATGATAAAGCTAGTTATGGAATAATTTATTTTTGGACATATTTCTAAGTTAAATATTTTAAATATTATGAATAATCAGTCAATATTGAATGATAAATTAACAACTAAAATTTATAAAAATAATAGGTATTTTTAATTATTTAATGAGAGATATTTGATAAAAAATTAAAAAATATTAATTAATTAATTATATATTAATTGATGAATAATAATAATCGAATATCAAAATATTTGGATTTTAAAAAATATTTTATTTCAACTCAACTTTAATATTTCAAAGGAAAATGATGAAATATTTTTTAAAATAAATGCTATGAATAATTAATCAAGAAGATGATTGATTGAAGTTAAAAATTAAAATTTATTAAAATAATACACACTCATTTTTAGAGATCTAAAATATATAATAAAAAATATAAAAAAACATTAATTTATTACATTTCATATTTTTATTGATAAATAATAGATAAACATAAGCATGGTTTTCAGAAAAAGTATTGAAGAAACTAAAGAAAGACATTGTTTTTTTCACACATTGATCGACACAACTAAAAACTTACTAATTTTGATGTTTGATCTTTTATTAATAAAATTTTAGAAAATTTTTATTAACAAATAATAACAAAAAAAGCAAGATTATTTTCTAAATTTATTTAAACTCTAAATCATTAAAGACAAATAAAGATTAAATACCCTAAATATATTTTCAAGAAGAAAATATTCTAATTTAAAATCAATATTATTTATTTTATCAAGTATGTATGAGCAGCCAAAGTCTATAGAATACTTTATCTGAAAACATTGAGCTCCATAATAAATCTCTATAAGGAAAGATTTTTTGTGAAAGTTTTATTAATTGCTTAAGAGGGGATGAGGATTTTACAAATGCTTCTTAGCCCTGCAATAATAACACAGAATTAGATGAAGAAAGATAAAAAACTTAGGAAATATTTCAATTAAAAAATGAACTTTTTGAATAAGATAAAAAAGTAAAATAATTCTTCAATCCTTTAAGTTTAATAAACATTTTTTTTAAGAAGTAAATAAACAAAGTAGAAATATAAGAATATTAACACAATACATAAACTTCCGCTTTAAAAAATTAGACAGAATAAAATGATTTTAATAATACTAATGATAATAGAATTTAATAAAGGACAAAGAAAAAATAGAAAACTTTATCTAATTCTATTAATTTGTATCATAACAAAGAAAAGCTCAAAGTAGAACTAAGCTTAATAAGTAAAAAAAAGGATTCAGATTAGCTTAATGAATAAAATAAGTAAGAATCAGATCTTGGTGTGAGTAATCTTGACATATCATAAATTAAATCAGATTAATCTTAAATTAAGTATACTTATTAATCTTCTGGAAAGTAGAGTGAATCCAATTATGAGAGAGCTGCTCGGATTATTAAGAATTTATTAAGTAAATCAATGAATAGAGTCTAGAGGATAAACAAACATGTAAAAACGTTTATTTAAGTTTTAAAAGATAGGAAAAAAAATAGATCAATTACAAATTTACAAGATAACGAATATAGATTAATAAATGACCAAACATTCTTTCATTAAGCTAGAATGAGGGCAAATCAACCCAAAAAATATGTTCATAAGTTATATTGCTTGACTAAAATGAGAATACCTATTCCTCTATTTATGCCAACAAACACTTTCAGAGTTTACTGGGATATCTTACAAACAATCTACATTTGCTTATTTATTTACATTTATTCTATTTTAATTTTCTTTGCCATGCAAGATCAAGACTCTCAGTTTATTAAATAGTATTATAAATATACCTTTATATTCTTTCTAATTGATATTGTTGTAACTTTAAATACAGCTTACTTTAAAAAAGATGTTGTTGTCATGAATCGCAAATAGATAGCTTGGAAATATTTTTCTTCCAAGGTTTTTATAGGAGATGCAATATCTTTAATAACTATGGGTTCTAAACTGATGTTGATGAATTCGCAGCTTGTTTATAACCCTAATAATAGCTTTAAAGTATTAGCAATAAATTTATTAGTGTTTTTTAAATTGAAGTGTGTTAATTAAAAGAAGAAGAGATTTAGTTATGCCTTTACATTAGGAGATAATTAAAAACACATAATGAAATTGTTCAACTAACTTCTCAGTGTCATATTTGTAGCTCATTTGGGTATTAATAAAATTTATCTAATAATTTTTGATTAGTGATATAATTTTTTAATAAATTATCAAATTATTACCTCCCACTTTTCTATTAATTTTTGTTTATTTCTTACTTTATTTCGTTTGTCCTCAAATTTATGGGAAAATTTATTTTTCTTCTCTAAAATAATATAGTATCATTAGCCTGGTATACATTAGCTTAATATGAAATTTAAAATGATTACTCTGTAACATGGATTTAAAAATATAATTTAAATGGATTATCTTATACTCAATTATATATTTACTCTATGTATTGGTCTGTAACTACCATGACTACAGGTAATATTTAATTTTAGATTGAAAGTTTAGTATTCAAATTTTTAATTAGTTGGTTATGGAGATATCTCTGCCAGTAATTATGTAGAAGCACTTTTTATTACATTTTCTATGATTTTATTTAGCTGTGTTTTTGCTTATTCAATTAATAATATTGGATTTATATTGTAAGAAATAGAAAAATCTTCAAAAGAGCTAAATGATAGTATCATTATTATATAAAGGTAATTCAAGTTTTTAAATTTTATTTTCTTAAAAAAATGTAATAAAATTTATTTTTATTATGAAAGATATTTGAATAGAAAAAATGTTAATCCATCTTTACAGTGTCGAGTAAGGCATTATCTTAGTTTTTTAGCTAAAGAGCAAAAGGATAGAAACCAAAATGCTGAAAACTAAATTTTGTCAATACTCTCAAATAAATTAAGAAGTGAAATAGTTATAGAAATTAACTCAAGATTTCTGAAAAATAATTCTATTTTTAGTGCGAATTTTTCTTCTCAGACTATGAGAAAATTGGTTTTTATTATGGAAGAAGTTGTAATTTCTCCTAATGAAATAATTTTTGAGGAAGGAGATTATGACGACCAATCTATTTATTTTGTAGAGAGCGGTTAAATAGAAATTTATTCTTCATCTTCCTCAAATCAGATTTTAGATAACTTAAATCAATCTTCAAACACTCATTCTTTAAAAGTATTATAAAACGATAGTATTTTTGGAGAAATTTCTTTTTTTTCTGGTCTATCTAGAAAGGCAAGTGCAAGAAGCATTAATTTATCAACACTATATAAAATAAATCGGAATAATTTTATCAGTCTCATATAAGAAAACTAAGAGGATTTTGAAAGATTTAAAATGATGGAAGAACAAATCAAATTCCTATAAGATAATTCAATTATATATTTAGAGTGTTATGCCTGTAAGAGGATGGGTCATATAGTAAAAAATTGCCCACAAATTCATTAAATTGTTGATCAGTAATTTACAATATTGAAAGAGACTTTTAGCTTGTTCTAAGAAAGATAAGGAAGGGTAAAAAGAAGACCTAATTATAGTAAGTAAAATGCAAGGTTTATTATTAATATCTTTTTGATCTTTTAATTTAATTTAATTTTTAAACTTTTTTTATAAAAAAGAGTGAATGTTAATAATAACATAATCATTTGTGAGGTACTGAAAGAAAATATAAGACATTTAAATACTTAAATAGAGATTCTTTTTTAGACAGACGAAGATGTTTATTTAAGTTAATACTCTAATGGAGATAATATTTAATAAGCTGACTAATAAACAACAAGTAACTAGAGTTCATTATCTTCTCTAAAAGGATGTAGCTCTAATAAGTCTATTAGTGATAAATTGATGCTAAAGAGTGAAAGAAGCATAAATTCTACAGTTAAAGATCATTAAGTAAATAATAGCTTGTAAATTATAAAATCTTAAATCTAACTTGGAAAGCAGTCTAGTTATATAAAAAGTCAGCAAAGCAGTTTAAAAGACTATAAAATTAGTGAAAACTTTGAAAGTTTGGTAAGTGAAAGATAAGTAACTGACAACCACAGTATTAATGTGAAATCTATTCGTGCAACTAAACATTCTAATTAGTTTGATGAAGATCAGTCTCATTTAGTTATTGAAAATGACCCATAACAAGATAAGCATGAAAAAATTGAATTTGATTCTAAGGATCATGGATATCATCATGCATAAGAAATACTTGAACATTAGAATTCATAAAATAAATTTCATAATTCTAAAATTTAAAATTTAAAAATTTAAGGCTGTATCAACAAAGATTCTTTGTACAAAACTTAGTAAGAAATGATTGAAGAAAAAACAAAAGTTAGATCGAATAGGTTCACACTTAAGTATAACTAGAATAACTAAGTTGATATTAATAATAATGAAAATAGTGAAGGAAGTGATGAAGATATTTTCAAGTAAAATTAAACCTCAAATACTTCTGTTCAAAAATAAAATACAAAAATAAAATTACAACAATCACATGATGATCATAGGTCTTCATTAGATTATTCATCATATAACGGAATTTATGGAGCATGTGTAGCTCAAAGTTTAGCACTCATAAATGCTTAAAATCAAATAAATAAATTTGAAAATGCTGTGAACAAGTTAGATGAAAAAATTTTAAATATTTAATAAGGAAATTCGTTATAAAATTTGGAGAGAAATAGTATCCTTTACAATATGAAGAGAAATACTTCTTCAATCTTTTAAATATAATCAAAAAGAAAATTAGGAAGTCAAGAGTAAAGACTAAGTTAATTTAATAGCATGGATTTAAATACAAATAAAAACCAGCTTTAAAAAAGCTCTACTAAAAGATCATCAAATAAGAAAAGTGTAGAAGTCTTTAGATAAAATTCTTAGGAGATTTCTTAAACTTAGTCACAGTTAATTCTCTAAAAATTTTGTAAGATGATCAACAATTAAGCAGATGAATATTTTAAAATTTCTCAAGATTAGTCTGAATATCATAAATTAGATTTTGTTGACAATTTAATAATAGATAATTTTGATGCAATGAAGAATTTTAAAAAATTCTTTCCCCACAACAATTTTAGTAATTTAATGAATTAAAAATCTTAGACTAAAGTTAAAAGAAAGATTAATTCATCTAAATCGGTCAAACAAAGAAGATAAAATATATTCTTCAGTCAAAACTCATCAAGAAAATCTATTTTTTGTAATTTAATAATTCAAAAATAAAATCTCTCAGAAATAGATCTTGATAAATACAAGCCTACGTTCTTATCATATGGTGTTTAACAAAAAACAGAATCTATTTATCCTAAATTTCATGTTGATCTACCTTTCAAAATTAGTTAAAATTGAATTTATACTCCTTTTTATTTTTATGTGTATTAAAAATGAAAAAATATGAATCATTATTTTTATTTTGAAGCAAAAAACATCCATGAAATGTATCAAAAATTAAAAAATATTTTCATCTAAATTTTAATAAAATATTTACATGGTTTTTTGAAGGAAAGATTGTAAATGTCTGAACAAATATTTTTATTAAATCTAAATGTTAAAATTAATTCAGATGATTATTTTAACTAATTTTAAATATTTTAATAAAATTATTAAGATTGGTTTTCTTTTATTCCTTTGATTTGATTTAATTTTTTGTCAAAACTTTAATAACAAACAAAAGATTATTTTCAACTCTTTTTTTGAAAGTAGTATTTAATATTTTTTTTTTGTATTGAATTAATAAAAAAATGAAGACAGACTCAAAAGTGTAAGTGTTAAATTTATCATTTAGTTAATAATATATTGATTTCTTCTCAATTTCTTCCATTTTTCTTCACGATAGCTCACTTTTATATATAAATTTTAAATTTTTATTTAAAAATAAAAATAAAATGAAATAGAAATATTTGAGCTTTTTTAAGTGAAAATTTTCAGATATGATTTTGGGAGTTATTTTTTATTTTTTATATTTAATGCTTGTGTTACTTTTTATCTATTATCTAAATACTTTTTTAATTGAGTTATTTTGAAGAGAATAAATTTTTTTTATTTGAAAAGTGAAATGGTATTATTAAAAACTATTTTTGTTTTGGAAATATTTTATTCAAAATAAAGACTCTCTAAAGAATTGAAAGTAGAAAAACTATGAATGATTTTCTCTTTATATTTATTCACTTGAGATTAAATAGGAGTGTAATAATTGAGGGGAAAGTTATGTTAGGCAATTCATTTAGATTGAAGTTATTTTATTGATGTAAAGTGATTTATTAATTATTTAACTACTTTCATAGAAATTAGATCATATTTTTAATTATTAATAAGAAATATTAATACTATTGTTTATTTTTAGAAAATAATTAAAATTTCTAAAAAGTTAGACAAACAGAATACAAGAATTTTTAAATTAATTTTAACTATTCTTAGTGTGCAAAAATATTTTTATAAATTGAAATAAAAATTATTAATTATCTAGCTAGCTAGTGTTGAATTTATGAGTAGCCATAGCATTTAGAATACTTTATCAGATAATATTGAGTTCCACAACAAATCTTTGCAAGGTAAGATTTTTTGTGAAAGTTTTTTAGACTGCTTAAAAGGAGATGAGGATTTTACTAATATTTCTTATCCCTGGAATAATAACACAGAAAAAGATGAAGGAAGATAAAAATCATTAGAAATTTTTCAATAATAAAATTAACCTTTGCAATTTGATATAAATGTAAAATAATTTTTATTGATTACGATTGATGAGTAAAATAATCATCTTTTTTAAGTAATAAAAGGGCTAAGTAGAAATATAGGAATTTTATGGCAATTCTTAAAGCTACTCAGATTCTAATTCCTAAAATTTTACCATTTAGGAATAAAATAATTTTAATAATAGTAATAATCAATAATTAGATTAAAAATAGTTAAGTAATTTAAAATCATAAAAGACAAATACTATGTATTTATAAAGTGATAAAAATAAGCTCAAAGTAGAACTAAGCTACACTAGCAAAAGAAAGGAAAAACCTTCTATTTAATAAGAAAGTAACTAAGGATCTATCTTGAGATCTAACCTTGAAGTAAGCAATCTTGATGCATCATTATGCAAATCATAATAATCACAAATAAGGGAAGCTCAATAGTCTTTTGGAAAACAGACTGAAGCAAATTTTGAGAGAGCTGCTCAAATTATTAAGAATATTTTAGGTAAATCAATGAATAGAGTTTAGAGGATAAATAAACATGTTAAAACATTCATTTAAATGCTAAAAGACAGAAAAAAAAATAGATCAATAGGGAATTTGTAAGAAACTGAATATAGAATAATAAATGATTCAGCATATTCTCATTAAGCTAGAAATAGAACAATTTAAGTTAACAGACATATATATAAATTATATCGCTTAGCTAAAATGAGAATACCTATTCCTCTGTTTATGCCAACAAACACTTTCAGAGTTTACTGGGATATCTTACAAACAATCTACATTTGCTTATTTATTTACATTTATTCTATTTTAATTTTCTTTGCTATGCAAAACTAAGACACATTATTTATATAACAATACTACAAATATACATTTATTTTCTTTCTTATTGATACAGTAGTTACTTTAAACACAGCTTATTTTAAAAAAGATGTTATTATTACTAATCGTAAACAAATAGCTTGGAAGTATTTTTCCTCAAAAGTTTTTATCGGAGATGCTATATCATTGATAACTATGGGATCTAAGCTGATGCTAACAAACTCTTAACTTGTTTATAATCCTAATAATAGCTTTCGAACATTTGCAATAAATTTATTAGTGTTTTTTAAATTGAAGTGTGTAAATTAAAAGAAAAAGAGATTTAGTTATGCATTTACACTAGGAGATAATTAAAAACATGTAATGAAATTGTTTAACTAACTCCTGAGTGTTGTGTTTGTAGCTCATTTGGGTAATTAATTAATTTTTTTATTTAATTTGATCAAAATACAATTTTTTAGATGTTTTTCTATTTAACATATTCACATCAATTTATGACCCAGCTTTTTTTATTTTTTTGCTTCTTATCTGCTTTTCTTCAATCAGAAATAAACAAATAATTAATTTTTCTCAAAAATAATATAAGTTTCGTTGGCTTGGTATACATTAGCTCAATATGAAATTTAAAATGAATATACAATCACATGGTTAAGCAAATATAATTTAAACGAGCTATCCTATATTTAGCAATATATTTATTCTATGTATTGGTCTGTTACAACTATGACTACAGGTAAATTAATTAGTTATTTGAAAATTAAAAAATAATATTTTTCATTAGTTGGGTATGGAGATATATCTGCAAGCAACTATGTCGAAGCACTTTTTATTACATTATCTATGATATTATTTAGCTGCGTGTTTGCTTATTCAATCAATAATATAGGATTTATATTATAAGAAATAGAAAAATCTTCCAAAGAATTGAATGATAGTATCATTATTATATAAAGGTAATTAATTAGTATTAATTTCTAATTTAAAAGTTTTGCAAAAAATAAGATGTTTATGTGAAGTTGTTGATTTTATTTTTCATTTACAACTCTATTTATTAATACCTATTTAATTAATATTAAAGATATTTGAAGAGGAAAAATGTTAATCCTTCTTTGTAATGTAGAGTAAGGCATTATCTCAGCTTTTTGGCTAAAGAATAAAAGGATAGAAATCAAAATGCGGAAAACTAAATTCTAGAAATACTGTCAAATAAATTAAGAAGCGAAATAGTTGTTGAGATTAACTCAAGAATATTGAAAAATAACTCTATCTTTAGTGCAAATTTTTCTTCTTCGACACTGAGAAAATTAGTATTTTAAATGGAAGAAGTTGTAATTTCTCCAAACGAAATAATATTTGAGGAAGGTGATTATGATGATTAATCGATTTACTTTGTAGAGAGCGGTTAAATAGAAATTTACTCATCTTCTTCATCAAATCAAATTTTAGATAACTTAAATCCAAAATAAAACACTCATTCTTTAAAAATCTTATCAAAAGATAATATTTTTGGTGAGATTTCATTTTTTTCTGGATTATCAAGAAAGGCGAGTGCAAGAAGTATAAATTTATCAACATTATACAAAATAAGTAGGAATAATTTTATCAGTCTCATATAAGAAAACTAAGAAGATTTCGAAAGGTTTAAAATGATGGAAGAATAAATTAAATTCTTGCAAGATAATTCAATTATATATTTAGAGTGTTATGCCTGTAAGAGAATTGGTCATACAGTTAAAAATTGCCCTTAAATTCATTAAGTTCAAGATCAATAATTTATTATTTTGAAAGAGAACTTTAGTTTGTTTTAAGAAAGATAAAGAAGGGTAAAAAGAAGAGCTTAATATAGTAAATATAATGCAAGGTTTATTATTAATTTATTTTGTTTTTTTTTTATCAGTATTTATATTTAAGCTCATAATTCACATTTTTATTTTTTGTAATAGAACCAACATTGATAACAATAATTAAATTTGTCAAATTCTAAAAGAAAATATAAGATACTTAAATACTTAAATTTAGATTCTTTTTAATACAGATGAAGATGTTTTTTTCAGCTCGCACTCTTCTGAAGAAGATGGTTAATAGGGTGATTTTTTAACAACATGTAACTAAACTTCATATACTTCTTTAAAAGGAGATAGTTCTAATAAATCTTTGAATGATAAATAAATGATAAAAAGTGAAAGAAGTTTTAATTCTATAACAAAAGATCAGTAAGCAGCTAATAATAGCTTGTAAATAATAAAATCTTAAATATAAATTGGGAATTAATCTAGTAATATAAAAAACCAGTAAGGGAGTTTAAAAGATAATAATAATAATAAAATTATTGAAAACCTTGAAAATTTATTGGTCAGTGAAAAATAAAATAGCGATATTAATAACCTGATAAATACAAATATAAGAACTATTCGTGCAAATAAATATTCTAATTAGTTTGAAGAAGATCAATCTCATTAAGCTATGAATTAAAATGATTTATAAACCAAAGAAATCTAAGAGAAGCATGAATTAACTGAGGCTGATATTAAAGATAATGGTAATGGTTATCATAGCTAACAACGCCTAGATAATTAGAGTTAAAACAAACTTTATAATTCCAAAGTCTAAGGTTTATTACTTTCAAGTTGTACCAATAAAGATTTATCACACAAAAACTAATAAGAAATTAATGAAGAAAAATTGAAACCAAGATCAAATAGACTCACACTTAAATATAATTCAAATAATTAAGATGATTTTTATAGTAGTGAAAAAAATGATGAAAGTGATGAAGATTTACTTAAGTTAAATTAAGGATCATCTACTGTTATTAAAAAATCCAATTCAAAAATAAAATTTTAGCAGTCATAGAATGAATTTAGACCTTCTTTAGATTATTCATCTTATAGTGGTATATATGGAGCTTGTATAGCTCAAAGTTTGGCATTAATTAATGCTTAAAGCTAAATAAATAAATTTGAAAATGCAGTGAATAAATTAGATGAAAAGATTTAAAATATTTAGTATGAAAGGTCATTTTAAAATATAGAGAGGAATAGTATTTTATGCAATTATAAGAGAAACACTTCCTCAATTTTATAAAGCTAGTCTAAAAAGTAAATAGAAACCTATGATTCAATAATTAGTTAGCATTTTAAAAAAGATTAAAATCTAATTAAAAATTCATTTGAAAAAACTCATACTAAAAGGCTATCAAACAAAAATAAAAAAAGTATCTAAGTGATGAAGTAAAATTCATAGGTTAATATATTATCTGAATCACAATATATCCTATAAAAATTTTGCAAGATGATCAGCAATCAAGCAGAAGATTATTTTAAATTTAATCGTGAATAATCTGATATTCATAGATTTGATTTTGCAAATAACTTTATGATAGATCATTTTGATTTAATGAAGAACTTTAATAAATTCTTTCCTCACAACAACTTTATCAATTTGATTAATTAAAAATTAACTAGTTTGACTAAAGTTAAAAAGAAAAATAATCCAACTAAATCTACTAAATAAAAGAGAATAAATATTTTCTTCAATCCATAGTCATCTAGAAAATCAATATTCTGCCATTTAATACTACAGAAATAATTATTTTCTGAAGTAGATTTTGACAAATACAAGCCTACTTTCTTATCATATGGTGTTTAATAAAAGACAGATACCATTTTTCCTAAATTTCATTCTGATTATCCTTAAAAGTGAATCAACATAAAGTTCAAATTTATCAATAATTTTTTTTGAAAGAATTTTTATTTATGATAACTTTTGTTAAATATTTATTATTTTTAAGTCAGTCTAGTTTGTTCATAATTTTTTATTTAAATAAAATTATCCATTTGAAAAATTTAAATTTATTTATTAAGTAAAATTACATTTTCTTTCAAAATTCATCTCGAAATTTATTTTGATAAAACAAATGTTATTTTTTCTATAAAAAAGAATCAAAATAAAAAAAATGTATTCTTCCAATATTTTCAAAATTCTCGTTTTTTAAATTTAAGAATCATATTTTAATTTATTTTTGATTTTTTTTTCTAAATTAAATCAACTTTCATGATTGAATATTATTGATAATTTCATTTATTATCAACACTCAAATCATAATTAACTATCAGATTCAGTTTATTCAATAAATAAAAAAATATTTTTTAAATTAATTAAAAAATTATTTTTCCTTAGATTTAACTTTTTAACAAATTTAAATATAATATAAAAACCAAATAATACCTATATGCTTAAGAAAAAAATAAAAAATATACTAGTGACCCATCAAATAGAAGGAAAATTGATATTTTGAAATGATAAAATTTAGAAAGAAAATCTTTACTTTAAGTTAAGCAAAAAATAATAGTAAATTGAATATTCAATATTTTATCTATGTCACAATGCTATGAAAATTACTATTAAAAAATTAATATTTACATTTAGTAAAATCTTATTTTATCATTGAATATTATTTGTCATATTTTGAATGAAAAGAAAAGTATAAAATTCATACTTGTTTTATTTTATTTATATTTCAAATAAGATAAAAATTTACAAATAATAATTTGTAAAAAATATTTTCTTTTTTTAATTTTTCTAATTTTAGAGAAACAAATTTCAAGAAAAAAACAAATTTAAAAATAATTTGATTTTTTAACTAATTTAACTTTCTTTCTTTTATTTCTAGAAAGCCTTTTAGAGTTATATTCTACTCAACCAAGTTTTTTTTACTTTAAATTAATTATTTACTAGATTTATAATGTAGACATTAAATGCATTCAATTAATTAAAAAACCTCTTGCTTATAATTATTAAATTGTAAAGTATTTTATTTTTTTAAACCTATTTTCAGTTAAAGTTTATTTTGGAGAAAATTTTGCAGTATATTTGCAAATGTTAGAGAAATTAAATAAGTAATTTATTTTAAATTATTAAATTTCTTATAAAATTTATGGTATTCACTGAATTCTGTATTTTTTTGAAAGGGGAAAATTTTTAAAAATAAATTTATTTCTTTTTTTTTTGATAGATTTATACGAAATAAGTTTAATTTTTACAAATAAAAACAATGATCAGAAGTAACTATTGTTAGTTAGATTTTCTTTTTTACTTTTCCTTTTTTAGCTTAAAAAAAAGGTGTAGTGGAAATAAATGTTTCAGTATATAGGAGCAATTTTAAAAAAAAGTAGAGAAAAGAAAAATTAAGGCAGACTCAAAGCAATAAAAATGCTATTTAATTATTTAGTAATAATACTTATAAATTTATTTGGTTATTTGAATTATTATGGGATTGAAATATTGCCAATAACTTTTTTAGTTTTGAGCATAAGCAATTCGATAAAATATTAAAAGGAATTTTTTCATTTTTTAATTAATTATAGTTGAATAATAAAAAAGAAGAAACCAAAAGGAGTTCTAAACAAATTCATTAAGATTGTTACTAAAAAATAAACAAATATGTCTTAAAATTAAATATTTTAAACAAATCTCATAAAAACAGAGTCAGTATTAGAAAACGAAGAATTTTAAAATAAATCTTTACAGGGAAATATTTTTTGTTAAAGCAGAACTCATTTCTTGAAAGGAGATGAAGATTAAATTCATTTTTCTGTATCTTCAAATGCAAAAGATGCAAAAGAAAAAATATTGGTTTCATAAGAGCAATTCTAAATAAATGACTAAAATTTAGATGCATGTGATGATGTAAAAATATTTTTAAATATATATTCATTAACTTTTTTTCATGCAAGAATTAACTAAGCTATAAAGAATCATAGTAAAGTTCTATAGATGTGGATCAATTATAAAAAATTTCATGCTAAAGAGAAAGTGCTGGTAGAATTAGCTAAGTAGAATTAAGCTAGATTAGTATAACTAAATAAAGTATAAACAATATTTAGATAGACAAAACTTAAGAAAACTTTTAAGTAGAGCTCAGCATAATAGAAAAATCTAGAACCTCTTCTAATAGATAATAAGGTGAATCAAAGTACTTTTAAGAGAAGGATGTCAATAAAACAAATCAATAACCATTAATATCAGACATAATTTAATTTAGAGGTGCTTAGCAAAATAAGAGGAGACAAAGTATTGAAAACTATGAAAAAGCAAGCTAGATTATTAATAAAGCATTAGGCAAGTCTTTGAATAGAGTTCAAAGAATTAATAAGCTTGTTAAAAATTTTATTTACATGCTAAAAATCAGAAAAAATAATAGATCAGTTATGAATTTATAAGAAAATGAATACAAACTTATTAATGATTTAGCTTATTTTTTTCATCCTAAACCTAATAATTTTATAGTAAATTATTATTTTTATAAATTAATTAATCTTTCTAAAATTGGCATTTAAGTGCCTCAAGTTTTTATGCCAACAAACACTTTCAGAGTATACTGGGATATCTTACAAACTATCTACACCTATTTATTTATATTTATTTACTCTATTTTAATTTTCTTTGCAATGAAGGAATAGGATTCTTTTTTTGTAAAGTAATACTATAAATTTACATTCATCGTTTTTTTGGTAGATGTTTTGATAACTCTTAATACCGCTTTCTTTAAATAAGATGTTGTTATAACTAATCGGAAAAAAATAGCTTGGAAATATGTGACTTCCAGCATTTTTATAACTGATGCTATTTGTTTGATAACTATGGGATCTAAGCTGATCTCAATGAACTCTAATCTAGTTTACAACCCTGATCATAGTTTGTAAAGTATTGCTATTAATTCTTTAGTTTTTTTGAAATTAAAATGCCTCAGTTAAAAGAAAAAGCGATTTAGCTAAGCATTTATATTAAATGATAATTAAAAACATATTATGAAACTGCTTAATCAACTTTTCAGTGTAATCTTTGTGGCTCATTTTGGTAATTAATTTTTAATAATTTTAATTTCTTCAGTAAAATGTGGCTTGAGGACAAAGACTTTTGTTTTATATCTTTCTTTCTTTTTATCTCTTTGTTTAAACAACTGGCTACTTTATTATTGAAATTTATCATATTATATTACTTAATTTCAATATAAAAACAGTAAGTTTAGCATGGAATATTTTGGGAAAGTATGAAAATTAAAATGGGTATTCATCTTCTTGGATTAAAAAATATAACTTTGATGAATTGACCTACTTATAGCTATACATTTATTGCATGTATTGGTCTGTTACTACTATGACAACAGGTATCTATTTTCAGAATTATAGTTATTTTTATTTATGCTTTATTATTTTTATTAGTTGGTTACGGAGATATATCTGCAAGTAATTATGTAGAAGCGCTATTTATATCTATATCTATGATCTTATTTAGTTGCGTATTTGCTTATTCAATTAATAATATTGGATTTATTCTTTAGGAAATAGAAAAATCTTCAAAAGAACTTAATGATAGTATCATTGTTATATAAAGGTAAATAATAAATATAAAATTATTTCAAAAAATAATTCATGGTGATTTAACCCAATTTCATTTTTTTAACAATATTGATTTTGAAAAGATTAGTTCTTTAGTTTTCTTTTAAAAGATATTTATTGAAAAAATTTATATTGAATTTATTTAATCTCTAAAATAGTGATCATACATTTAGTTAAAGTATTTAAGATTCATTATTAATTGAATTCATGGAAAGAAATTAATATTTTCTGATATTTTTAATTTCAGAATAAATTTAAAAAATATTCTTAATTATCAATTAAATTTAAATAATAGGTATTTGAAAAGAAAGAACGTGAATTCTTCTTTAAAAAGCAGAGTTAGGCATTATCTTTGCTTTTTAGCTAAAGAATAAAAAGATAGAGATACATAATCTGAATAACAAATTTTATAAATTTTATCAAACAAACTGAGAAGTGAAATAGTTATAGAAGTAAACTCAAGAATACTTAAAAATAATTCTATTTTTACTGCTAATTTCTCTTCTCAAACCTTAAGAAAATTAATATTCTTAATGGAAGAGGTTATAGTTTCACCTAATGAAATTATATTTGAACAAGGAGATAGTGAAGACTAATCAATATATTTTATAGAGAGTGGCCAAATAGAAATTTATCAATCAGTTCCTTAAAGTTTAGTCTCAACCAACTAAAATGTAAAACCAAATACTCATTCAATAAAAATAATATCAAAGGATAGCATTTTTGGTGAGTTATCTTTCTTTTCTGGAGTGGCTAGAAATTCTTATGCAAGAAGCTTGAATTTATCAACCCTTTACAAGATAGATAGGAATAAGTTTATTAGTTTGGTGAAAGAAAATCAGGAAGATTTTGAGAGATTTAAAATGATGTAAGAGTAAATTAAAGTCTTGTAAGATATTTCATTCTTATTTTTAGAGTGCTTTATCTGTAAAAATTAAGGTCATATAGCAAAAGATTGTCCATTAGTTCATTAAAAATTTGATTCATAATTTATCACACTAAAGCATAACTTTAGCTTATTTTAAGAGAGAAATATGAAAATCTAAAGAAAATAGTTTAAACTTAAATTTAATTCTAGGTAAATTATATTGAGCTTTTACATCTTAAAAATTCAGCTTATTGAAATATTCTTTATTTTATTATCAAATAGAATGAACATTAATAAGAATATTAACATTTGCAATCTTTTGAAACAAAACATCCGATATTTTAATTCTAAAACAGATATTTTATTTTAGTCTGATTATGAAATAGACAGCGAATAATAGGAAACTGATAATTTGTATAAGAAAGAATAAAAAACATCAAGCAATTGCTCTTCATAATCATCTTAGAAAGAAGGAAGTTCTTCAAAATCAATAAGTGAGAAATTCATCTTTAAAAGTGATAGAAGTATAAATTCGGTGCAAAAAGAATAATAGGCTAGCAATAATTTAAAGATAGTTAAATCGTAAATCTTTATAGGTAAACAACCTAACTTGACCAGAAACCAAAGAGATTTAGATAACTAAGAAAATTTACTTCATTCTGAGAAACAAAATAGTAAAAAATAAACATAATTTTTTTATTAATTTATTTAAAAATAAAATTTTTTTAGAAACAGAGGAGAACATTTATATAAATATAAATTAAAGTGAATGTTATTAAAAAGAGTAACTTTTAGATAGATAAGAAAACCAACTTGAGGTCTAAGAAGATAATACTTAAAATAATGATTTATCTGACATTTAAAATAACACTAATTAGGGTTAGTATTCAAGAACTTAAAATACGTCAAAGCTCTCTAATTCAAATATAAAAGACTCCTCTTCTCATATTAGTGTGTAAGAATAAAATGAGGAAAAATAAAAAAATTATCAGAAAAAACCAACTATTAAATTGAATAATAAAAACTAAGAAGACTATATCTCTTGCAATTCAAATGAAGATGATAATATAAATCTAAATCATAGTTTTGTGTCAAGTAAAACTTTTAAAAACTCAAAAACAGCTAAAAGCTTTAAAAATAAAGAATTTGAAAAACCTCAATTCGAAAAAATATTGAGTAAAGAAATTTTCAATTCTTATATTGCTTAAAGTTTTGCATTGATACATACATAAAACTAATTAAATAAATTTGAGAATTCTATGAGTAAACTAGAATCACAAATATAATCTATTTCTTCTCAAAAGGTTAATTTAAATTAAGAAAGAAACATGTAATAGTATATTAAATCAAAGAACCCTTCCAGAATGTTTTCTACTCTTTCAAGGAAGTAGAATGGTAGCCAAGAATTGAGGTTAAGCGATATATTAAAATATGATTTTGATTAAAATTCTAAGGGTGAAGATTCATATAAATTTTAGAAAGAATAAAAGTAAACTCATAAAAGCATAGATGTTTATGATTCAAACTCATAAAATTAAATAGATTCTTCAAATTCTCTCAAGATGCTTCAAAAAATTTGTAAAATACTCTCTTAGAAAGGCACTAATATCTTCAATTTTGCAGGGTAATAACAAGATGAAGAAAAAATAGTAGATAATTTAATAAGTGATCATTTTGATATGATTTAAAGCTATAAAAAATTTTTCCCTCATAATAATTTTTAAAATGTCATTGAATAGACTAATAATTTTAGTTTGTTTAAACGCAAAAAAACTAGTAACTCCACAAAGAGTATTAAAAGTAGAAGAAAAAATAACATATTTATTAAACAAAATTCGATAAGGAAGTCGCTTTTTTTCAACCAAGTCTAACAAATCTAAAATTATTCATAAACTGAATACAAGAAATTTAGACCTTCGTTTTTGTCTTATGGAGTATCATAAAAAAATGATACAAATTTCCCTAAATTTTATGTATTTTGATTTATTTTATATTTTGTTTTATTCTACATTTTGCTTTATATTAAAAATAAAAATTTGTGGAATAAAAATATTTTAATGCATTTTACTAATATAAAAAAGCAGGGTATTAGTTTTATTTGTGAAGAAATACTTTGTATTAAAAAGATAATTTAATTAACAAAAATCTACCTTATGACCTGAGATTTTCAAGAATTATTTATAAATACAGTAAAGAAAAACAATTACAAAAAATAATATAAATAATAAATTATAAGAAAAACTTTATTAATATTAATTAATTCTTTGGTTTTCTTTTGATTTAAGTTTCATTAATCAGAAAAAACTTATTGACGGACCTTTTACTTACAGTAGAAATTCTAAATCTAGATATTAATTGCAAAAAGATTAGATCATAATAGGGTTTACTATTATTTAATTCAATAAAATTAACTCCTCTTCTAACAATTTGTTAATTTTTCCATCCTTCTCAAATAAATTATTAACTTCCTCTGAAATCAAATTAGTGAATACAATTAAATTTGATTATAATTGAGGAAAATAAAACTGATTAAAAATTTATATTTATTTTTATCAGTTCTCATGTAGTAAATGAATTTAGGGTTTATATTAATATCTTCAGATAATTTTTTTTCAATTTTTAAATGACTTAATAGATTTTTTTTTTCACAATATTCCAAGAGTCAAAAAGCAATTGACAAAAAATATTAAAATTTAAATACTGTAATTAAATTAAAACTTTCAAGTCACTGATCAATGACCTATATCATTCAATAAAAAAATATTTTTTAGTCAATAATTTAAAATCTTCTTATTTTAGCTGTTTAATCTTTGCAATACATAAAATGAGATTAATTTTTTTAGGAGTTCAATTATTACAATGCAAAATTTATGATAATACTTGATTTGGTAAATTTATTAAATTAAATTTCAAATTAGCTAAATATTTTTAACAATTTTCTAAAATTAAATTTTTATTATAATTTGGTTAATTTCTAGAGAAAAAATAGAAGAAACTAAGATTAGTTAACAAAAGTAAATTTCTTAATAATAAAAAGAAAGGTAGAAGTAAATGTTTAATTTATAATCAATTAGTCAAAAAATTAGAGACAAGAAGAAGTAGATTATTAAGAATAAACATTTAAGTTTATAACATTTAGTACTAATATTATAGTTCATTTGTTTCTTATTATTTAAAGAGTATTAAAATGGAAGCAATAGTAAGGTTTTTAAAATACCTTTATTTTTTAAGAGAAAAATTAGCAATATTAGTTTTTTTTGATAAATAGAAAATAATAAAAGAAAAAAAAACAAAAAATACTCCAAATTAAAAATAAGATTAGATTATTGTAATTTAAAATAAGACCATATAAACAATTCTTGAAATGGATATTAGAAGAATTGAAACAGTTATAGGAAGCGAAGAATTTTAAGATAAATCTTTGTAGGGATAAATTTTTTATTTAGGGAGGACTCATTCTTTGAAAGGAGATCAAGACTAAATTCATTTTCCTGTTGTTACAAAAACAAGTAAGGCAAAGGAGAATTAAAATGCTTCATAAAAGCATTTAGAAATAAATGAATAGAATTCCTTTCAGCATGATGAAAGTGTAAGTTATGAATAAATTAATGTTAAGATAAATATTTTTTAGAATTAATTAGGAGAAAAAGAATCAGAGCAAAGTTCAGTTAATGGCAATATTAACAATTTATAACCAAAAAATTAAATCCTATTTGAAAATAAATGCTAAAATATGCATAGGATCAGTTTAGTAGATATAAGCTTGATGAATGAAAGCAAATAAAGTACAGGTAACATTTAAATGGAAAAAAGTGAAGAAAATTTCAAAGTAGAACTTAGTATGATAGAAAAATGTACAAAATCTCCAATTAAGTTATAAAACTCCAAGCGTTCATCAGATCCTGAAATAAGCAAGCTTCATCAATTGAATACAAAATCCAAAATAACTCCACATAGAAACATTTAGTAAAATATGAGGAGATAAAGCATAGAGAGCTTAGAAAAAGCAATACCGATTATTAACAAAATCCATAACAAAAATATGAATAGACCTTAAAGAATAAATTCGCTTGTTAAAAAATTTATTTGCATGCTAAAAATAAGAAAAAATAATAGATAGATTAGTCACTCTTTATAAGAAAACTAATATAAAATCATTAATGATTATGCTTTTTTTATTAATTCTACTTCTAAAAATTTCATAGTGAACAATTATTTTTATAAGTTGATAAATCTTGCAATGAGTAATACTAAGGTGCTACCGTATGTTTTTATGCCTACTAACACTTTCAGAGTTTACTGGGATATTTTATAAACAATCTACACTTATTTATTTATCTATATTTATTCCATATTACTTTTTTTTGCCATGTAAGAATAAGACTCTATTTTAATAAATTAATATTATAAATTTAGTTTCATCTTATTTATGATAGACATATTAGTAACATTTAATACTGCCTTCTTTAAATAAGATGTTGTGATAACTAATAGAAAATAAATTGCATGGAAATATATGACTTCTAGTATTTTCATAACAGATGCTATATCTCTAATAACGATGGGGTCTAAATTAATACTAGCTAACTCTAATCTAGTTTACAACCCTGATCATAGCGTATAAAGCATTGCTATTAATTCTTTAGTTTTTTTAAAATTAAAATGCCTCAGTTAAAAGAAAAAGCGATTTAGCTAAGTGTTTATTTTAAAAGATAATCAAAAACATATTATGAAATTGCTTAATCAACTTTTCATTGTTTTCTTTATAGCCCATTTTGGTAATTAATTTAATTAAACGTTTTTTTAAATTTTATTGATTCGATAAATAAATTGATAAATTCTAACAATCAAATAATAACTATTTAACATTAGTCAGTTTAGCATGGAACATATTAGGAAAGTATGAAATTTATCATGGATATGAAATTTCTTGGATTAAAAAATACAACTTTGATGAGTTAACTTACTTATAGCTATATGTCTATTGTATGTATTGGTCATTTACTACCATGACAACAGGTATTTTTACCTTTAAATATTTTATTGTTTTTTAGACTTTAAATTTTTTAAGTTGGATATGGAGATATAACTGCAAGTAATTATGTAGAAGCACTTTTTATATCAATATCTATGATCTTATTTAGTTGCGTATTTGCTTATTCAATAAATAGTATAGGATTCATACTTTAAGAAATTGAAAAGTCTTCAAAAGAGCTTAATGATAGTATCATAGTTATACAAAGGTAAATAAATATTCATCTAAGTCTAAAATATCATTCTCTTTTACTATTTTTTAAATTTAACTTTTATAATTATCAACATCTAATCTAAAATTAAAGAAAATAATTTTTTTTGAAATATTTCATTAAAAATCTATTTACTAGATAATAAAAAAATAGATGAATCTAAAATCAAATTAAAAAAAATTTACTTTTATTTTAAATAATCATAAATACTTTAAAGCTTTCTTATTCGAAAGAAATAAATTAATTTACTTTATTATAATTTTTCTTTTTACTATTATCAATGATTAGCTAACTTTAAACGTAGAATAATTTATTTTAAGCGCAATTGACTTTCAAAGATAGATAAATTTTAATTCATACAAATTATCTATCTATCTATCTTTAAACTAATATCAATGAAATATACCTACTTTAATTACATTTAAACACTAAATTACTTGAATTTACTAATATTTTTTCATAGAATATATGTATGTAGCCGAAAAGGCAGTACCCTAGGGTATTATACATATATATATATATATATATAAACTATTTTTGAAAGTAGTACAGATGTTAGCTATTTAATATTATTAAAGTTTTTAGTTTTAAGTAATTTATTTTTGAAATTAACTAGGTATTTGAATAGAAAAAATGTGAATTCTTCTTTATAAAGTAGAGTTAGACACTATCTTAGCTTTTTAGCTAAGGAATAAAAAGATAGAGATCAAGAATCTGAAAAATAAATTTTACAAATCCTATCAAAAAAGTTGAGAAATGAAATAGTTATTGAGATAAATTCTAGAGTACTTAAAAATTTTTCTATTTTTAGTAGAAATTTCTCTTCTCAAACCTTGAGAAAATTAGTTTTTTTAATGGAAGAAGTGGTGGTTTCACCTAATGAAATAGTATTTGAACAAGGAGAAATTCAAGACTAATCTATATATTTTGTAGAAAGTGGTCGAATAGAAATTTATTAATCCGGCCATGAAAGTTAAGTTTCTCATAACTAAAATACTAAACCAAAGACTCATTCAATTAAAATCATTTAAAGGGAAAGTATCTTTGGTGAAATATCTTTCTTTTCTGGAATGGCTAGAAATTCTTGTGCAAGAAGTCTGAATCTATCAACTCTGTACAAGATAGATAGAAATAAATTTATCTGTTTGATAAAAGAAAATTAAGAAGATTTTGAGATATTTAAAATGATCGAAGAGTAACTAAGAGTTTTATAAGATAATTCATTTTTGTTTTTAGAATGCTTTGTGTGTAAAAACAAAGGACATATTGCAAAAGATTGTCCAACAGTTCATTAAAAATTTGATTCTTAATTCTTAATACTAAAGCATAATTTTAGTTTATTTTAAGAAAGAAATATTAAAATCTAAAGAAATTTGTATAAATACAAATGTAGTGCAAGGTAATTTATAAATTTTTCATTTTTAAAAATTAGATTTTATTAAATTTTTATTTTTTATTTAAATAGAATGAACATTAGTAAAAATAAAAACATCTGCAATGCTTTAAAATCAAATATTAGATATTTTAATTCTAAAACAGAAATACAATTTAAGACGGACTATGAAATATAAAGCTAAGAATTTGATACTGATTATTTTTCAAGTTAAGAAAAATATGCATCAAGTGGTTATTCTTCATAATCTTCTGAAAAAGAAGAGGATTCTTCAAGATCAATAAATGATAAATTTATCTTTAAGAGTGATAGAAGTATCAGAGAATTATAGGCCAATAATAATAATTTAAGGGTTGTAAAATCTTAAATATATATTGGAAAACCTTCTAGTTTGTTGAGAAATTAAAGAGATAGCATAAAACCAAATTAAATTCTTGAAAGCCAAGAAAATTTACTTCAATCTGAAAAATAAAATAGTAAAAAAATATAAAAATGAAATTCTTAATTATTAAAAATATTTTTCATATTAAATAGATGAGCCTTTGAGCATGAATTTAAATCAAAGTGGGTTTTATTAAAAAGATAACCTCCACATATCAGAAAATTAATTAGAATTCAATAATCATAGTGATGAATTAATTGATAATGATAACAACAAAATGAGTCAGGCCTAGTTTTAAACAACTTAAAATGAATCAAAAGCTCCTAATTCAAATACAATAGGTAACTCTCATATTAGCCTGTAAGAAATAAACGAAGAAAAATAAAAAAATATCTCTAAATAACAAACAGTAAAATTTAATAATTTAAACTAAGATGATTGCAATTGTAGTAACTCAAATAGAGATGATAATTCAAGTTAAAAATATGTATCTTATAAAACTTTTAAAAGCTCAAAAACAGCTAAAAGCCTGAAAACGAAAGAATTTGAAAAACCTTAATTAGAAAAAATATTGAGTAAGGAGATTATGAGTGCTTATATAGCTTAGAGTTTGGCATTACTAAACACATAAAATTAATTAAATAAATTTGAGAATTCTATGAGTAAATTAGAAGATAAAGTGTAATCTATTTCTTCTTAAAAGTTAAATTTAAGTTTGGAAAGAAATATGATAAAAAATAAAAACTCCTCTACAATGTTTTCTACAATTTCTAAGAGGCAGGAAAGTAGTCAAGAATAAAGGTTAAGTGATTTAGTAAAATAAGATTTTGATTCAAATGACGATTCAATTAAATTTTAGAGATAAACCAATAAGAATCTAGGCTTTTAATAATAAAATTAACTGGAATAATCAAACTCCTTAAAAATGCTTTAAAAAGTTTGTAAAATGCTATCTTCAAAAGGAGCAGATATTTACAATTTGTTTAGTCACTTGGAAAATGATGAGGATAATTAAGATAATTTAATATTTGATAATTTTGATGCTCTATATAACTTTAAAAAATTTCTCCCTCATAATAATTTCTGTAATATTATCAAAACATCTAATTATTTTGCTTAATTTAGACACAAAAAAAGCTCAGCTTCTATTAAGAGTACAAGAAGTAGAAGGAAAAATAATTTATTTATTAAACAAAGCTCAAAAAGAAAATCACTTTTTTGTAATCAAGTTATGTAAATTTAAATTCATTAATAAACTGATTATTTAAAATTTAAACCTTCCTTTTTGTCATATGGAGTATCTTAAAAGAAAGATACTTTCCCTAAATTTTATCTTTTTTGATATATTTCTATTTATTAAACTAACAAGTAAATATATTTCTTTAAATACATTGATTACTTCTAAATTATTGAAAATCATTTATAAATATATTTATTCTATTTATTATATATGTAAATAGGTTTCTGAAAATATGATATAAAAATATTTTTTTGATAAATTATTTAAAAATCATTAAAATGACCTTACCAAAATAATTGTGTAAAATAAATATATAAATCATACGAATACTATACAGTATATGTTAATTTTTTTAGTATTGTATATTTTTATAATATCTTTTTTTGGCAGAAGTAATAAGAACATACAATTTTTGGAAAATAGAAAAAATACTTGATTTTAAATTCATCAATTTTTGAGCATTTTAATTCATAAATAAAACTCATTTGAATTATATTTTTTATATAAATAAACATTTTAAAGTAGTTACTACATGATAAAATTAATTTTTTATTTATGAACATAAAAGTTTTCAATTATTTACTGTAAGCTCAGTTTATGTTCTAGAGATTAACTGCTAATATGATTTTCTTGTAATATCAAGAAGGTGCTACTTAATAATGAAGCATGTAGGACGCTTTTTAGGATCAAAGGATGTCATTTTTCTCAAGAGAGAACGAAATTCTTTATCAATATTAGTATGCTGAGTATCTAAATTTCGAAAATAGTTGTTTAAAATATATTCAAACCTATTACACCCTTTTAATTTAACTTTCAAAATACAGTATAGCAAAGTGAGGCCTAAACTAAAAATATCACACTTCTCGTAGTCTATTTATGATAAAGTAGCATCATCTGCAATTTCATCATATTGTTCAATAGCTTAGATTAATTCTGGAGCCATCCATGCTAGTGAACCAATTAAATCATCATTTTTTTTTGTGAAGTTTGTAATATTAATTCTTTTTGCTGCTCCAAAATCTGTAAGCTTAATTTATTTTTCATCTTCCATAATCAAGATATTGCTAGGCTTAATGTCTCTGTGGTTAAAATTGCAATTTCTTAACTAAACAATAACTTCAACTAAATCTAAAGCAATTTAAATGATTTCATTATCTGTAAATCTATTCCCATACTTCATTTAGATGCAGTCTTCTAGAGAATATTTAGCTAATTCAAGTACTATATAAACCTTTTCGCTACCTATACTATAATTTATCATTTTGATTGCTGACTAGCAATTTTTTACTGCTAGTAATGCATCAATTTCTTGTGTAATCATATCCATATCATCATTAGTTTTTGTAAGAACTTTACATGCAAACATTTAGTTCTGTTTATACTTCTTCATGAAAGAATATTCAGCTGAAGGGGTATACTAACATTTATACACTATTCCAAATGCGCCTTCTCCTAATTTACAATCTGTTAATATTGTATAACATTTGTTAAAGAGCTCTTCAGAAATCTTTGTTTGAGTTTACTTAATAATAAAATCTTTCATTTACTCACATTCTTTATAGTGGATAAAGGCAGTGTAAAAGTATATACAACTCCTCAAAAGGAAGTAAGTACAAAGAGTAATAGCAATAAAAGAAAAGGGACTGCTTGAACTTTTATTATAACTTATTTTTTCTCTCAAACTAGATTTAAAAACCATCCAATTTCCATTAACTTTAGCAGAGAAATAGTAATCTTATAATTTTGTTGAGAATGCATTTTAGACAATAGAAAATTCATTTATTTACAGTGATGTTACATTGATATTATCTCCATTTTATAGTTTGATTACACAAGGATTTTCATTATTTAAATATAAAGCTCCACTTGATTCTAGTTATTAAATTTATAGGCTTTGATATTCAATCAAGCTTCTAATCTGATTAGATTTTTCTTATTCCTCAATTATTAAGACTTCTTTGTGTAATTCTTTAATTTATTAAACATTTTTTTCAATATCTTTTTTATCATAATCATTCAATTCATCATTTGCATGATAAGATTTACTTGAAACATTTTAGCTCATCTAAATCAATTTTTTTTATTTATCAATTGCTAAATTTTCTTTTTTTAATTCTTTAAATTGTTAAACATTTTTTTGAAGATCTTTATTTTCTTAGTAATTAAATTTATCATTTACATGTTCAGATTTATTTTATAAATTTGGATATTAGTCACCTTAATTTTCTTAATTTAGATTTGCTAATCCAGAAACATCATTGTTTGTTTAAACTTAGTCGACTATTAATGGTTAAAAATATTATTAGTTGGTTACCCATACGTTTTGCTAATTATTATAAAACTTAATAGAATTATTTGTTAAGAGAGATGTTGTATAGTAAGTTTCGTTCAAGACAAAAATTAAAGTACTATTTGCTTGGTAATATGATATTCCATTTAAAATACCAATTTATATATGCTATAACTAGTTATTTGAATTTATTTAAGGCAGTTTCACATCTTAAATTAGATCACCGTCTTTGTTAAACTATATTAGCCTTATTTAGTTGGTCTAAGGAATAAATATTTTTACAGAGATCTACATATTGATAAATTCTATTTATTAAAGGGGATCTACAATTCCATCTCCTTCTAATTAGTAGGATTAGACCAAATCACTAAAATAGATAAATTAAATTTCATTTTTATAAAAGATAAATTTATAATAATTAAAAGCAATCCAATAAATGCTATTATCAGGTAAATCAAAATAGGGAATAGTCTTTCCTGCAGAGTAGATATATATTTATCTTTTTTAATTATCAGAAAATGTTTCTATATAGACATTGCTCAAATTATCAATAAATTATATCCTTAAAACATTTTTGACATTGCGAATTGTGAATGTATAAATAGTTTTTTCAAATTATATATTATAAAGAAGTTTTTCTACTGGATCTATCCAATATATTTGGATGTATTATGACTTGCTATTTGCGTAGACATCTATAATATCATCTGATGGGAAAGGATAACAAGATATTATATCTGTACAAGATATAGCAAATGGTGGATACCGACCCCAATCAACAAAGCCATGTCGAGTAATAGAATAACAAATACCATTACAAGTGTAAATAACTCTCTAACTCTAAGTAGTATTTAGTGGAATTAGTAAATTAGGAGTGTAATCTATTAGTGTGTATGTTGAACTAAGCACATTAAAAACCAAGCAATTTAGGAATAGGAATATGGTCTTCATTTTAAATGGAAAATCTAACTTTTGATCTTAATTTTAATTTAATCTATCTATCTAAATTTGATTGAAAATATTTTGATCCCAATTAAATAACCTGATTAAAGACTGATAAGAAACAAGATTTAAGAATCAATAATCTGATTAGCTAATTATTCGATGAACATGTCCGTCCTAATAAATCAAACAATTTTATTTTATTTTCTCATTTTAGTAGGTCAGTTAAATAATATTTTCAAAAAAAATGTTTGTATTTATCAAGTTTTTTTTGAAAATAAAAATATTTTACAAAATAAATATCATCATTATTAACCTACTTAAAATAAAGACAAAAAATAGAAAAATGTACAATTATCTTTTTTACTATAATAAGAAAAAAGGCTCCTTAGATAAGAAACAAACTAATAAAAGAGTTTTCTTTTAATATAATAATACTAAGTTTTTTCTTTTTTAAATCTTCTTCCAATTATTATCCTCATTTTAGTGAAATATTATTAACGAATTAGGTGATAAAAATATATCATAAATAGAGGACTACTCTCAAAAATCATAACATTTTAACATTATAGAGTTGATTGTCATAAGATTATTTTATGAATAATAAATAAAAGTTATTTTCAATTTTATAAAAGATATTTTTAGAATATTTTGATTTTTTTTTAAACTTATGAACAAATTTTTAACATTTGTAAATTATTTGACTTTTAACAATTCTATTTTGAACAAATTAATCAAATTTTTTAATTTCTGAAAATCTTACATAATTTAGATGCTTTAAGGATAGATCTCTACTTTATTGGTTTTTTCTTATCACTTACTACCTTTATATTTATGAATCAAAAAGATAAAAAATTTGAAATGAAATTCAGTTGATTTTTTAATTTTTGCATGCATAGAGAAAAAAATTCAAACATTTTAAAATGAAACTAAAAATAAGGAATTGTTTGATATTTAAATTAAAAATAAAATTAATTTAGTGATGTTCATTTGTTTTTATTGAATACTTACTATTTGTAGACACATTTTTAAATTTATTTATTTTTTTGAAAAAAAGAAAAAAATCAAACATAAATCATCAAAATAGAATAGCTTATATTAAATATTTTTTGTATGTACGTTTGTTAGTATTTAATTAATTTCAATTTAGGCATGCTTTAAAAAGAAGGCAATATTTAAGATAAAAAATATATAATTGTTAATAAAAAGCAAAGAAAGAATATTTTTCAAAATTTTACATATTACAATTAGATTCAAGAGAAAAGAAATTATTTTATTAAAACAAACAGGTTGAAAAATGGATGAATAAAAAATTTAATAGAAGCTTTAACAGTATAAAATAAATGTTAACAGCAATTAGAATCTAAGCGATGAAGAAAAGTAAAAGATTTTATAAAAGTTAGATGAATCTTATATAGAGGCTAATGGAGTTTTTGATGAATTTGAAGAAATAATTCTGTGTCTTCCTAATGAACAATTGGAAATTATTATTAATGCAAATTAAGCAAGTAGCTAAGCTGCAACAGCTTCTCTAAATAGCAGTGGAATTATGAGTTAATAATCTAATGAAGGATACAATCGTAATTAATAAATGTCTTAAGGTTCCTCTAATTTAATTCCTCCAAATAATTCAATGGCACCTCCAAGAGGTTTAAGTTAAAACTATTAGCAGGTTCCTCCTTCATATTATTCATAATAAAATATGTAATAAAAAAGTTATGGATCTTCATAATAGTATAGCTCTTAATAAATTCCTAAAATGCCAAGCAGTTAATAGTATTAAAATGTTTAAGTAACTCCAGAACAAAGAAAGTAATATACATATTAATTACTTTCAAGTATTCTAAAAAGAAATATGAGTTAAATAAATAAGCAGGATCCTAAATATGCCCTTTGGCATTAAAAATAGAATTTATTGTATGAAAAATACTAGAGTTTAGAAGAGATTGATTAATAATAATGGAGTTTTTTAGATAAATAGAAATACTTGCAATATCATCTGAACCTATTTGAATAAAATATAAGGCTTTGCAAAGATCCAAATAGACAAGAACATCTATCAAACTTTTTTAATAATTTTAAAATTAAAATCAGCAATGATCCAGATTTATTCTTGTTTTTCATAAGCAGTGACAAGACTTTGAGTCCAAATGATAGAAAAGTTTTATTTAACGAAGACCTAGGTTGCACCTCAGAGTTTCAAATCCTTTTGGATTACTATAAAATTTCTTAAAATTAAGCAATGGAAAAATAAATAGAGACTATTTAAAGTCAAAAATAAGTTAAGGGTTTTGATTCTTTCCTCATGATCTTAAAAGAATTAAAAATTGACATGCTTTTTGCTATTTTAGAATCAAGAGGAATGTTAATCAAAAAGTTCTGTTCAGCCTTCTATACAGAAGTTGTTACCTTTTTCAAATAACTTGGATTAGATCAAAGTACTTAAACAGAGAGGGTATAGTAGTTTGAGATAAATTTAAAAAAAATGTTAAATTAATATTAATTCAGAGAAAATTTTATTTTGAAAGAAATAAAAAGTTATTTTCCTGATCAATTAGTTGTAAATCATTTAAATTTAATAAATAATATCATAAACAATAAAGAGTTAAATTCAATAAGTAACCATTTATCAGGCATGTACCAGTAATAACCAGATATCAGCAATTTCATTTTAAAAAGAAGCTAAATTCCTCCAAGATAGTAAAGCATGAACTCTTCTTAAGGTATCGCGGCAGTAACAAGATAGCCAGATGATACTTTATCACAATCTTATTAAAAATAATAGCAAATGAATCAAAATTAAGCAGCTCAGTATAACACACCAGCAACAGCTGATTCTAGTTAATTTAGTCTTTCTTAGCAATAATCTGCAGGATTTTCATAGAGTTAACCATAGATGTAAAGTAAACCTATAAATTTATCATCTTAATAGTAAGCTCAAGTGGCATAGTAATAAGCATAACCTTAGAATAATTAGTTTGCAAATCCATATTCTAATAGAAATCCTAGCTAATAATAAGTAAAAAATGAAGAAGAAGGAAAACCAAATATTCCAAGTTAATAACAATCATAAGCTACTTAATAACAATTTTCTCAAAGCTAAGTTTAAGCAAAATCTGGTTATGGATTATAGAGCAGTAATTTCGAAGAGACTTAATAAGTAACTCCTGCTTAGCCAGTTAAATAGGAATATGTGAAGCAAGAATACTAATAAAATCTTTAGCCTGCCAAATAAATGTTTTCATAAACAAAAACTAAAACTAAGAGACTACTTAGTGATGATGCTATTACTAAGAGATTAGAGTATTTATGTAAAGAAAATAATATAGAATTGCCAAGTAGTTCTGACATTGAATAAATAATCGTTTATTTAAATGAAGTTTTTAAAATTTATATGAAAAATTTAATAGAAAGATTGCTTCAAAGTAGTATTGTTGAGAATATTGATAATGAATTCCGTCTTTTCTGCTCTGATAAGTTAGAAGCTCATTTAGTTCCTTTTCGTGGTTAGTCCATAGATAAATATCTGTTGAATAAGCAAGATTACACAGGCGCTCGTGACATGACATTTTTAAAATACTATATTGTTTAATCTGAAAACAAAAATATCAGGCGTACTCAGCTTGATAGAAACGATGAAGAATTAGAATAAGCTTGCTATGATTCGATCTGCAAAAACTCTCTCTTTGATAAATCTTCCATGAAGTATAACCTAGATAAAACTTAACGTAAAGGGTGTGCAGCTTCAGAAGAAATAAAAAATAATATTTCTAAAGTTCCTCCATAAAAATCCAAAAATGCTAAAAAAGACCTAAAATTAGAGTCCATGCCCTAAGCTATCAGCTTGGCAACTACTAATTGTTAAAGATAAAAAATTACTCTTAAAAATATTTAACTATTTTTAGAAGCAGATCCTATATATCGTAAATCTGCAATCCTTCTTAAGACTTATTTGCAATGAGTGAGTGTTTTTTTCAAACAAAAATTAGAGATTATTATTTTCTTTTTGCATTAATTTTAAAAACTTGTTTAGTATTTTTGTATTTCTTCTTTCTTGTATGTAGTTTAATTTCGATTTTGATTTATTTTTTTTTATCAAATTAAAATTTAATTACATAGAGTTTTTAAATCAGCAAATAGATCTGCTAGCTGGGCTGGCCTATCTATCTTTCACATGATTTGGTTTTTAGCAGTTATAAAAATGTTTAGAAAGCTTAGCTTTTTGCTTTTGTCCTTATTCTCAATAAAGATATCACTATATAATTTTTTCACATCTCTAATAAATATATTTTAATTACTTAATATAGAAAAGTAAAAATAATATTTTTAAAAATTTTCATAATATTTTATTAAAACTCAATTTAATTCATCTTTTTTTATGTTTTTTTTTAATTTTTAAATTTAATCATTTTTTTTAGTAATTTGAAATAGAATTCTGTTCAAGTATAAAGCATTAAATAAAGGTGTCTTTATTAAGAATAAGACCTTTACACAAAACAAAAATTTCTCTCAATTATATTTTTATTTTTTGAATTGGTTGGTATTTTGATTGTGACTAGTTATTATTAATAAGAAAATATTTAAAAAAGTAAAAATAAAATTTTAAATTAATCCTATTTAATTTTCATTATAACAAAGAATTTCAATTTTTTTTTGTTTATTTTTTTCTATGTCTTTTTATTAATTTATTATTTTTCTTCATAATTAAAGATTATTTGAAATAGAATTCACGTTATTTATAATTTTCTTTTTTTAATTTTTTAGTAAGACTTTATTTACATTTTTAAATCTACTCACAAACAAATTATTAATAAGAATAATATGCATAATTTATTTGGTCATATTTTTAAAAAATAATCTAAATATTTTGAGATTATATATAATTATTTTTAATGGATGAAGGAGATAAATTTTATAAAAATGATTTGTTTTTTTAATTTTACAATTTACACAAAAATAATTAAATTAGAAGATTTATATCAAGTGAATCAAAAATTATAATTACATTTTGAGAAAATATAAACTTATTAACTAAATTACTTTTTTTGAGATGATAGAAAAAGACGAATTAGATTAAAATTAGGTTAAAAATTAGCTTTGCAGTTTATGCAAAGCTTCATAAAATATAAAGTACATAAAGTTGGAAAGGGTTAATATTGTTGAAAAAATATGTGGTAATTGTAAATTTAGTGTAAAGGATTTGTATCTGTTTAAGAAAAAATATAATTCGTGTGATCTTATCCAACTAGCTTTTCCTTAAATTGCTCCACAAATAATCGATGGATCAATAAATAAAATTGAAGGTCTTTCATCTGAGATATATAAAAATAAATAAATTAAAATAACTTAAAATACTGTGGCTAACCAAGAATTTTATCAAAATTTAGTCTTTGCAGAGTTAGTTCACATCGTTATTGATAAAAAATTTATTTCAGCGTAAATCTTATTTTTGCATTTTAAATAGATCATTTATAGATTTACAATTTTAGCTAATTTAACTTATTATACATAGCTTAAAATAGTCTAATTAATTACTACAAGCTATCTAAGCAGCATAGGATAAGTGTGTAATCTTAGATTTATAGGAAAATATCGATTTCAATTAAGAATAAAACAACTCTCCTATATTCAAGTTTTTGCAGTAGTATTCTACTTAGTTATTCATTAAAAGCGAGTATTTCAATTTATAAAATAGTCAAAAATTAAATTAATTTTAATTAATAGTCTAGCATAGGACTTAGGAAATTGGTAAAATGTATAGCATCTATCATATGACATTGATCCTTTCCATGGGAATTAGGATCTTATACAAATATAATAATAGTTTCCTATATTGAAAAGTGTTGATTGCTCATTTTTTATTAATGAAACATCAAGTAAATTAATTATTCAAAATTATTAATCTAAATATAAATTTTTAAGATGAATAAATTTGTTAGTTCTACGAATATATCTTGTCATAGATTCTTAATTTAAGTCAAGTCGAATCAATAACTTTAAATATTTTGAGGTAATTTTTTACTAAAGCCTTTCTAAATATTTTATTAAAGCAAACAAATTTTAGTTAACAAGATGGTGAATAAGATTATTATGGAGATGAAACAGGTAGTGAAGATTCAAGCAATTTAGAAGATCAAAATTCCATTGATGAAGAAAGTCAAAGTGAAGAAGAGATTGAAAATGAAGATTAAAATTTAGTAGAAGAAGAAGAAAATTTAACTGTAAGATAAAAAACATAGAAACAATAAGTCTAAAGCTAAGTTAATGTAAATAAAAAGATACAAAATGAAGATGACATTATTAAAAATGAGCATAGTGAAGGTGAAAATGGTTAAAAAGAAACAAAAAGTTAATCAAGTGAAGATGAAATCACTGATAAAAATTAAATTATAATAGAAAATGATATTAAAAGTAATATAAAGAAAAATGAATATGCTATGGAAGAGGAAGAAGAAGAGCATAAAGAATAATTCCATAAAAACAATAATAATGATGATATTTCAGATCATTTAATAAAATCTTTAAATAACATAAAACATGCTAAAACATATGAATAAATTTTTGATTTTGTAGATAGATAATAATAAAATAGTTTACCTCTTAATAACTTAAAAAGCTTAAGTATATTCTAAGAATCATATCATGAAGAGGGATAAATAGAATAAAATTTATTGAATGGTTAATTCTTATCATATTTGGCCAGGAATACAGGAAATATAAATTATTTAATAATGGATATCCATTTAAATTCATCAAATTTTGAAAATTTTATAGAAATCTTTAAATTTAATAAGCATATTACTGATATTGAACTAAGTTTAGATAACTTAAATCTAGATGATTAGCAATTCACTCAATTATTTTAAATTCTTCATAGTTATTAACTCTCAACTCTTAAAATTAACTTATAGTAATTCCTTCTTTCTTTCTATTGATAATCATACTTTATATTTAATTGCTCATTAAAATTAATATACAAATTAGGGAATTCAATCTACATTTGAAATTGTTCATTGAATAGATTAAATCTTTAATTATCAAGAATTGCTCAACTTTGAAAAATCTTTAAATTTATCTTCTAGAGTATATTAAATTATTGTTAATATTTTGTAATTAAAATAATATTTAATTTTTAATAGGAAAGAGAATGAATTTTAGATTTTAGATATTGGAGATTTTTGCAAGGAAAGTTTATTTGAAGCTATTAGCTTAAATCCTTTCCCTAATTTAAGAAATATTTGCTTGATAATTGATAAGTATAATTTATTTATATTTTAAACAAATTAAAATTATTTATGTTGAAAAGGTAATTTGATGAAATTCAAAAGAGAATCATTTTAGATAACATAATAGCCAACAGTTAAAAGCTTTAAACGATGTCTATAGAAACCAAAATGAATGAATAGTTTAAAAAATATCAAAAAATGAAATCTAACTTGTGTTATATAACCCAAGCCATTTATTCTTAACACAAAAGTCTATTCAGAAAAGATTTAATTTATTAAATTCTAGAATAATACATTTCATTTAAATACATTGAATATACATCTATTTGATGAAATTAAAAGTCTAATTTAAATTCACTTTCTTTCTCTCTAAATTTATTTTATATATTAATTTGTATTTTTGTTCTAATATTTATCACATTTATATCAAATTTTCTTTTTCCTGAAATAGCTATTATAATTTTAAATTAATAAATTCAGCATTTTTATTTTAAACATTAATGAATCATCTTATATAATAAGAAAGTTAAAGAGAAGAAAATATTCTAAATGAATATTAAAATTTAGAAAACAAGAAAATTTAATTGAAAGATTAAAAGAATTGAGTTTAAAGCTAATTTAATGATGAATGTAATGAATAAATGATATAGAACGAAGAAGATATTAAAAATGAGCACAGTAAAGTGAAGGTGTACTTTTTTTAATTGCAGAATCCTTTACAAAACTAATGAATAAACAAATGTTGCAGTCCAATAAAGCTTTCTAAAACTTACTTTTAGAGGATCAAATTGTTTGAATAAAATAAAAACATAATTTTTTTTGAAAAAAATAAAAATTGATTTCTCCGAGGATTGAACTCGGGACCTTCAGTGTGTAAGACTGACGTGATAACCACTACACTAAGAAATCGTTTCTTGAAAATAATCTTAAACAAATTCAAATAATTTATATCAAAATCTCTCAATGTTTAAAAAATTAAATTTCTTAATCATTACTCATTGATTTGAATGAAGATACAAAAGATGCATGATGAAATAATATATCCATAAAAAAATAAAAAACTGATTTCTCCGAGGATTGAACTCGGGACCTTCAGTGTGTAAGACTGACGTGATAACCACTACACTAAGAAATCGCTTTCAAAAGAAGTGGAGTTAATTTGACAAATTTTATTTCTAAAAATTTAATTTTTAACAAATGTTTGAAGAATAGGATTTCATTATTTCTCTCATTTTGTTCAAATTATTCATAATTTTTGCTTGCATTTAGGGAATATTTGATTTAAATAAATTAGTTAAATCTGTTGATTTACATATACTATAAAAATAAATTAAAATTCATATTAAGAAAATAAAATAAGAGAACAAAATAGAAGTAGCAGTAAAGAGATAAATAAACATCATCCATGGAAGATAATAAGCCATTAATTTAAGCAAGAAAACCTCAAGATAGATTATCAGAGTCTTTCCCACCCGATACTTAAAATAATTATGAATATATAGCAAATGTACATAAGTTAATAAAATAAGTAGATTTAACAAAAACTAATATACAATAAAGGATATCTATTCGAAACTTTGTAAATGAAGAGGATATGGATGAAATTAAAAAATTGCATTAAGAGTGGTTTCCACTTCCATATCATAAAAGCTACTATGATAGCATTTTAAAAAATAATGTTAAGAGTATATTGGTAGAATTTGAAATTAGCAAAAAATAAAAAGTCATTATTGGGTGTTTATTTTATATGAGCAAAGCATGTAAGTAGAGATATTTGCAGTTTAGATATAAATATCTCTTGGATGATTACTATGGTGTTTATATTACTACAATAGGAGTTATCAATAGTTTTAGGAGTCAAGGGATAGCCAAAATTATGATGGATAAACTTAAAGAAATATGTTTAAAATCTCATTTAGTCTAATACATTTATCTCCATATAGTTACCTATAATAATGCAGGTATTAAATATTATGAAAGAAATGGATTCAGAGCTATAGAGAAAAAAAAAGATCACTATAGTGATATAGAAGGAAAGTAGTATGATGCTTATGTATACATCTATTTTTTGAATGGCTCTTCTATGAAGGAAGGTTTTTTAAACGATTTACTTACATGCTTATCGACACCTTTCAATTCTGTAGCTAACCTATTTAAATCTAAAAAAAAGATCTGAAAAATAATAATTATAATGATTTTAAATATTCAACATATATTTATCAACAAATCTAAATAAAAAAATAGTTAAAAATTTAAAATATGATAATATTAAAATAGAAAGCAGCTTTATTTAATAATATATTCATTTGCAATTCATCAACTTTATAAGTTTCAATTTTATGTTACATACATACATACTTAATATTTTACTAATAAATTCTACACAAAATGTATTTCAAAATATATGTATTTTCAACAACTTAAAAATAATTAAATAAAAAATTATCCTTTGTTTAATAATGAATTGATTTTTATTTGATCAACTTTAAAACTTTCAAGTTTATCTTCAAACTCACTTAATACATGCATACATGCTTAATATTTTATAAATAAATTCTATTCAAAATGTATATCAAAATAAAGAATGTATTTTCAACAACTTAATTTTTTTAAGATAAACATGATCTTCTTGAAAAATCAATATTTTCTGCATTTCTTTTGAATAAATAATAATTTTTTTTTAATTTGATCAAAAATATATCGTAAGTTTAGTGATATTTATTCACTTGATTGAGAGAGAAAATCTCATTTAATTTTATTAGTCTTTCTTTTTTTTGTGATATGCAAAATAAATTCTATTTAATTTATAAAAAAATAATACTTATCTAAAATACAGAAAATTATCCTCTCATTTAATTTTTTCTGACAATTTTTTATTTTATTTGTATTTATTTTTAAATGACTTGAGCTTACCTGATCATTTTCAGTTTTGAAAAATACTTTTTAAGGGCTTTAGTACAAACGTCTTTTATGATTTAATTATTAAGAAGGCTAAAAATTGATAAAAGCACTGGTTTAAATTTTATTCAAATGTATTTAATAATATATTAGAATTCTTTATTTATTATCTTAATACATTAATAAAGAATAAATTTTGATTTAGATATAATTTTTAAAGCTTAAATTTTTGAAGCTTTATGAATTAATTAATAAATTTGATGTATTTGAATACAAATAAATTAGCCTTTAGTTTTTTTTTTGACAGAAATGAAGAACTTTTTTGCATTCAAAACATTTCATTTAAATAATTTAGGTATTTTTAAATAGCTAATCACACAATTATAGTAAGTCGTTTAAAGTTGTTTAATTTTTTCTATTGCCACTCTAAATTTTAAAAAATTATTATTGATTTGAATAACAAATATCTGATATATTTCCAAAAACAATAAAAAAAGTGAATAGATCTATCTATCTATTTAATAACAAAGATTTGATAAAAAAACACTCAATCTTTCTTTGAAGGTAATTTATTAGGATTCACTCACTGTCAATTTATAATAGCAAGGAAATTACTACTATGAATCAGTTTACTCAAAATACCATTATTCCAGCTAATAAAATTCAATCCTAATAGTTTATCAATTAGAATCAACCTATCGCTTCTTAGCCTCTGACAACTAGAGTTATTAATGGTAATGTAGGATTTTCTAAAGATATTTACAGGAAAGTCATAGGAAATATTAATAATGATATAGAAAGTAATAATCCATCAACTAGAGTTAATACAGTATGTAGTAAATAATCTTATAACTCGAATCATTTTGTCTTACCATAAGAGAAGCTTATCAACCTAGCAAAGCATCCCTAAAATATATAGACAAACTTGTTAAGTAATTAGATATACTAACAAGTAGGATTTGAATAAAGGCAGCCAGGTTAATTGATAACTCCATAGAATGCAATCAACCAGACTCATTCATCAGTAAATACTGCTAGATCTTCTAACATTAATGTAGTAATTAATAGTTAAGGAAATAAGCACTTAACAAATGGTACAGATAATTTTTTAAGTGCAAGAGATATAGCATTAGAGTAAAGATGCAGTAGGAATCAAAAGTAATTACAACAACTTCAAAACAGCATCAAACCTATTTTAGCTTAGAAGAATATCTAAAATGAAATAAATACCAAAGCGCAATAAGTGTTAAAGGTAAGTGTCAATCAAAATTAGTTTTAGTAGCAGAAGCTAGGGTAGAATACGCTCTAAATCAAAGAAAATATAGAGTAAAAAACTTATCAAAAAGAATATACTGATTATAAAAATGCTTCAAAAAATAGTATTATTTTGCCAAACAGAAAAATTAATTTAGAAGTTAATATAGATGGTCATACTAATTTGCAATGCTAAAAGTTTGGAGATGTTGAAAAGAAAAGCATCATTATACCATAAAGCAACATGGGAGAATAACTTTTAACTTAGAGAAGGTCCTCTATTTATTTTTATGGGTAGGATCAAACAAAATATGATTTTAATTAAAATAATATTTATAGGTAGAATGATGTATTCACAGAATAATAATTTTAATAATCAAAAAGCTAACAAGACTAAATTAGCAGCTAGATCTTAGCTTCTCAAAATTATAAAAATAATTCATAAGTTAGTGACAAAAATATAATACAACTATAAGCATAATAATAATAATATCCTTATGCTAGTAGTATTTTAAATAATCCATTTTCTGTATATTCTCAAATCAATGAAAATCTATATTCAAATAGAGTGTAGGAAGATACTAAAAAAATAGAAGAACCAAACAGTAGTAGCTTTATGTAGACCCAATAAAAAATATCTTTAAATAATACTTTCTAAATTTCAAGCAAATAAGTATTAAAAGCTGATAATTCATAGTTTAACAAAACTCAAAATCTACCACCACAAAACTAGTTTTATGAAATGCATAGTTAAATCTCTCAACCATCAGCAAACCAGGAATTGAACTCAAGAAAGTTTAGTTGCAATCAAGTAATAAATTTAATAAATTAAAAAAGTTTGCCATTTTTATAGTTAATTTCCCACCTTAAATTAATTCTCAAATTTTCTCTTTGGATATTTTCTATTCTAAATTGATTTTTCCTAAAATTAAAAAAATGCTAAACAGATAGATGATTTCTTATTTTAATAAAATAATTCTAAATGAAAACAATAAATTTATTTAGGTTTTTTGATTTCATTCTTAATAAGCAAATAAATAAAAATAATATTCTTTGGCATTTCTTTATTAGTTTTTAAAATTGACAAAGATTTTTTATATAAAGATATTAAAAATATCTTCATAATTTAGTGAACTAAAAATTAAAAAAAAATGCTAAATAGATGATTTCCTATTTTAATAAAATAATTAGACATTATAACAATCTATGTTATTTAATTTGATTTGAATATAAATTAGCGAAATTACCTTTTTTAAGAAGCTTTTAAATAATTTTTGTGCAAAAATTGAAAAAAAATTTCTATAAAAATTGATTTCTTTTGGTTTTTTATTAATTTTTTTGAAATTGACTAAGATTTGCATAAAGATATCAAAAATATCTAAGAGGAAATTTCATCTGCTAAATTTCAAAATAAATAATTATTGAAAGATATATTTAATTAATTTTTACATTTGCATTTTAGGAATAAGAAATCGATCATTTATAAATCAGTGTCAACTAATTGAAGAAATACCATGATAAAACCTCTTTGAATGGTTTATCTGATGTAACTTAGACTTAAAATAGCTATTAAATTGCAGCGTATTAGCCTTATTTATATTTAGTCCCTTAAAAGGTTGTTAAATAGAGAAACAAAACTGCAATTAGCCATCAAGATTAGAATTTAAGAAACATAAAAACAAGTTCAAATAATTTATCAGTTTATATGCAAACTGCATACTCAAATAGATCTCATGATATTGCAACAAATAACAATCAATTTGATAACTCTTTTTTAAATGAAATAACACCAGCATCAACAAGATCTATGTAATACTCTTAATTAATATAATAATAAAGTAATGTATTTTCACAAAAAAACAATGGCTGTTAAGAAGAATAACAAATTTAACATTTAAATTAAATGAATAATTTAAACAACTATTGTAGGACAACTAGGTAATATACTGAATAAAATGGAGTTGATATTATAGATAATAACAATTTTTATCAAATTTAATAATAAAATTCAAAGTAGGATTCTTATCTATACAACTTTAACACTAATTAAAGTATTTCTTAGCAAGAATTTTAACAAATTTAAAATTTAAATTCAAGAAAATAAATCGAAACTCATATTCAGCAAACAGAGCTACACATGGTTAACTTAAATAATCTTAGCGTCTTATAATAAGATTATAGTAGTTATAAACAGCAAGTTTAAAAATCAAATAACTGCAGTTATTATCAAGATTAATAGTAAATAAATAATTATGATAACAATAAAAGTGAAGTAAATTATAATACTTTCTAGAATAATCTAAACTAATTGAAGAATTTTGATGCATAAAATTATGACTCAATATCAAAAAGTATTGATGATCTTTTAAAAAATTTTAACTCTAAATCAAATTGCCTTAATTTGTTAGGAAACTAATAGTTAGGATATCAAATAAATCCTAATGAACAACCATTTTAAAAAACTGAATGTTAGATACCTATTAAAAGAGATTCATTTTCAGCGGCCTTTATAGATCAAAATGAATAATCCTTATGTTAAAATAATTACAAAACAAATACTTCTAGCTAAAGATAAAGCTTTTTGAATGGTTAAAATAATTCATTTAACTTATCGGTAGGTTTAGAAAAAAACAGAGTTAATAATTTAAGCAACCAAAATAACTAAAGCAATTTTGCTTAAAAAAATTGTGTGCTTCCTTAAATTTAATTAAGTAGTAATAAATTAATAGATGATTGCAAAAGTGAAGCACCTTTCTCAAACAGATTTTAAGGAGTTAGAAAAAGTTCTAGAAGTGCTTATTTATAGAATCAAGACAAAGAAAATGATCTCGTTTTAAACAAAGAGTTCAAAGAAATTCAAATTTAAAGGATAGAAAACATGTAAAATTAATAATTTATTATTGATACCCTTAAGAAGGAAGAAGAAATCTAAGACATTAAATAAAATAATACATAATAAGTTGATCTCACATGCTTAAAGTCTTTTAACAATACTCATTAAATTCCTAATCAAACTTAACAAGCAAAACTTAGTCTAAAAACTTTTTATTACCCAAATAATTAAAATAACTCTACAAATATATTAAAGAACCTATAAGTGGATGATACTCAATCAAAAATGAATACAAATAGTAGATATTCTTAAAGTAATTAAAACACCTCCACAAATGTATAAAGTAATATTTTATCAGATGACAATCAATCAAAAACGAATAATAATTGCAGATACTCTTCAAATAATTAAAATAACATTCCAAGCAACATTCAAAATTGTGAAAAACTCTAAGCACCCAGCTATGAATTTCCTAAAAGAAGATCTTGCCAATCATTTCTTTAGCCAAAAGATTTAGAATAATACTACAATTAAAATTAAAATGAATAGCTTTAACTTATTTAAGGAAATTAAGAGAAATAAAATTAAAACTAAAGTGAGAATCAAAATGACCAAAATAGCAATTAATAAACAAACAAAGCAAGTAATAAAGCCATTAAAAAAAAAGTAATAAATACTTCAATAATAAAGAATCTTTTAAATAATGTTGTAGAAAGCAAATCTCTTTCAGGTAGTTTTAGACAGAGTAAACAAGTAGCCTTGCATAATAATTAAAATAGTCAAATTTTCAAAAACAATGCCATTCATAATTATGAGAAATAATTAAAAAATAATTAAAGCTTAAATTTGATTGAAAATTCTGAAAATAATAAAAATAAAATCAAATAAAATAATAATTAAAGTGCTAATTTTAAAATTGATTTCAACAATAAGAATAGCTTTAACAATTCTGATAAAGATGAGTATAGAGAAGAAACTAATTAACCATAAAAATTAAATGACATAACAAATAATAATAAGTTATGTGATATCAATTAGTAAAAAATATGCAATAATCTACAGTATGTAAATCAAGGTTTTAATAACTTAGAAAGTCACCATACAGATCCAGGTAGAGTACTATCTGATATGAATACTATTAATCACTCATAAAAACTTAAAAAGGAGTTAATTCCTTAAAATCTACTCACATACGAAAATAATTCCAAAGAAGAAAATCTTAAATAACAAAGATAGAGTAAAAGCGAAAATGAAATAAATAAACAAGCTTCAGAAATAAATTAAAATGGTTTTTAAGCAAATGAATCATTTTAAAATTAGAATTTAAAAACTTAAAATAAAGAAATGACTGATGAATAAAGCAAAAAGCTAATAGAAGGAACTAAAATTTTCAATAAGAGAAAGCTAAACTAAAATTTATCTTAAAACTTTAATATGAATGAAATGTCAAACAAATCATTCAAAAATTAAAAAAGCAGCAATAGTCTGACTTAAACAATAAATTTACTTCTTAAAAATTACAATGAGCATTAGAGTATTTAAAAGCAAGAGACTAAAAAATCAAATGAAAATTTAAAATTAAAATCTGCAAGAAACAGTTTGGAATTTAGTTTCAAAGATAGCTCTCAATCAAATAAAAGTAAAATTTAAGTCATATAAGTAGTCAATAAATCTTTAAGAGGAAGCCTTATCAACTCTATTAATAGTTTGTCTATCGCATCTCATAATGAGCAAATTAACAATCAAATCTAATAAGCTACAAGTTAGAATCAAGTTGAAATAGAACTTTTAAATTAAAAGAAAACTTTAGCTGAACAATAGCTTAGACTATCTCAATTTGAAGAAACATAAAGGTAGTAGTAGAGTTAATACGTTTAAAGTGCTTGTGAATCCTCTCTACAAATTCAAAAATCAAATTTAAATTCTTAGAGAAGTTAAAGTGAGTATGAATATAGGTAATATATTCTTAATGAAAATTAAAAAAAAGGCTGTGGAATAACAAAGATAATTTAAAAAGAGCAAAGCCAGATCAAACAAAATAATGATGAAAATTAATAAAATTTAAATCTTATGACATTCTGCAATAAAGATTAAAACTTTTATATTGATGAACTCAACACAGAAAACATACCTCCTTAAAATTTAAACTAGTAATCATTTAATGAATAATTATTTTAAAATTCATTGAACAATTAAAGTGTTTATCTTCAAAATAAAAGCAATTAATAATTAAAAAATATCAAATCACATAATTAAATCATCTAAGGCCAAAGTACTAAAAATGAAAAAGAAAATTTAAATCTCATAAATTTGAATTTAAATAATTCATCTAAAATGCATTTAGTTTCTAACCTACCTATCACAAATAGGAACTCTTCTATAGGTTTCTTCAAGGAAAACATATCACCATTTTCTCAGCCATATTCATCTACTTCCAACACATCACCATCTGCTTCTCCAATATCATTATTTAACCTATAATTTGCTAGTTAAAGCAACTTAAATGTGTAAGTTAGCTTTAGATAACCACCTACACTTACTATTGAAGAATAAATTTAAATATTTGATTTAGAAGAGAAACTAAAATGGCCAGAAATTTAATTGTAAAAAACTGAAGATGTATTGAAAATAATAGAAATAGAAATAAGTTATGCTATAGATTATAGTGCTTTCAACAAACGCAGCTAGTTCAATTTCTAGTCTAGGTTTATGATAGTTGATTGGATGTAGAGATAGTGCATGAAATTCTATTTAAAAAGAGAAACAACTCATAAAGCAATTTCTTACTTTGATATGTATTTTTCAAAAACACCAAATGTCAAAGAAGATAAATATTATATTATAGCTATTGCTTGTATATTTATTGCCTCCAAATAAGAAGTAATTTTTTTTTGCATAAATCTAAAAAATTTAAATATTTTTGTCATTAGGAAATATATCCTCCTTCATTAAATGATATTCTTTCAGGTTCATAATATGCATCATAAAAAACATTAATCAGCTAGCAAGAAATAGAAATAATTAAAGTAATTTTTTATTTATTTATTAGTTAGTTATTATTAATAATTTTAATTTTTGATAGAATCTTAAATGGAGACTCAATCCTATTACTGCATGTTATTGGATGGATTTAGCTATGGCTTAGTGGGATAAGATATAATCTATTTAAAATATATCTAATATTTACTTTAGAAAGAGAGAAGAGCAATCATATTAAAGATACAGAGAAGCTTATTAATTCTTAGATTATATATTACTTGACTCTAATAAAATGATATATTCTTTAAGATTACTCTCAGTGACATCTCTCTATTTAGTTATTTGTAAAAATCACACAATTAATCCAGAGTAGCCTAATAACAAAATTGATTAGATATTATTGGAAAATAATTACCCATAAATGTTCTAACTAACTATGAGCCAGATTAAATAATGCTCCAAGGAGCTAGTATAGTTTTTTTAAAACTTAACTTATGATTACGATTACCCAAATGCTATTAAATAAAATAACTTTAATTAGGTAAATTTACTTTAATTATTAATACCTTTAATAATTATTTTTTTTTACAATTTAATAGAAAAGTTATGAAGAATTTTTATCTTATTAGTCTTACAGTTAGTTTAACAAATATAATTTAGAAAATATATTACGTTGCTTAAATAATTGAAAATATAATTTTTATCTAATACATTACATACATATTTACTTAAATAAGTTATGACTTTACCATAATTATATTATTTTTTAATATTTTTTTAAATGAAATTATGAATTTATTTACCATTTCATTAGGAGTATCAATAATGATGAAAACTAGCCAAATATGAATGATGATTATACAGAGTTAATTGTATAATCATTTTCATTTAACATGAATTTAAAATCGAGAAAGGTTTCTGATGATGATACTCATATTTATGTTCAAAATTACAAATTTAACTTCATTTACTTTTCATTCAAATTATATTAAAATTAAGCTCATATTATCTCTTTTATCAGACTGCTTTTATGCAAAATTTATTAAATCTTAGCAAATCTATTATGGGCACTTTTTTTAATAAATGAATTTTTTTAATTAATAATCAAAATAAAAATAAAAATTTTAGCTTGAAAAATATAATTTTTTTGTAAAGAGAGCTGACTTATAACGATGATCAGTTTTCATTTCTAAAAAGCTCTAGTAAAAAAACTGATTTTTTTTTTTGAGAATAAATGATTTTTTTAAAAATTTAATCAAATTAAAAAAATTAATACATTTTAGACTTAAAAAATGCTAAAATTAATAACAGAGCTAAATTTGATAATTAAGTTTTTTGAAACCAAATTCTAAATAGAATTACTCTCCAATTCTGTAAAGATGAATCTATAAAAGATGTTATTTGATTTAATTCCATTTTTTCTAGTATTCCATCAGTGAAACTACATAGAAATTTATCTTTTTAATTGTCTATGTCATAAATTGTAATTTCAAGCTCACTGCTAATCAAGCTTTTTAGGTCACTTATTTTACATGTTGGAAAATATTTTTTTTGTTAATACTCCTCAGTATTTTTGAATTCAAATTGTCCTAAACACCGAGATATAGTGACTGTTCCCTTTTAATACATTCTGTTAAAGTGAAAAAAAGAGAATAATTTTTATTTACTTGTAATCTATTATCTTAAATAAAACCTCCTGAATTTTCTATTCTTTTTGTTTCATCTTATCTAGAAGGGATGTGATCATTAGTTAGTCTAATTATTTAGTTTTCAGAAAGGATAACTGATTAGCAGTCACCCAACCACCCAGTAAATAAGCGGTTACCTAATACCAAATTAATAACTATTGTTGCTCCACAAATTTTAGAAACATTTGGATATTTAGTTAAAAATTAAAAATCTAAGTCATAAATGATTTATTTCATGTTATCGACAACTTTTTAATTAAAATTTTAATCATTAAATTCAACATAGTTTGTATTGAATTAATTTTTTGTAATTTTTTCCAAGTTATCCTAAATAAATTTGGTACATTTATTTCCTCCTTATCCATCTATTACACAAATTAATGAGCTTTTATATTCTTTGCTTATTTCTTTAAAACATTTTTTTTAATTTAGAAAATGAATCAAAAAAGATATTACATAAATTTTCAACAATTAATATTCCATCTTCATTGGTTTTTCTTGTACCTTAATCTGAGATCTATCCAAGATTGAACCTCTAATAGACAAATTTAAGATCTCCTAATTAAATGTGATCTTATGAGTTCATTCTAAAAGGTGTATTTTTTTCATTTATTTACATGTAAAGTAAGTTATTTTGAGATATTAACTCAATTTAATCATCTATTAAATTTACTTAGAGCAGTAAATTCTTTTTTATTTACTATTTAATCTAATTTTGTAAATTTTCTAATTTAGTTTATGTTTTACTTTGGATTTATGTTTGTTGCATTTTTACAAAATTTTGTAAATCAGTTTTTGTAAACAAATGATTTTACTTGTTATCAATATTTTTATTTTATAAATCTTCACAAATATTAGATAGACTTAGGCTACTTTCCATCTAACTTTAGCTTTGATTTTCTTATTACACAAATGACTCATTATTAAGAAGATAGTTAGTTAACAAAGAGTTTTATTTATTTTAAATAATTTATTGCTAAAACATATGATTGTCAAGACCTTAAATAAACTAATATTATTTATTAATGGTGACCCCTAACCAGTTAATAGATATATCAATAAATTATTTATTTTAAAATCTTAATTTATATTCATTTTTATATTTGCAATCAATCATTTTTTCTAATGATTCAATAAGTGATTTAATTTTATTAAACAAATATTTGTTATCATATTCTTCATTAAGTTTCTTTTCTAAATATTCTTTTAAATCACTTAATTTAGAATCTTTATGAAAAATGTAATTTTAAATAAAAAGAGAATCTTTGTGGGCATTTTTAAAGGTTTCAAGAGGTTCAAACTAATCAGCTACTTTTTTATGTTTAATATATAATTATTAACACAGATTAGTTAATTGATAACAACTTACCTTTTTCAATTTTGAATTACTAGCCATCAATCATAAAGATATTTTCATCAATAGTAGACAATTCTTATCTAAAATACTAGGTTTATGGTGAATAAAATGTATTACCACCAACATGAACAAGATTAAATGAATCTATTGATGCATCATACTCAAAATAAGAATGTATCTCTGCTAAATTTGCTTCATGAATTATCATAGAAATATTTTTATCAGTTCCTGACCCAAATACTTCTCCATCAATAGATCTTATTTAATTTTATGTATGATAAATAATTATTTTGATCAGAAAAAATGTATAAAAAATATGTAATTAATCATAATATGTTTTCTATACAAATTAATTGATTTATTTTTATATATTCCTGAAGTACAGAGTAGAGTATGGTTAAAAATACTCCTTTTTGATATTTAAGTTTCGAGTGCTTATTTACTCTCAAAGTAATTAATAACTGAGTAATCTTTCTTTAAATTCATAAACTTAAAAGATAATTTGTACAGATAATTTATTATTTTAAAGTTTAATTTAAATCTCTAAACAAACAAAGAAGTAATACTTTGAAATTACATTTACAAATCTGTTAACATCAAGTAGTATCAATTACTTGAAACTACATTTATAAGTAATGTCGAGTAATATTAATTACAATCAGATTATAACCGACCAAAATGGCTCATTCAATAAATATATCAAATGTAAAACTTTTTGAATATACAGACAGACAATTAAAGGTTAAATTTTCATAAGTTAATTGCCTGAAGGAGTTTATTAGATAAGGTTAAGAATGTATAATCTAAGATATTAACTAAGTAATATTTATTAAGAAAATTTATGTATCACTTAATATTTAATTTAAATTTATGTAAAAAAGATAAAAGAAAAATTGAAAATAATTTTTAAAATGAAGAAGAGTGTTTTTGGAGAAAAGATTTTTTTTGAGTGAGGCGAAATTAAATATTATTAAATATTGAAATTATAAACATAAATTGAAAAAGGTAAAGATATTATGTTTGGTAGTTAGATTTTTAATATAGAGTTCTACACATACAATGTAACTTGTTGATGAAACAAAGGTACTATGTAGAATTTAAGAGATTAAGAGATGAAAATTATTATTATTTTATTCATTTAATTGTTTTTATTATCTTTATTGTCTTTCCTTATTGATTTCTATCAAATATAGTCTGTCATTTATGCCAAGTAGTAAATATTCTACCATATATCATGTTTCTATTCTTTTTATCTTCTTTATTTTATTGGTTACTTCTCTAATAACTCTATTTTAGTTTCTTCAGTTGCCCTTTTGTCATTTTGAAGAGTATTAATACTTTATGGGACCCTTTTCTAACTCAAAGCTATGACTTAATTTTCTAAGCTACTATTAAGGGTAGTTATAAAGAAGAAGAAGAATTTTTTAACTAATTAAATTTTTTTAAAGTTGAATATTCAATTTGTGTGCTAACCATCATAGTTAGTTTTTTTAGCACTTGTTTCAATATATTGATCTATCTGTATTTAAATTATAGGTATTATAGTAAATTAAAATAGAAAGTAACTAACTCATAGGTTAAATAGGTTTGTTAACTATTAATTATTTGTTTTATAGGGTGTTTTTTTGTTAAAAAAGTTATTATTGTTTTTACTTTTAAAGTTAAGTAAAAGAATTAAAAAAGCCCAAGTTATAAATATTAACTTAGGGTTCCATATATTAATTGAATGTTAGTTATTTAAATAGAAATTAAATAGTAAGAATTATTATTTTTAAATAGTTTTTAATTTACTTGAAACTCAAAGTGTTGATTGTTTGATGTAATTTAATGAGTTTTTTTGCTATTATATTTAACAGATCAAAATTATTCACAGTGCTGAATTAACTAAAACTTATTTATTAGTCAAGTTTCTCTTATTAGTTTTATTAGTAAAATCTATCAAAAAAATAAAATGAGCTCTTGGCTGTTTCATATCTTCAAGAAAAAATATTCTTAAGTGTCGATTGTTAATTTGGAAATTTAGCTATTGCATTATTTGTTAATTGATTTTAATTTATTTAAATATAAAGTAGTGGCGTAACTAAATTTGTGATGGATGATAAATCAACACAACAGCTCAATCTATTTTTATGTATGATTTTTTGGTTGCATATTTTGTTGTAAAAAAATTTAAAGCTATAGTTAAGATGGAGCTTGAATGATTGATATTAATGTAGAAATTTATATCTGGCATAATATTATTTTTATTATTTGTTTATTTATTATTTTTATGATATAAAAACCATAATTGATTTATCTTAGGAAGATGCTTGATGATGTAACTAACTAGCTAAATAACTAGTTTGTTAGTTGTTCAAAATAAAGAATTTAACTTGTCTACTCTTAAATGGTTATTCCTCTTGTATTCATTTAAGAAAAGTTAAAAATAGGGAACAATAAATTAATGTGCGTATGCAAAAGTCTATCTTTTTCTTAGAATGGAACTTCATCCATATTGTTGATTTATTCATTTTCTCTTAATCGGGTTTGTAACTAATTTATTTTTTTTAGATAGAAGTTGTTGACTAGTAAGCATTACTTATAAAAAAAGAATCCTCTTTTAACAGGTATTATTGGGCCATCTTAATAAAACCATTTAAAATATGTGTTTCATTCACTTAGTAATTATGCATCTGATGTGATGTGATGTGTATGTACATGTTTGTTTATTTAAAAAAGGTTCATATATATGCTTCCTTTTATATGCTTCTTATTGTTCTTATTTGATGAGAAGAGAAATTAGATTTGCTCTTCTTTTATTAATTTGATTAATGGTGATAGCAAATTTAATTTAAAGTAAAAGAAATTTGATTATGAAGAAAAATTAAACTGCTACTTACTTATTTTTCTCTCAGTATTTTTTGATGTTAATTTTTGCATATATTTCGGATGCGATAAATTAGCTTTGAATTTTAAATAAACAAACACTTATATTGATTGGAAGCTAGAGAGAGCAAAAAATGAGCTCTACTTCATAATTGGTAGTTTAGAGAATACAATATCAATGTTATCCCCCTCAAAACTGCTTCCATAATATTGTTCATGGTGTTAAGTCAATCCCGCGCAAAATGTTAAATTGGCGGGGGATCAATGACTAGAAACTTATGTTATGAAATGGTAATATTTAAATTGTTAAAGTGATTCATTTTTTACATGAATAATGCAAACTAGCATGATTTTTAGAGAAAGAAGTTTAGTGTTCTTTCTCAGTGAGCTTCTCACAAGAATTGGAATGTGGGTGGATCAAGAACACTTGGATCAGGACCTTCGAGATTAGAAAATGTTGCAAAATATTGAGTGCAAGATTAATTTCCTTTCTCTTCATCAGAAGAAGATGAAGTCACAGATGCTGAAGAATTGATTGAAGAGTTTGTGTTTGAACACTGAGATGAACAGCTACTTTGCAAAAATAATTCTTCTGTTGTGCTAACTTCTTTGCAGCTAAACTTATCAAAGAGACAGAGTCCATCAACATAGATCTTAATACCTTTTGAGGTTGATAAATTGGATAAACTCAATTTTTAAGATAAAGAATAGGTTGAGGAATTTTATAATTTTTCAGATTTTTATTATTTCTTCTTCTATAGCTAATTTTTATGTTTATCATCATAAGCATTGTATTGAGAGTAGGCTAGTTGATAGGAAGCTTATTAGCTATAATTTGATCTACTCTTTTTGCTGTTAGTATTCTTTTAATAATAATATTAAGGTGCAAGCAAATCATGAATAGGAGATTGTTCATCATAATATTAAGAGGGAATGTACAATAACTGGTTCTAATCGGGATATTGGTTAACCTTTTTGTGTTTTTTATTCATCTAATATTGGCTCATTTAATTATTTTATGGAATTAACTAAAGAATTTATTTTAAATTGATCTTTTAAAGATAATGAAGTTTAAGAGTGTGAATTGTTAGTTGGTTGGTTGTGAAAATGGTATTTGTTGCCTTGAAAAGGATATAAAAAGATTGGTAGGAGTCTTGCTTCTTTGAATCTTAATGAGTGTTGTAAATAGTTTGATAGCGCTAGTTGACTGACTACTTGACTTAATTATTTAAGTTGCTTTTTAAAAAGTAAGAAGTGATTGTTGGAGTTTCTTAATATCTTGAATTTCTTTCAAATAGAGAAGACTTTGATTATTTTCTCTGACAGATTAACACTTTTTAATTTCCTTTTGTTTCACACTGTGCTAATTATTTTTTATAAATTTTGTTTTTATATTAATTATATGTTTTGTCTATATTTTCTTCTCAAAATGATCCTTTACAGACTAGACTGAATTTTAATCTTTTGAATTCCTTTCTTTCATGTGATTTATAAATCATCAGTCATATATTTTTATTAATTAGTCGCTATTCATTTAATTATTAAAAACTCTCAAAAACCTTATCTCTATTATCTTCCATTTATTTTCATTGAAATACAAAACCTACTCAATCTTATAATGAAATATTATTATTTTTTGATAATTAAACTTTGCAAATAAAAATAAAAAGTTAGCCTATTAATTATTTATATACCAACTTTGGCTAATTTCTTATGATCATTATATTTACATAGCTATTCAATATTTTATTTCTATTTTATTTTAATTTAATTTTGTTATCAGGTCGAAATTATTAGAAATTTGCCTTCAAATTTCATATCATTATTGTTTATGAAATCAAAATAAAATAAATAATAATTAACTCAAAAATGGTTAAATCTTAACAAAATAACAGCAAAAAAATAATTCTAAAATATTTATCTAAAAATTAATTAAAATTATTGAAGATTAAAAAATTAAGTTGAGAAAATTCATAGTAAAAATCTTATTTTTTTTTAAGTAAACTTTCCTTCATAAATACTTAAATAGAGCCAAATTAAAATACCAAATTCCAAACATTAAACTATAATTTTAGATTGAAAGATATTTATCACTCATGAATATTTAATTTTCATAAATTCTTTTTTTAAATCTAATTTAAAATATTTAATTCATTATTTTAAACAAAAATAATATTCTAAAACCATAGGGATTATTAGAGCATGAAAAAATGAAATTAATAAATAGAAATTAAAAAATAAGGCATATAAATCATCAATATTTTTTGTAAATAGATCTAAAAATGTAAAAATGAATGAACTCATAGATTAAAAATTATTTATTATCTATTAAAAAACAATAAAATAAATTGCATATTCTATTTTTTGTTTTTATATAAATAAATTTAAAAAATCTAAATTTTAGCAAAATTAAAAACTCGATAATTTTAAATAAAATAATTTTGTTGAAAACTTAAATATTTTTTCTAATCTCAAAAAGTATGTTAAAAAACATCTTTTGAATACCTAGGTTGAGCTGATTATCTGAAAAAAGAGACCTTTATTTAAAAACCTCTATTTTTTATGAGCCTAGCATTTTTATGAGTAAATGAATGTAGAATTTAATAAAGAAATATTCTTCATGAATTAAATTTGACCTGACCTATTATTATTCTAGAACAAATTTAAACCTGTGTTTGTATTTTTTACTCCATTTAATCTTTTTTAACACTTAAAAGACTGTACTTGTAAAAAATTGTATAGATTTAAGAATAATATAGAAGATTAGCAATTTTTAATCAACCAGATAAATTGTATATTCACCTAATCAAGCAAGCACTTAAAATTATTACTACTAAAAATTTATTGGTCATTTTCTATTTTTATTTTTGAAATTAAAAAATCAATTTAAAATATTTTTTTTATTAAATAAAATTCTCTATCGTTAAATAGCGAAACTTTTTATTATTTATTATTAAAATTAACTGATTTTTCGACGATATTATTATTATTATTATTACCAGAATATACAACCCTATAAATTTAAAATATTTTAATTAAAATTAACTTACATATTTTTTAAGTTTTTGAGTTTTAATTAGAAGAGAAAATATTAAAAAATATTTATTAGTTTAATCTAGTAAATGGGTGTTAAAAGTTCATAGAACAATTATTTAAAGTTAAATTTTGTATTTATTTGATAATAAAAAGAAGCATTAATTAAATATTAGTTTAATGCTAAAAAATGATCTTAATTTTATTGCTTTTTGGAAAACATATTGCTAATTTAATATTTAATAATAAGCTTATTAAATTTTACTTCTAAAAATTTTATTTATACAATAGCAAAGATAAAGGAAATATGAAAGGATAAGATTAATAAAAGAATATTAAAGAGCAAAAAGAAAAACCTAATTAAAGTTATCATTGTAAATAGGTTATGTCTAGATCTTAGTATATATTAACTTAACTTATCACTAATTTATTCTTAATAATCATGGCTATCTTCTCTTATTTACATCTTCAAAATAAATTCTTAGCACCAATTATTATTGTGAACTCTTTAATTTATTTCTACTTAAAACATTTAGAAAAATGTTCTCAAATACAATTTGAAGACAAATTAAAAACCCAGAAGGATTGCCCAAAAAGATAATTTGACAATCAAAGCGTTTTAAAATAAAAGAAAATATTAGATTATTGTCAGATTTTAGTCATCTCTACTATATATATTTCTACTTTTGAATTAATTCTACTTATAGATTCTTGCAAATACAACATTATAGTGATATCTATGTTTATTCAAGCATTTTTAAGAAATGAAATAAGAAAATTTAAACAAATAATAAAACAAGTTCTTTTTGTTGCCTTTCTTATCTAAATATATACGCTTCTGCGCTTATAAATAATGTTTGGTTTGGATTTTTATGGCACTTTGACAAACATCTTGCTACTGTTTTAGCATTTATAAAGTTCTACAATATTGCTTCCATTAACGTAAAAACATCAAAACGAAATAAATAATGATAAAAACCAAATAAGCATCATAACATCTCTATACAATAGCATTTTACAAATAATTCCAGAAGGGATAGCTGTGCTAAACTCTGATAAGTAGATATTATATTCCAATTCAACACTTAAAAAAATACTTTAATGCAAAGAATAAAGCACATTGTAGTAAATTTTATTAAATTTAGGAGAAAAAAGGACAATAAATTGCAATTAACTTATGAAAAGCAGTCATAATAATATTTAATCTACAAAATTAATTAAGTGTAATTATATGAAAGATTTTACTAAAAAAAAAAACATGCTTGAAACTTAGAGTTAAGTTTTTCCTAAGCATAATTCTGAAATAGAAATTTAATAAATAAGCCAAGAATAATTGAAATATTCAAAGACTACTAAAAATATAGGTTCTTCATAAACCTAACAAAATGGCAAAAGCATTTTTGATAAAAAATAAACAGGTATTTCATAAAAATAATTAACAAAGGCTAAAGGTGAACAAGAGGAAAAATCGATAGAAAATCTTTAATATGAAATTAAGCACTAAAAAGGCCCTTTAAAATAAAATAATGTCCAAGACTAATCTAGACAAAAAGTTATTTAGGATTAAATATCAAAAGATCATTCAAAAAAACAATAAGTATTGATTTTAAAAAAGCATTTTAACACTTTCTCTTTTATTAAAAAGAAAAATAATTTTTAAATTAATGTACAACAAATAGGAAATGCAATTATAAGATAATACAATAAATGAAGAATGTTTGGAATAAGAAAATAGTAAATATTAAATAAGAAACTAAAGTCAGTTGGAATAGTCTTCTTAATTAAATTAAGATCCTCAAAAAGAGTAAATATGCTTTAAAAAAATCTAAACAACCAACATAAATTAACAATAAAGCTATTATTCGTTTGATGAAGGTATGGTTATTAATTAAGACCCAAAACTAAATATTTCTGATAATAAAAAACTAGGTAGATTTACAGTAAAAGATACAAAAGAAATAGAACACAAAGTTGAAGAAGAAAAATAAAGTAAATAAGAAAATACTACAAAAAGTTTTTAATAGTCATGCATAGACATTTAAGGTTTAGAAATGATATTAAACTAGTAAAGGACAAAAATTAGATAAAAGTCCACTTTGTTTTAGAATGAAAAAAACACAGAATAATAGAATACTAGCAATATTAATATCACAGAAAATCACAAAACTAATGAACCTCTTTAACAAGGCAAGAAAAAATATAACTTTGAAAAATAGAATCTAGCTCCATTTAAATTTTAAATTAGGCCAAGTAAATATCTAACAATGCGCTTACTCTTAAAATAATAATTTGTTTATTTTAAAAGAAAATTAGGTTAACAATAGCATTCTAAAAGAAAAAATAAATCTGTCTAACTTAATTGATAAAATACTTGATAAATCTTCAAACAATTAAATAGAAGAATAAAGAGGTAAAGACAATCAAGGAGGCCAAGAGGAGTAAATTTTATATTTAATTTATATTCTTTAAAAATAAATAAAAAATTAGAAAAAAAAATATTCAAAACTAAAATGTTATTGATGAAGGATTAAATTATATTCAATAAACAGAAAATATGACTTAGATTTAGGTATAATAATTTGGTTATCTTATATCTAAAATAATATTAATAAAATAATAGGTTAAATATTAAAATAAGGATCTAATTGTTTAGCTTCTTTCAATAGATGTTTTGTTTTAAGATTCTAAAAAAAGAGATCCATTAATTTTTATAATTATTTAAGATCTTTGGCAGGATCTATATCAAAAAAAAGTAGAAGATATTCAAAAAGAGAAATTAAGGTTATTTGCTACTCTATCTCATGAACTTAGAACTCCATTAAATTGTTCTATTTCTATGCTTGAAGTGCTTAAGGATGAATTATCTGAATAATAAAATAGCGAATTTTGTATTGAAGAATACATAAATCCAGCTCTATTTTCTAACAAATTACTTCTAAACTAAATAAACGATATTTTAGATTTTGTTTAAATGGATTGTGGAAAATTCAAATACTCTTTCTTTGATTTTAGTGTTGTTAATTTGTTAAGAGATTGCTGTAAGTTAATAAGTATTTAAGCAAAAATGAAAAACATTCATTTAATTATATCTTATGATCAGAAAATAAATCAATAAATATGTTCCGATCCTAATAGAATACGCCAAATTTTACTTAATTTCTTGTCTAATTCTTTAAAATTTACTAAATCAGGTGGTTAAATTGAATTAGGCTGCCATTAAATCAGTGCAGATATTTATAAAATATATGTAAAGGATAGTGGAATTGGTATAACTAAGGAAAATCAAGAGAAAATATTTGGATTTTGCAATAAAGTATTATATTTATTTTTGTTTTTCTTATTTTAATAAAATAAAATAATTAGATTAACTACCAGAGTAAAGAAGAAGAATAACTTAATAAGTAAGGCTGTGGGTTAGGTTTAATTATTTCTAATTAAATGGCAGAAGGTTTGTTAATGACTGATAATTTTAAAGGTGGAATATCAGTAGAATCAGAGTATGGCTAAGGCTCGATTTTTAGCATTTTAGTTGAAGATTTAAATCATTTTTATCAAAAATTTGATTAAAGTAAAGTAGATTCTCAAAAACAAAATAATTTACAAAAGAATTAAAAGTCTTCATAACGTTAATTTGATGGATAGGCTAATTCAAATAAAAATCTTCAATTTAATTTAGGGTAAAATAGCTAGATAAGTTAAATTAAAGAACAGAATGCAGAATAATCATAAAGTTCCAGTTAAGATAATGAAGAATTTGAGATAAGCTAGATAGAAGAACTCAATAGGTCTCTGCATCCTTTTGTATAAGAAAATCCTTAATTTATATATGATCTAAGCTAAAAAAATTGTAATAGCAATGACATAATTTTTAGTATTAAAAATACTGATTTAAATTAAGTAAATACCAAAAATAAACTCCAAGAGAATAATACTTCAAATTATAGTTCTTGCTAGGTAATAGATGACACAACTAACATAGACTTAAGAATCAATATAAATAATCCATCTTAGATATAATAGAATAGAAAGTTTCAAGAAGATGATAATTCTGATGTTAAAAGTAATTCAATTCATAACCATATCTCACTAAAATTACAGCCTTGCAGTATCCCTTTTAAAAGCTAAAATTAAAAGAAGGTTTAAAAGATAATAGATTAAAACAATAATAAAATTGAATAATCTCTTATACTTAAAAACTCTTAACAGATAAAAAGCTGTAATTAAGATCTTTAAAATCAAATTAATAAAAAATAAAGCAGTTTTTTATAAGAAGCAGGAGATTATATGAATGAAAACTCATAAATTGTCCCTGAAAATATTATAGATCAAGAAGTGAAAAGATGTGGATCTGAAATAAGTTTTTTGAATTAAAAAAAAAGCTTAAAAAACTTGAATTAAAGAAAATCAATATCAATTTTTAGATAGAAACAAGATTCTAAAGATGAAAATATTTAAAATGAATAAGAGGGTTTTATATCATATGCTGTTAACAAATAAATAGAAGGATCTCGTTTATCAACTTCAAAGATAGCGAGTTCATCATTGATAAATGAAAAGTAGAGTAAAATGATTTGCTTTTTTAAATCAAATTTAAGTTAAAATAAAAGTGTTATTGAAATAGATAATACAGTTGATACAAGTAAAAACGAAATATTAATACCACCCTCTCAACAACATATAGAAGATATTATTGATTATAATTTACATAAAAAAATAAATTGTAAATGCCCCTAAATTATGTTAGTTGATGATAATTAGTTTAATTTATACGCCTTACAGAAAATTATTTAGCAGTTTTAATTTAATATTATTTCTTTTTCAGATGGTGACTCAGCAATAGAATCCATTAAAAATTAATACTTTCAAAATTGTTGTTAATCTCCTTAAATGATCTTAATGGATATTGAAATGCCAAATAAAAATGGCTACGATACAGTCAAAGAAATAATTTAATTTTATAAAAGTTAACAGTTTAAGAACATTCCTGTTATTGTAGCATGCACTGCTTATGTAGGACAAGAAGATTATGAAAAATCTATTGAGGCTGGGATGGATGATTTCATAAACAAGCCTATTCTAAAAAATGCTTTCTAAAATTTAATTTTAAATTATAGACACTAACTTTATTATAAAATTTGAAAAATCATAATTTAAAATATGGAAAGAATAAAGTAAACATGAGAAATAAAAATATATTATAATGCAGATTCTTCTTAATTAAGGTTTTTTTATAAAATCAATCAATCAATTTTATTATTAAAATTAGAAATATTTTTTATTATATTTAAATGTGGGTGAATTTTATCTCAAATAATGACAATATGTAGTATTAAAATAAATAAAATGCTTTATTTTTTTTCTTCTTCTTTTTCACAAAAATTTCAAAACAATAAAATTTATAATTATAAATTATTTATATTTTTTAATTCTTATTTTCTTAAAAGGGAAGCTCTGAAGATTAAATGACTCTTTTTAATGACCAAAAGAAGAATTTTACTCTTCTCTGGAAAAATATAATTATTTTGATAATATGAATTGTACTAATTTTTTTTGCTGCTTAATATATGAATCATTTAATTTTTTTTAATTTGTTACGGAACAATTTATTTTAATTGTAGTAGTCTTAATAATCTTTGTAGAAGTAAAAAAACAAAAGAAAAACTAAACCAAAGTTAATTCTTGACAAAAATGGAGTAAAATAATTTAGATGGGCAATATCCTATTATTTAAGATGAAAGTACATCTTAATTTGATAGAAAAAAGAACTTATTAAATGTCTTAAACTTATTTACCTGTTCTTTTATAGCAATACTCTTAGCTTCATATATCTTAGCAGTCAAATAGAGTCATTAGTCATTATGCGCATTAGTTATAATTTAGGCAATATTTTTTTTCTTTTTCGAAGCTTGTTAAATCAAGCATTAAGAAAGGAAAATAAAATCTGAAACAGTTAAAAAATCTCATTTAAGAAATGATTTTTTTTCAAAATTTATTTCAATTAATGAATAGTATTAAGAAATTTTATAAGTTGTTTTAAGAACTTCTTTATATGTAGGATTATTTGAATTACTTCTAGTTATGTTAGACTATTAAGAAATCGTAATAACAATAAGTTATTTTCTATCAATATTCTCAAAGATGATTTTAAAAAACATGAAATTCATCTAAATCGCCTACATTTTTTTAGTTGGTTAGCAGATATATTCAATTATTAGAATATTTATTGTAGTAAAACTCAGTATTTTCTTTATCATATTGAATATTTCATATTTTATTTTTGTGATATCCTTTATTGATAACTAACACACCACAAGTAAAGCTTAAAAAATTATTCAGTTGAATGAAAAAAACAAAACTGAAAATATCATGAAACTTTATAAAAGTATATTATCCATTATACCTGAAGGGATAGCAGTAATTAACTCAGAAAAGAAACTTTTGTACGCAAATTCTACTCTCAAGAAAATACTACAGTCTAATAATAAGTAAGACATAATTTAGATTCTATTGAATTTAGGTAATAATAGCTCAGTACCAAAAAAAGATGAGTCAGTAAAATAAACTACTGATAATAACTCTGAAAAAAAGCATAATAGTTAATTTATTTTTAAAAGCAAAAAACGAATTCATCAAAGAAATACATATAATGAAATTTCTTAATTCAATCCTAATTCTAAAATTGATCAAAAGACTTCAGAATTTTAAAATAAACAATCAATCAGCTAGCAAAAAGCATTTTCATCAAAACAAATAAATGAATAATCTATAGTAGAAATAAAATAAGATGATAAGCATGATTAAAATCAATAATAATCTATCTAAATTAACTCTTAGAATTAAATTTAAGAAGAGAATCAAGAATCTTCTGAATATAATTCATAAATTTCTATTGAATAAAGAGATAAATAAGATTTTCATCAAAATGTCAAAGAAGAGAATAAAAATTAGGATTTACGTACAAGCATTAAAGTGGAAAAAACTAGTAATTCTAATAATGAATATCAAAAAAATATTATAAATGAATTACCTAAGTAATTTATATTATTTCCAAGCAAAAAGATAGGTGGAATAAAAATAGATTCTAAACATCAAACAAAAGTAAATTTAATCTTCAATTTATTTATTTTATTTAAATTTATACTTAAAATTATAGCGAAAATCCATTTTTACCAGAAATAATACCAATTAAAGTAGTTTAGGGAACTGCAACAGTGACTAAAGTGAAATTTTGTCATATTAAGGATTTGGATTTAATTAGGATGAAGATAATGAACCATAGAAAAAAAATTAAGGCTTAGAAAGATAATCAAATCATAGAACAAGTGGGTCTATTTCAAACAAAGCTAATATTGCAGATAGCTCCATTGAAAGATCTAAGTCAATAGCTCTGTAATCTAAAAGTTGGAAGATAGCTGAATCTTCTAAATCAGCTATATCTGAAATTGGTAACAAAAAAAATAAATCCATAAGTTAGCTAAGTTAATATAATATTTCTAATAATGGAAATGATGAAAATAGTAAATAAAATGAAAAAGATGAAATTGAAATTAATAATAGCAAAATAGGAAAAAAAGAAAGTTGTCAGGAATAGGTTTAAATGAAATAAGATAATTAGCTTACTTATAAGTTTGTTATGTAAAAATAAGAATCAGGTAATAATTAAAAAAAAGATTCATAATTAATTGATACAGAATTAAATTAGAATTAGTTAGAAAATTAAGCCTAAAAAGATAGGAATACCAATAATCAAAATAACAACATTTAGAAAAAAAACTAAGCTAAAAGTTACTCAATATCAATAGAATAGATTCCATTAAATAGCCAAAAAAAAGATTCTCTGAGTGTTTACACAAATAAAGGAAGAATGTCATAGTAAACGACTTCTCCGTTTATTATGAAAGTCAAATCAAGAAGTAAATTAAATTTCAACATTATATTTTATTTAGTATTTTTAATTTTAAGAAAGTCAATAGCCAAGTTAGTTAAATAATCAAATTGCTTTAGCACAAACAAATGTTTAGAGTATTGTTGATTGGATGCTTTATTCAGGCAAAGAGTAATTTATATAATTATAAAATCCATAAAGTTCAAATAATGATACTAATAAATCCATATCTACACCACAAAATAAGCAAAGTAAAAAACCTTTCTTGTAACATTTTTAGTAATAAAGCTAAGCTAACTTATCTTACATCCAACAAACAGATACATAAACAAAAATATAGGTAAATACTTTGCTTCAAATTATTTAGTTTTCACAAGTTTCTTTCTAAAATTTCTTTGAATAAAAAATTAAATTTTATTCCATAAGAAAGGGGGGAATAAAGAGATAGACCTGTTTAAGAAATCAAAAATTTTTAATTTAATTAATATTATTTTTTAATGCTACAAAAAATAAAATTTTTATTGGTAAACTATGTTTAGATGAATAATAAAAAAATAAAAAATAAAATCGAAATAAATTTTTTTAATTTTAATAATTTATTAATTTAATTTAATATTATTTTAAAATATTTTAACTAAAAAAAGGTTAAGCATAATGATAAAGATATAATTTTAAATTTCTTAAGAGTAGATTTAATATCTGAAAATATGAAAAACGACTCTTTAGTTTTAGTTATGGTTCAGGATTTATGGTAGGATTTATACAAAAAGAAGGTTCAAGATTTATAAAAGGATAAAATGAAACTTTTTGCTAGTTTATCTCATGAATTAAGAACACCTTTAAATTGTTCTATATCTATGCTTGAAGTTTTAAAAGATGAAATGTAGTAGAATAATTAAAAATATATTGATGAGTATATTAATCCAGCTTTATTTTCTAGCAAGCTTTTGCTAAATCAAATAAATGATATTTTAGATTTTGTTTAAATAGATTCAGGCAAATTTAAATATTCTTTTGTTGATTTTAGTATTTTAGGGCTTTTAAAAGATTGCTAAAAGCTCATAAGTATGTAAGCTAGTATGAAAAAAATATAAATTAAAATAGTTATCCAAAAGGGAGTTCCTGAGATGATTTGCTCAGATCCAAATAGGATTAGATAAATTTTACTAAATTTTTTATCAAATGCTTTAAAATTCACTTTGAAAGGATACATTGAAATAGGAATTGCACCTTTTTAATAAAATTTGTATGAAATTTATGTAAAGGATACAGGAATAGGCATAATGCAAGAAAATATAGATAAGATATTCTAATTTTGCAATAAAGTAAAACAAATACTTCAATTTAAAAATAGTTATAAAATAAACATTATATTAAAAGATTAGCTATAATAAAAAAGATGAAAATCTAAACTCACAAGGATGTGGATTAGGGCTGACAATATCTAATCAAATTGCTAATGGATTGGTCTAAAACAAAGGTTGTGAGAGTTTTATCAAAGTTTAATCAGAATATGGCTAAGGATCAAGATTTAGTATTCTTGTATAGGATATGGATTTCTAAGTTCATAGTAAACATTTTTTAAAAGATTAAATCTAGATTTCTTTGAATGATTTAAAAGGAGAAAGAGGTAGTGAATACAGTAATTAAGATTAATTGTCACCACTTAAAAATAATTATAAGAAAAAAAATTCTTAATTTGATAAAGCTGCACTGAAAAATATTAATGAAATCTAATAAGAAATTAATATGCCTTAAATTTAAGTAGAATAGAGTTATGCTGACTTAAATAATCAAAGTATTGATTGTCTTAAGAGTTTTAACTATCAAACAAATATGACTGAAGAAAAAAACTAATTTTTTGGAAATGAAAAGAACAATTTGAAACCAAAATTTTAAAAAGCTAGCAACAATCAAATTGATTCTGCTTTAATTATAGAATTCGAAGAAGATAAATAATAAAACCTTTAAATTCACTCACATATTTCCATCAAAAATAATTTAGATTAATACTAAGAGCCAGAATTAAACTCTTTAGAAAAAATCCAATCAAGTAACTCTAACTATTAAAGCCTAAGCAAATCTCAAAATAAACAACTTAAAATTTCACTAACAAAATCTCCCATTTAATAGAAATAAAATTCAAATGACTTAAGCTTTCTTGAAGAACATAAAAAATAAAGTAGTTTAAATACTGAGAGTATCTAATCATAAAAGACATCAGAAAATGAGAAAGGAAACAAAAAATAGGAAACAGAAAATATTTATGAGAACAATAAGAAGGCAGTTATCTAATCTTTTATAACCAAAAATTATAAAACATAAGAAACTCTACCTTAAATAGATAGGTAAATATCAATTGTAGATTAAGAAGGTTTCACTTCATATGTAGGTTTTACTAAATATTATGAGAAACAGTAATCATCATCTAGAAATATGAATACTTCTACTCTTCAAATAGATAAAAATAGTTAATTATAAAAGTTTGACACATAAAATAAGTGTATTGATAATGAGAAATTTGAAGTAATCAAACAAAAATCAATGGATTAGCAAGAAGCTAAAATATGTTAATCAGACATAATATAATTAATAATAGAAAAAAATAAATAGAAAAAAAAAATTTGCTAATGTCCTTAAATAGTAATTGTTGATGATAATCAATTTAATTTATATGCCCTTGGTAAAATAATTGAGTAATATCACTTTAGTTATGCAACTGCCTCTGCTGGAGACCTAGCAATATAAGAAATAAAAAATATCCACAAATCTAATTGCTGTTAAGCTCCTAAAATTATTTTTCTTGATATAGAGATGCCAATAAAAAATGGTTATGAAACAGCAATCGAAATTATTTAATTTTATAAAAGTGTTAATATAAACTAATTTCCTACTTTGATTGCTTGCACGGCATACATAGGGTAGGAAGATTAATAAAAAATATTTAATGTGGGAATGGGAGACTTCATTAATAAACCCATACTTAAAAATGCATTTTAATAATTGATATTAAATTGGTCACACATGTTAATATGATTTTAAGTGAAATATCAAAAAAAACAAATAATCTTCACAATCAAAGTTTTTTCTCAAAAATTTCTCATCAAAGCATTTTGTTAACAGATGACTAATTCAAAGATAAGATAACAAATTAAGATAATTATTTATTATTATTATTTTCAGTTACTTGTTCAAACTATTTACAAAAATCTTTTATTGTCTATGAATTATCAAATTGAAATTATATTTATTTTCCAAAATTTTGAATGCTAAAAAACTAATTATTTTAATATTATTTTTAAATTAAGGCATTTTTATTTTGCCTTTCTTTTTTATTCAGCAAATCTTCACTTTCAGATGATTCGGTCAATATTCTTTTTGTTAATTTACAGGGATTAGAATCGATAAATGAGTAATGATTGTTTTAGTAGATGTTGGATTTCTTTTAAATAAATTAATATATTGTATGTTTGATTATAATTTTTATACTTGTTTAATTTTATTATGCTTTATGATTTAAATGTAAAGTTAATTAGTAGAAACAATATTAACATTTATTAGAAAGTAGAAATAATAAAATAAAAGCGAATCAAACAAAAATTTATTAATTGTTTAACAATATGAATATTTTTTTTATCCTTTTCATATAAATATCATACCAAATAAGCCAAATAGCTTGCTAATATAATGAAAGCTATTCTTAAGAAGTTTAGTTTGTTTACTCTTCTATCCCAAGCCATACTTATCAGTTTTAGTAAGAAATAATACATGATATTGCCCTATCAAAAAATACCAAAGTTATAGTAGCAGGTCTAAGCTATCAAAAAATAATGATTATTGATGAAACTTATTAAAACTAAACTTATAACTTATCTTAAAATCAAAACACTTCAATTTCTGCAATTGGAATAACAAATAATGGAAAATATATATTTGTATCTATTTCACTAATAATATAAATATATGAAGTTTTTTAAGCAAATAAATAAATGGAGTTATTATCCTCTTTAATATCTAATGGAAGTACAGTAACTTAATTTATATTTAGTACTAATGAATAACTTGTGGTTGCTCTAACTACATCTCAATAAATACAAGTTTATGATGTTAGGAATTTGAAAAATATTACTATAATAGAGGAGTTTACATCATACTCAAGTCTTAATTTAAAAGGTTTCTTATCAATTTAAGATAGTTTACTATACATAGCAGCAGGCTATAATGGCTTGAATATTTATAATCTAAATTAAAAAAATAATTTAACTTCGATGGAGGTAGCGCTAATTTTTTAAACTAAGCCTGGTAAAAACATAATTGATTTAGGAAAATCATAAAATGATCAATATGTCTATGCTTTAGACTCTGCTTAAGGAGTTTTTATATTTAACAATATGAATTCTTATGAGTAGATCAAGCTTTTCAGCGAGTCAAATTTTAAAAACTTTGGATTAGGAAAACTACGAATTACTTCTTCTATAAATTTTATCGCACTTTCATCTTCTAATAAATTTCTATTTGTTGGAGTTAGATCATAAGGAATCTACATTTTTAATATCGAGAAGGATGGGTTTAACCCAATCTTCTATCAATAAATTTTTCCATAGATTAATCCTATGAAAATTATTGCATATTATAACTAGAGTCTAGTTGTGTTAACTAATTCATTTTCTATTTAAATATATCCCTAAAAAGCAACTAATATAATAAAAAATGTTCCAAATTTATTTAATACACATAAAAAGCAGTAGATTTAAATAGGAAATTCCACATTAGATGGAAAATGCTTTTTAGGACAGTTTTAAAAAATAATTGAAGGACCATTTAACAACAACTAATTAAAATTAGCTTACTATTAATTAGATCAGCTTAGTAAGAGTGATGAAATGAATTTATTAAAAGTAAATGATCTTTTAATATTCCCTCAAGATGACTTTAGTGATTCTATAAATCTGGAAAACCATTAAGATTACAAAATCTAAGATTTTTAAATAACAAAAGACCAAAGAATAATTATTTTATTAGAAGGAGAAAAAAAATTTATAGCAATATTTAAAATTGTAGATAAATTAAATAATTAAAGAATTCTAACTTCTTATTAAAATAACCTCACAAAACATCTCCCTCTTCCTTTCAAATAAGCAAATCATGACATAAAAAAATTTGAGGAAATAGAAATTATAAATTACAATGATTAAATTGAAGAGAAAGAATTGAGTTCTTCCACTTTAAGTGAATAAAAATTAGTGAATGAAATTAATTAAGATTTTTATTTTTAAAATTAAATAAAATAAAAAGAAAAATCAGCTAGTGATAATAATTCATTGTAAATAAACCGATAATAATAAATAAATTAAAATAGAACTATTTATAGTCAATAAATCAGTGTTTCTGATAATTTTGAAAAGAAAAAAAATAAAAGACTTCTTTAAAATTCAAACACATAATTTTAATAATTAATAGCTATTGACAATTAGGAGGATCTATTAAATATTGATATTAATAAAGAGGAGTCGCTGTTTGTATTATCTAAACCATCTGGATTTTTATTAATTGACACATAAAATTATTAAGTTATAACTAACTATTCACTAACAAATATTACTAGCTAATGCAAGTCAGCCATTTTTTCTCCAGATGGAAATTATGTAATGCTAATATTTAAGAATGCTGGATTATATTTTATAGACATAAAAATCTAAAATTAGCCATTTTTTGCTAATTTTTACAAAACTTCCGGTGGAGAAATGATTATAAGCTCTAAGATATAATAATATATTTATTTCATTGATGGATTTAATGGTCTAATAATAATCGACGCTAATTATTTACCTTTAATACAAATAGTTGGAAGTTTTAAGAATGATATCTGGCTTACAAATTTCTCTTTGTCTTTAGATGAAAATTATGGAATACTAGTTAGTTTGGATTAAAATTCAATTGCAATCTTAAACTTATAAGTAAAGTCTAATCCATAATTGTTATCACTTAAGAATTTAGATAAATATTAGGAGTAAATATATTATACTTGTTTTGACTAAAGTCAACAAATTCTTTTTGCTGTTGGTAAAAATGGGATATATTCATATCCTATATCTAGTAATTTAATCATTGATGTCTAGCTTATCGAGATATCTGAAAAATAAAACATTTTTTTAGTTTCTAAAAATGATTTTTTGGATGATTTATCTTAAAGTTTTAATATACATGATAGTTATTTAAAAGTAGGGTTATTTTATAAATTTGAATTAGTCCCATTGTATAAAAATGAAAGGTAATTAATCTAAGAAGTATTAATATTTAAAGATAACTAATTACATAAATTACCTAATTGGATAAATGCTACTTAAAATTTCTAATATTTAACCGTTTAAGTGTCAAAAGAATCCATAAAAGAAGGATATTAAAAAGGAATTTTAAGGCTTGTTATCAAAAGTTGCTTTTAATTAAGAAAGTCTGATTTTCTCATAAGCTCAAGTAAAATAAATGTAACAGAAACAGAAAATAGTGTTATTTGGAAACTAATGAGAACAAATAAAATATTAAATAATAATTTTTGCTATGATGAAGACAAAGAATACATATTTTAAGATCAAATATTTGAGTAATTAAGTTAGCTAAACGATAACACTACTGATAATTATAATGATAGACTAGAACTTATTTTTTAAAATGTTTTATTAATCTTAAGATAATCTATCGATTATAGCACAATAAACTTTAATGTTGAATAAACCCTTAAATTTAACATAAATGAACTTGAAGAAAAAATTTAATCTTAAGTTAACAATGAGGTTACACTCACTTTATCATTTGAATAAAACTCTGATTTGATATTTGTTAATATGAATTATAATCATTCCTAAAGTTTACTTTATGGATAACAATCAAATACAATCAGCTTAAAAAGTACGGCATAAAACTTAAATACTATTTTGAAAGATAAAATTTATTATTATTTAGATATAAACAGTAATCAAAATAATTAGAATTTGCAAAATTGTTTGATAAAAGTAATACTTTCTGATGGTTTTAATTATGATATTGAAATTCTTTTAAATTTAAATGAAGCTAATTTTTTAAAACAAAAAAATAATATTTTGGTATAAAATCCATTGCAAAATTAAATTGATTTGCTCTCAAACTCAGCCAGTTTTGCAATAGAAACTACGATTTCAATAGAATTTGATAAATTTACTTTTTTAGATCCTGATTTTTAGCAAACAAGGGTAAGTAGCGTTTATTACGATTAGGCAGCAAATGATTTGTTAATTGTTTATGAGTTTTATTTACTAAATCAAAATGGAGACTATGAATTAGTTTCAAGTAATTATTTTTTAAAATTTGATCATTAAAGTATGAGATTAACAGGTACCCCTCCCTCCAGTATGCTTTTTGAAAAATAAAATTACAAGATTGTTGCTAAAACCAACTATTGTTAAGTATAAGATACTTTTTTCTTAAATTTTGATTAGATACCTTTTAGCTATGTATTTAATATCTTCCTTAAAGTAGTAGGACCTTTAGCTTTTGTGATAGGAATTTATCAAAAAAGATATATATTTTATAACATTATAAATAAGAAGAAGACCTTATACTCGTAAGAGTAAGCCTATATTTATCAAACTTATAGAAAAAAAATAACATTAATAGGTGATGAAATCATACTAACAGAATTATTTTTTGAGAAATTTCTGAAGATAATTGGCCAACCAACAAGTAAACTTTATTAAGAAATAATAGGAACCTAAGCTATATCTAACTAAAATGAAAAATTGGATGAACTAAACTAAAATGGGGATGAGTTTTTAGCAAAGGATAAATAAATTAGTTCATAAAAAAAATAAAAGAATAAGATAAATTACTTTAGATTTCAATATTCAAAGTAAATAATATTTTCATTTTTTATTTTTTGAAAATAATTCGATCGAATTTATTTTTTATTTTCCAATATCTAAAAATTTTTAGAGCAATATATGAATTAATCAGATAATTTTTATTTCTTACATTTATTTTTAAAATACCTTATAACTTTTTCCATTAAATCTTATTTTTAGTGGTTAATTATGATATTATCTAAGTTAGATCATAATTTAAAGGCGGGGTCAAATAAATAGACCTATCAGTACTTACTGAAATTTTAGTTTTATTCTATTGTGTTTAAAAAATAGGAAAGGAATGTTAAGCTCTTTTAATAAATTAAATAACAAGATTTCTAATTCAGCAGCTATTCATCAAAATGAGAACAAAAATTAAAAGAATTTCTTTGAAGAAAATAAATAAAAATAAAAGAGATTTTCTTTGCAGAACTAATTTAGCAATGAAAAACAAAAAATAAATTTAGAAAATGAACAGACAAGTAATTTATAATAAAGATAGAAAAAATATCTCCATTAAAGTTAAAGGAATATTGATGTTGAAAAAGATTAGATTACTTAAAATTAATAGGAAGAGATTGACAATTAATCTTAAAAAGCATAAAATTTAATGAATGCAAATAATTTTTGTGAGGAAAAGAAAATTTAAGAACAAATATTATTAGACCAGGATAATTTCTAGAATAATTAAAATTACATATTTTCAAATCCATTTATAAAATAAAATTTGAAGAATGCACTTAAACTTCTTCACTCTAACAAAAATATAGAAAAAGAAATAGAAAAAACCTTGAACTATTCAAAGTATAAAAGAAAATAATAACTCTTAAGTTTTATTTTTGATTCTAAAAAATAGATTTAACATTAGAAGTTTGAATAAGATAAAAAAGTAGCATATAGTGCAAGGTACATCATAAATAAGCTTTGCTTCAAGGAAAATGGGGCAATTGATATCTAGTAAGTAATCTATTTTATGATCAAAAAATAATTAGATATAGTACTAAGTTTAAAAAAGCATAAAATTACTTAATACTCTGATGAATTTCATAATAAAAATAGTAGATTTTTCTATAGTTTAAAAGCTTGCGTTGCTCGATATCTTCTTCAAGGAGATAGTAAAACAAAATTTTTATATAAGTTTCTCAAAAACTTAGCAATTCATAATAATTTGACTCTATTTACTGAAAGAGATTGGTACAAAAGCTATGTTTAGATAATACCAACTAATGAAATAGATGATTTTGGAATGTGTATTCCTTTTTCAAGAATAAAAATCAAATATAATGAGCTAAAAAACATTCTATAATAATTGTAGCTGTATACTATATAAAATTTTTAATAGGTTGGAGAAACACTCTAAAATAATGATAGTGAAGAAGTTGAAGATGAAGAGATAAACACATAGCTTTCAAAATTCAAAATTAATTTCTATTTGATAAAAGAAGTTTTGATTGCTGACTCTTTAGGATTAGTATTCAATAAAGAGCATTTTTCTTCTTAGAGATGTTTTGGAGAATCCTTGCATATTTAAAATGAAAATATTCTTTCTATAGAAGCTTTCTAAGCTATATAAAACAGTAAAATTATGTGGATAAGAAAAGTTTGTAACTTAATGTATAGTCGAATGCCAATTTCTAAGCACTTATCACTTCCTACTTGGATTTAGTTTGATTGCAAAAATGGTGTACTATACTTAGAAGGCATACCTTCTCATCAAGATGTTCATGATATTTTGATAAGAGTTTATGATTTATCCAAATAAATTATAATGCAATATAATTTGTCAATTTTAGATGAAAAAAAAAGATCCAAAGATTCAATAAAGTTGCTAATTGAAAGTTATAATAATAGCAATAGCTTCAATAATAATAAAAAAATAAATTTAGCAAGAGAAATAATAGAAAAATAGATATCAAATTAATAAATTAACAAGAATTTTTCTTTAACATCCTTTCAATAGAAATCATATATGAACAATTAACAAAAATCTACTTTTAGTTCTTTTTAACAGAAAATTGATTCAAACAACAATATCACTGACCATTTCTCTAATAATTAAATAAAATAAACTAATGATAATTAAGATAGGCATTCTGAATAGGACTTTAGCATGTCTGATAAGTAAATAAATGAAGAGTATTAAGTAAGAAATTTGGAAGGTTCCTCTCTTGAAACAAAACAGCTTAACAATAATTAATCATTTTCAGTTTATTGTTCTCCTAAATTTGACTCTTTTTAGATGCTAAATAATACTAATAAAATACTCTTCAAAAAAAATATCTTATATAAATCATCATCTTTTAAAATTGAGTAAAATCAGTATTACAACAATTAAAATTATACTGAACATAGTATTTAAATACCAAGTTAAGATCAGTTAAATATAAATATCCCAGAATCACTAAAAATTAAAAATCATCTCAAAAATACAAAAATAAACTCAAATCATTTGTATTGAATAAAAATATTATATAAAAGAATTTAGTATGTAATCTTACATCTTTTTTTTTATTCTAATTTGAAAACACCATATTACCTCAAGCCTCGGTCCTTAGGATTCTCAAACACTGATCGAGATTTTAAGAAAATTTTAATCTAACATTTTTTGAAAACCTCAGCTTTACAGTGGGTTTTTTTAATTTAGATAATAAGGTATATGAATTTTCATAATCTTTATATAATTTAACCCATTTTTTCTTATTGATAGTTTCAGATATTTTTTTTATTGTTGATCCTTAAAATTATTTAAACAGAATAAAAAAATTCTAATAAAATATTTATTTCAGTAATAAAAAATGTCGAAAATATTTGTGATATTCGTAATAAATTTATTTTTTTTAAATTTAAATGGCTTTTGTATTTGAGTTTTCATAATGATAGAATTTAGATAAATAGTTAATTTCCAAATAAAAAAAGAAAATATCTTTAAATTGGAATAGAAAAATCAGATTTTGATTTACTAATATAAACTTAATTGGATTTATTAATCGAAATTTCTTCCTGATAAGCGTCTTATCTAATTATGATATAATTTTGCTTTTTCTTTTATTATTATGATTAGTTTAAAATGATAAGAAGAACTTTTAAATCTTTAATTTTATTTAATTAATTAAAAAAGTAAAAAAAGTAAAGAATAAAAAGAAAATGAAATTAAATAATTTCTTCTTAATTTTTTTAGTATTAATTACACAAATATAAGGATAAGGATTTTATGTAGATATTTCTAATAATATTAATATAGAAAGTTATTCTAGACCCAATCGAAATTATGAATTTTTATGCTCTTATAATGACAAAGTTACTTTGATTCCTATAAAATCAAACTAAGAAGGCTTCTATACAGGATTTAATATAAGAGGAAATACTAATTCTTCAGTTTTAAATTGCCCAGATTATCACTTAACATTTACAAATAGCAAGGGTATCAATGAACCTTGGAATAATAATAATTTGAATTAAAGTATAACTAATTTATATATTAAAGATAATTTTACAAATTATTTTATCCCTCTTGTCTTTAGTATTTCAAGCAATTCTAATGGTTCAGTTTGGATTTAATTACCAATCTTAAATAACGATACTAATTCACTCCAATATCCTGTTGCTTTGTAATTCTTTAGAATGATAAAAAGCAATAGTACTTAATTAATTTTAAGCTTTTTGTTTATGTTAATATCATTTTTACTATGATATAATTAAAAAAGTAAATTTATTACAAAAATTTTTCAATTTGCTCAGAAATAGATCAATTAAAGTTTTAAATAAACTAAAACATTATAGAAAAATAACTACATTTTGATTTTGTTTGTTATTAAAAAAGTTTTAAATTAAAAATGGGTTTTTATTTTAGAATTTAAATTTTTAAACTTAATATTTTAAGATGAAATTAAATATTTTTTTCTTTCAGAAAATTATAAATATTACCAAAAAATGATGCAAATTTTAATTTTTTATCAATTTTCTTAAAAATTCAAAAGAAAATGGAAACATTCAACTTAAAATATTTAATTAAAGAAATTTCTATTTTAATAACAGAATTAAATTCTGAATTTTTAATCTAAAATTTGAGATTTACTTCACAAATCATTTAAATTTTATAAAAATTGATAAGAGTTCAAAAAATAATGGATCCCAACTGTCAACTGTGACTCCTCCTCTAAAATTGATAAAAAAATAAAAAACTAAATATATAAATATTATGTAAATTAATTTTAAATAAACTAATATTGCTGCTAGCTGAAACATTTATTTTAAAGATGGCAACTAAGTTAAGATTTAAAAATGTAAAAATCAATTTTAAAATTAACAAATAATTTTATTAGTGTTTAAATTTGTTTTCTTTTAGAATTACTTTTAATATTTTATTTTGTATTTTTTAATTTTGAAAATAGCTTAAATCAAATCTTAAAGAATTTATTTTTAGACAAGAAAATCTTAAATATTATTTTTGCTTTTCTTATTTATACAATTTTAATAGTAATTATTTTATAAAAAAGAAATATTGAATATATTTATTATTTAACTAATTAATTTTAAATTTCTGTAACATGTTTTTTTTTTAAATTTAATTTGTAATTTTTTTTTCTTTTTTTAAATAAAATGTTAAATAATAAGTGAAACTCAATTTTTTTATTAAAAATTTGTTCTTTATTTGAAAATGTAAATTTCTGTTTTATTAAAACTAAATCTCGCCTTTTTTTTTCTCTAATTCTGTTATAAGTGTTTCCATTTTACTTCAGAACAATATTAGAGATATTAAGATCATATTTAATAAAATATTTATTTCAACAATAACAAATATCTATCTAATATTATATATAGAATATTAATAATAAATTTATTTTTTTAAAATACAAATGGTGTAGTATTTGAGTTTCAGAATGATAAAGTGGATTTTAGATAGATAGATAATTATCAAATAGAAAAAATAAAATATCTTTAATTTGTAATAGACTCAGATTTTGATTTGCTTATGTAGATGAAATTAGGTTTACAAATCAAAATCTTTTCCTGATAAGTGCCTTATCTAATTAAAAATACAATTTTGTTTTTTCTTTTATAATTGTTATCAATTTAACAGAATAAGAAGAATTGTTTAAATCTTTATTATTATTTATTTAAATAAAAAAAGTAAAGAAAATGAAATTAAATCATCTCTTCTTAATTTCAATATTATTAATTGTATAAATCTAAGGACTTTATGTAAATATTTCTAATAATATTTACTTAAGGAGTGTATCTGCTTCTCTTGAGATTTACGATAAAACAAAAAATGAATTTTTATGCTCTTATGATGGTTTAGTTACTTTGATTCCTATATAATCAAACTAAGAAGGCTTCTATTCAGGATTTAACATAAGAGGAAATACTAATTCATCTGTTTTAAATTGTCCAGATCATCACTTAACAATTACAAATTACAAAGGTATTGATGAACCTTGGAATAATAATAATTTGAATTAAAGCATAACGGATTTATTTATAAAAGACAATTTTACAACTTATTTCATACCTCTTGTTAGTGTTATTTAGACAGCTTCTAATAATTATACTGCAGTTTGGGTTTAATTACCAATCTTAAGTAACATAACTAATTCAATATCTAGCCATCCTGCTGCTTGGTAAAAATTTATTATGACAGAAAGTAATAGTATTTAATTAATTTTTAGCTTTGCAATTATCTTATTATCATTATTGCTATGATATAAATAAAAAGTATATAAATGTATGTTATATATCAACCATTCTTAAATTAACGAAGAGTAATATTAATTAAATTTTTCAATAAATTAAAACATTAATCAAAAAGTAACTAACTATCTTTTCATTGATTTTGTTTGTTTAAAAAAAATTAAATATTAAAAATTAATTTTTAT
>JH720329.1:468886-523025 GCA_000231825.2 Tetrahymena elliotti 4EA
TCGTGTATGTAGTCTTGAAAAAAATTGAAAAAGACAGTACCTTTGGGGACTACATATATATATATAATGTGTATGAAATGATTATTTAAGAAAATCAATAATTAATTCTAGAAAAGTAATTAAAGGAGAAAAAAACTTATTTCAACAAAATTTGTAAGATATAATGAAATTAAATAAAATTTTTGTTATAAAAATTACTTTTTTTATTCTTTCTTTGACTGCTTTTAAAAAATTAACAAATTAAAATTCTAAACAAAAGATTTGTTTATATTTGCATCTACCTTCAAATTATTTGTATGAACATAAGTGATAGAAGATGATAGAGATAAACATAAAAGTAAAAATATTAGGAGTAATTTACTCATTTAATGAAATTTTTGTTTAATTTTTTTAAAGATTTCCCTCTATTCTTTTGAATCTTTCTTATCCACACATCCATGACTACTATGATTATTGTATTAAGAGTTTTTAGAATCAGGAACATTTTTTTCTTTTTAGCAATTTTTATTATTATTCCTCTATTATTTTTATATTTTAACTTTTTCTTAAAAATTTCTTTTTTATCGAATTAAAAATTTAAGTCAAGCTCATCATTTTTATTTTATTTAATAATAAGTCTATTATTAATAATTAAGTTTTTAGAAATCTTTTTAAATTATCTACTGATTGAATATTTATTAGAAATTTAGAAGACTAAATAAACTAAATTATAATTTTGCGAAATTAATAAATAAAAGAAAAGAATCGAGACTAACTAAAATATTTTTATTTTTTGAATGCATCAATTATTAGTAGACAAACTCAAAATATCAAAATCAATAACTAATATTCATAACATAAAAAAAATACAATTCAAAATACTAAATAAAAAAAAGATTAATTAAAAAAAAGCCCAATTAGTCTAAAATAATAGTACTTAAATGAGTTTTAGTAATGAAGCTGATTACATTACAAAATCAAGACAAATAGTAATTTGTTTTCTTTTAGCATAAAAGTAAGGAATTTAGATACAATAAATAATGAACCAAGATCTAAATATTATAAAAGGCTTCATAATCCAATTAAATGATTTTTTTGGATCATCAGATAAAGAAAACTACATTCATTTGTTCACATTTTTTGAGAATATGTCAAAAGAAACTTCAAGAAATGAAAAAGAGGTATCTAATATCATTCAATAAATAATTGAAAGAAGAGAATATTTAAGAAGCGAATCATTAAAACAGCAAAGAGTAAAGATTTTCTCTCAAAATTTCCAACAAATAGAATAGTTGATAATTTAATGTCTTAAGAGTGATGATTAAATTTAGTAGAATTAAATTTTTTAATCTGCAGTTGCAAGCTTATGCAATTTTATTAATGAAGAAGACATTTCAATTCATCTTTTTATTTATAATTAATAAAATATAATGCAGCTTAAGTAGATTTAATTATAGTCAATAAATAATTTAAGTAGAGAAAAGATTTTTGTTGCTGGTCTGCTTGCTGAAATAATACAAATATCTGATATTTTAGAATAATTTAAATAATTGAGTGAAGATAATAATAATTTAATCACAATGAGTGAGATGCTATTTCATAACTTTTAACTTGGAAATTCTTTTTAAAAAATAAGCAAAAACACTGATTTAGTAAAATATTTAAAAGATGTAAATAATGGTAAACTCAAACCAAAATATGATAAAACTAATATCATAATTAAAAATTTTTAGCATGCTTTTGACTAATTATCATTTTTGCCTAAAATATCTAATAATAATAACGAAAAAATGACCACTTTCTTTTTTGGTTTATCTATAAAAAATATTTTATAGTCAAAAGATTTTAAAGAATAAATTTAGAAAATAATGAAAATATTTTTAAATGAGGGGAAAGGTATTTATTAGAATAATATAAATATTAACAATAATAATAAAATGAATGTAACACAGAATGGTTAAAATTCTAATAAAGAATCTTTGCCTACTTTCTCAAACGAAAACTAAAATTAGTAATACCCTAATAATAACTACTAAAAGTCACTTTATAAAAATAAATAAAATTAAAATAATCATAAAAGTTCATTTTAAAATAATAATTCGTCTTCTCTAATTACTAATAAAGAATCTTAACAAACTTTCTCAAATAATAACTAATATTAGTAAAATTCCAATTAGCAATACTCTAATAATGGCTTATAAAATTCACATTATAATTAAAATAATATGAATTAATTTTAAAGTACTCATTAGGCTTATGGAGCATTTTAATCTTCCTAGTAACATTTTGCACCTTTATAATTTTAAATTAATCAAGACAATCAGAACTCAAATCAGCTTTTATAATTACTAAACAACGAAGCATTAAAGTAATAAAACTTGTAAAATTTTGAAGATTAAAAGATGCTTGATTCATAGATTTTAGAAGACTTAAACCCTGAAAATGAAGATGAATACTTATATTAAGCTTCTTAAATCATTTCAAAATATAATGATTAGCCTTTATTATAAGAAATAAGCTAAATAATAAATAATTACTCATAAATAAAAGACTAAGATTATATAGATCCTTATTAGTAATATTATATGGAATAGTCTTTCATAAATTTAGAAAATTCTATATATTAATCATAAATAAACTCAACTCAATCATAAATAAGATTGTCATAACTAAAAGAATAAAGATAATCGAGGATAAACAATTTATATTAATCAATTATTAACTCTTCATAAATCCAATATTCTTATATTTATGATTAAAATTAGTAATCCAGTCTTTCCAATAATAATTAATAATACAGTAACTTATCTTATGATGAAGAAAGTTATGTGTATTATTAATAAGAAAGTTAAATACATGACGAATCAAAAGTTTATGGTTAATCATAAAGTGTTTACAATTAAAAAAATAAAAATTAATCTTACTAATCACGAAATATCTAAATTAATTAAGTTAATCAAAACTAATAAAACACTATCAATCATAATGCAAATCTAAAAACTCATATAAATATTGAACCCTAAAAAAAACCAGCTCAAAAAGAATAGGAAAAAAAAGGAGGAGGATGGTCTTTTTGGACAATTGCTAAAGCAGTTGGAATAGCAGCATGTGTTATTTTACTTTTATGAAATTATAATATCTAATAATTCAATAATATATAAATTATATTAAAATATTTTTAACTTGTTTTAATTTTTATTTTAGATAATTACATTTGTAAAAGCTTTTCGAAATTAATTTCTTTTCTTTCATTTTGATTTAAAAAATGGCATGACTCATATGTTAAAAAATTAAATCTTGAAGAAAAATTTAATTATTCATTAAAATAAACAAAGGCGAAATGACCTAAAAAAATTAAAAAAATTGTAAGTATAAGAATTTATATTTTAATCAGTCTATAAAAAAAAATGAAAAATAGATCTAGTTAATCATTAAACATATTCAATTTTTTAATGTTTTTATTATTGAAAATGTAAATTATCAAAACAAATTAATATGTTTATCAAGGAAAATTTAAGTTTGTAAATGCATTCAAATTATTTTTTTCTTCTTAATTTTTATTTAAAAAATGAGATAAAATAGTAAAAATTACAAACTTTTAGTACCATTCTAATAAGAATGCGAAAAATTAATATAATCAAAACATTTTATTCAAAAACAATAAATATTTTTTATTACATTTTTAAAAGGAAAAAAATACCAAATAGACAAAAAAAAGAAAAGCCAATCAGAAATTAATAGAAGCAAGTTCTAAGGAAAATAAAATTATAACTGTACTATTTTATGGGATTTCTTTTCAAAATTCATTAATAGGTATGATAATATAATGTTTTTTATTAAAAAGAATAGTCAAAAATACTGAAAATATTAATTGAATAGGTTCGTAGATTTTAAAATAAACTATTTGAAATAAGAAGAAATTAAAAAATAATAACTAATAATATAACATTATATTAGATGCAATTTGTTCAAAGTATTTTTTGTTGCAAAGTGATTGCAATTTTAAGTTATTTTTAAATGATAGTTACTCTTAAATAAAGGTTTGAAGTGGATTCAAATATCTATTAAGCTCTACCAAAATAGGTAATCACTGGTGACAATAATTAGTTATATGTAACTACATAGATGCTAATAATAGAAGATCGTTAACTAATCATTTTTAATGGCCAAGAAAACTATATAGCAATATTTGATGAGAAAAAAAACAAAATGAATATCATAAATACAAATGAAATTGTTTACTCAATACTACTTTTTGAAGACTAGTAACATTTATTAGCTGGAACAGTCAGCTAGGTATAACTCTACTAAATTTATTAGGATATTAATCAGAATTACTAACTTGCATTAAAGTAGGCTTTTAATGTTAATATTACTATTACTTACTTGCAGTACCTAAAGAGTTATCATACAATTATAATTTTAAGTATTGAAGGAAACATGCTTTTGTTTGATTATTTTTCTATTGGTAGTATTTCATAGAGAAATTAACTTTCATTTGAAGGATAAAATTTTTTGATAGCGTAGATATCTCAAGATGAAAGATATTTATTTGTATGTTTAGTATTAAAAAATATAGCAATATTTTAAATTGAGATAAAAGCTAATACTGATGGAACAACAAAGCTATCTAGTCTTAATCATTTACAAGACATATAGTCTGACTTTTGGATTGTATAAATAATTCTTTTTAAGAGCTTTATTTACTTTATAGATCCATGGCAAGGACTTTACTTTGCTGATTTATCTTCACTATATTAAAATGGTGTTTCAGATATTTAGTCTATCAAATTAGGATTAGGAAATGTGAATTTAAGTCCAACTACATTTTGCTTGACTATTTCTAATGATGAAAAATACCTTTACTTAGGTGTTAGGTCATAAGGAATTTTAGTATATGATATTTCAACTGTTTCTAATCCTATTTTGTATTACTAAATATTTGTAGAAGGTTAACCTTACTTTTTGTTAATATCAAATAAAGGAAATACATTATATTACTCGAATTCAAATGGTCTTTACTAATATTAATAAACAAGTTTATCTTTTGTAAACGATCCACCAAATTTATATAATTCGCATAAATCAAAGAGTTTATTTGACGGACCTCCATATTACAAATGGAGATGCTAAATTTCAAAATAGTCAAATATATTATATGCTGCATTTGATTCTGAAAAAATATAGAGATTCCAAATTATCTAGAATAGTTAAATCAAAGGAGATATTAGTCTAAAGCAAATAGATACAATTCCATATGAACATGATGTCTCTGCTTCAACTCCTTATATCGAAACTGTTTGTTTGGATAAAAATGAAGAGTTTTTATATGTTCCAGTTACTGATGAGAAAAAAATTGTTTTGAAATATTAAATTCAAAGTCAATCTAATTTATCTACTCCTTTAAAGTATATAAAGTCATTAGAATACAGCAACGTTTAGTTTGCTGAAACATTAACAATCAGTTAAGATAGCAAATATCTAGTGTTAGCTTATTGCATAGGAGTGATGATAGTAGATATTTAAAGGTTGGAAGTCTTATCGCTTTTAACTATAGTGGAAATGTAAAATAATTGCTATGGAGTTGATTTTTCAAGAGACTCTAATTACATCTTCTCAACTGCTAGAAATTACGGAATATGGGTAATTGATTCAAGAGATAAAAAAAATCCATTTATCATATCAGTGTTAAGAACTAAGGGTGCAGAAACTGTCAGAGCATCTTAATTATATGATATCATGTATTGTATGGATGGTGTTAATGGATTGCTAATATTTGATACTTCAGTTTTGCCTGAGGTAAAAATTATAGGAAGGCTTAAGATTTAAGGATGGGCGAATGATATTGTATTTTTAAACAATGAAAATTTTGGTATCATATCAACTATGGATTTAGGTATGATATCTCTTATAAATCTTGTTGATAAAAATCATCCTTTTTTAGTTTCTAAATTTCAAATAGGCAATCAAAATTCATTTAGTTCATGTGTTGATCCTAATATGTAATTCTTATTTATTTTGAATTCTTAGAGTGTAAGGTATTTTCCTTTTATCAGTGATGTTAAAATTCATTATGAATTCTCCATTAAATAGAATGGATAGAAATCTTAACTAAGTGTTGTTTTAAATTAGTAAGATTTCCTTTAAGTAGGATAAACATATGAACTTAGACTTATACCTCTTTATTAACAACCAGATTAAGAAATAACTGAAATATATTTTTTAAATTAGCATAAATAAGTTTTACCTAGTTGGATTAATTAAATCAACAAACTTTTTTTGGAAATGGCCATCCCTAAAGAAGCTATTGATTTTTCAAATAATCAAGTCATTACTTTGCTTGTGTAGAATAAAATTTCTCTTTAAAGCTCTTCTTTTATTTATAATTCTACATAATTTGAGATTTCTCAATAATTAAGTCATAGAATCTATTAGTATTTAAAAACCATTGCCTTCATAAACAGTCAAGATTTTGTAACTGATCTATTTAATTCTGAAGTTATGCTTAGTTTTAATGACTTTGGAAATGATATAACTGATCTTAATTAGTAGACACTTGCTTTAAATTTAGTTAGAAATATTCTTTAAAACAGTATCGATTATAATCCAATCAAATTTAAAGTATAAAGTTCATTAAATTATATTATAGATAAAGATAATAAAACCTTCTCGATTCATTCTATTTCTAATTAAGTAAATATTCAGCTTTCTTTTAGCCCTAACTCTTCTTTCATTTTTGTATAGAAAGAATATCCTAATGTGATATCATACAGAGATGATCAAAATACTACATTGAATATATAATCATCTGTAGAAAGTATGAATAATATTTTGAGAAAAACTATTTTATATCATAGGAATCAAAATAGTTAAACTACATAAAATAATTATAAATAGGTGAAATTAACTATATCTGATAACTTGAATAGTGATATTCATTTAAGTTTTAATGTGGAAGAATTAATTTTTCTTAAACTGAAATAAGAAGTTAAATAGATGAAAGGGCTATAAGAATAAATTTAAAAAATATCTAATGATAACTCTTTTGCTATTGAATCTACACTTTTGATCTAGTTTGATAAAGATAGTTTCATAGATTCTGATAATTTAACAATAAGATACTAGTTATTGATCAGCTAAAATGATGTTTACTCCCCTATCCTAAATGAATACTTTCTTAAGTTTGATGAGTAAAATTTAAGAATAACAGGTACTCCATAAGCTTCAAATCTCTTTGACATTTTGCATTTAAGATTGGTTGTCTCAAACGGATACAATAAGTTAGATTGTGATTTTTATATTAAAATATATAAAATTTCTTTGGCTTATTTATTAAATCTATTGCTGAAATATGTTGGACCAGTTGCATTTGTATTAGGAATATATAGGTATAAAAGCTATTTTTTAAATATCATTCTTAAAAATAAAACATTTTACAGTCATGAAGTAGCTTAAGTTAACAGAATTTACAGAAAAAAAATTACTTTAATAGAAAATGAGTTAACTCAAGCTCATATGTTTTTGAATAAGTTTTTGAACTAAAATATCTCAGAAAGAACTTACATTTAAAAGAAATATTTTTAAAATTATTTTGATTTAAATTCGTTTGCTTCTGTTGGTTAAGACAATATGATTTCTAGTCCAATTATTTCTAATAAAAATATATTTACGACAAAATAAACTTAACTTAATTCTATTTAATTTTACAAAAAATAGGATAACAAAAATCAGCAACATAAAATTTAAGATATTAAAAAAAGTTATCAACATAATTTTAAAAAAAGTACTCTTGTTGTTAAAAGTATTAAAAAAGCTACTAAATTTAGAAAAAGTAAACATGCTAAAAGTTAATAAAAAAATATTTCATTACATTATTCAAATCTTTATAGCTTTAAATAATAAAAGAATGATTTATTAGATAATAAAGAAGTAAAAAGGCTTAGTGAAGTAGAAGAAAAGATAATATTAGAATATAAAACAATTCTAAAAGAAACTAAATAAAATAAATTTTTACACTCTGATTTGATTTTTAGACTGTGTTACTCTCATCCTTAAGAAGTTAACAATTTCCTTTAATCAAATAATTAAAGTTCTCAATTTTTTCATGGGATAAAAAATTTAAATATTAAAATAAGTTCAGATGAGTTATTTTCTGAAATGGTTTAAAATGATGTATCTATTAAATTCTAAGGAGATATTCTAACAATATCAGACTTTAAGAAAGAATATTCAAATAAAATGAGTAGATTTAATTATTGTTTAAATGCAAAAGTAGTGGAATACCTTCTCTCAAAAGATATCAGAACACAAACTATTTATTCTTACTTAAAAGAATTTTCAAAAACATAAATGAATTTTACTGATAACGATTGGTACAAAGAATATGTTAACATTATACCTACTAATGAAAAAGACTCTTGTGGAATGCATATTCCTTTTTCTGATATCTAAATTAGAGAAAGTAATATTTTAAACTGTTTAGGTCATTTAGATTTATATATTTCTAAATATCAAATTTTTGATGACATTTGGTAGTATGGAATAAGTCCTGTACTCCTGAAACAAGCACTCATTTTTGATTCTTTAGGTTTATTAAATACTAAATCTACTAAAATACAGCTACACTAATCAAAAGGAGAATCTATTTTTATATAATAATAACAAATATTTTCTGTAGAAGCTTTTAAATTAAAGAAGTAGAATAAATTAAATTTCCTCAAAAAAATATTAAATTTAGAATATGAAAGATTACCAATATCAAAATATTAATCACTACCTAATTGGATTCAGTTAGATTGTAAAAATGGAATTATAATTCTAGAAGGAATTCCATCTTGCTAAGACTAAGAAGAAATCCTGATTAGGATATATAATATTAAAAACTGCATCATAATGTAATTTCTTTTGAAAATTATTGATGACTAATCTGAAAAACAAGCAACAAAATTAAACATTCCATTATTTCCTATCAATTTTTAAACAGATTTTAAAAAATAAATACCAAAATAGTTAACCAATAACTCAGTATTTGTTAATATCTCAAATTTAAAAGAAGATGTATCAGATAAAATCATTTAAATCTAAAATTCGTAATTAAAGTTAAACCTCTTAACAGGTAAATTTAATAAATCTATTGAATAAAAAAGTATTGATTAAATTAGACAATATGATACTTCCCTTTAAAGTATATTTAACTTTCCTAATAAAGAAAATAAGCTTTTCGTAGACTCATTCCAACAACCAACAATTGAATAATAAGATTTTGCAAATAATTTTTCAGATCAACTTGAAAAATTACATAAATAGGGAACCTAAATCTAGTTAATCTAAAGACAAAATAAAAAATATTTAAAAGATAGTTAATATTTACATAAATCTAAATTATTATCAAGAATTCATAAATATTACAATTAAAAAGATCAAGATTAATATTTATAGCCAGATATTGATTAAATGGATCAAAGTAGTGCTTAATACAGTGAAAATAAAATTCATATCTAACTAAATAATACTTAATCTATACCAAATCCTTTTTCTAGATCAAGATTTTTTTGATCATTTTTTTATACAAATTTTTTTTGTCAACTACCCTTATTTATCTTTTATTTACCACAACACCTTATTTGTAACAAGGTATTAAAATAACTGAATAGCTATATTCTAAAATTGCAATGACCATATTTCCTAAAATTCTTTATTATTCGTTTTTTCCAAAATAATTGTATGGTAGGTAGTATTGATTTTTTTACAAATAGTTTTCTATTTTTATTTGAAATTCATAATATCATATTTAGAATCTTATTTAAATACTTATTCTAGTTTACTTTTATTTTTGGCTATTTACTGAATATTTTTTTAAAATGAAAATAAAATTGTCAAAATTATTAATTTTTCAAATTTTAAGTGTTTTTTTCTCATTTTTATTAACTCTTTGGGATAAATTTCATAATACATATTAAGGATATACTAAATGCCTAATGTTTTAAATATTCTTTGTATATAGTGAAATTTGATATTTCTGAAATAAGTCTATCTTAAATAAGATTTCTGAGATCTGCTAACCTTCTCCATCTGGTATCACTAACGTTTAGGAATTCCAAATAGTAAATACTGTATTCAACTGTGTTATTCAAAAAGCTATGTCACTTCCTCTCCTTGAATTTATTCTTGAATTAATCTTTTGCGATTCACAATAAATTTAAGAAGACTTAAAGAATTTGAATATTGCGATACAAGACTCTCTCAACTCCATTGTCAATGATTTATAAAAATTAAAAATTCTTAAATTGAATAAGTCTTCTTAAGTTACATCTTATAATGAACATAGCTATGACACTAGATCTCTTTAACCTCCATAATATTTATGAACACAAATAAATAAAATTTTTTATGTTACTGTTTTGTTGTATAAGCTTCTATGTTTCTTCATTAAGTATATAAATACATAAAATTATTATAGATGCTCATTACTACCATAAAACTTAGAAAAACTTACTTTGTTAGATTTTATATTATTGGCTATTTTAAAAAAACTATTATTGATAAGGTATTTTATTGAAATAAAAGAAAAAAAATAGTTATTCAGGCTATATTTTTTTTTCGTCTAACCTTAATATTTATAATTGAATTTTTGATTTATGTAAATTATAAACAATCTTTCATAATATAAATGTATTTTTGATTTAATCCTTCTAATTGCATAACAGAAGAAGGGTGTTATATGAAACATTAAATTTCCAATTCAATAAAGCAAAAAAAGAATAACTATTTATTTAAGTAATTTATTTCTAACAAATACAAGAATAAAATTCTATCTATTAAGCATAGAGAGTAATTTAAGACATTTGGTTATCATAAATGAGATCATTTTTAGGATTAAAATGCCTTATTTTATTTAAGAGCATTAATAAATTTATTTATGCTAACATACAACAAAATTTTTTCATAATCAACTTGAATTTAATTTATTAAAAAAGAATAAAATTTAAAAATCTGAGGCTTTGATAGATAGAAATGAAAGAAAATAATTGTCTAAGTAGAACTAACAAAAAATATAAATAAATAACATTTGAATAACTTTGTTAAGAAATTAATTTGTGAATTTTCATTAAGTTTTAATTTTTTATGTATTTTGTGTGAAATTTATTTTGATAAATAAATTATCAGTAGACTTTCAATTATTTATTGATGATGATGACTATATCAAAAAATTAAAATATGTAACCTTCTTTTTAAAGTAAACATATTTAAGAGAGTATTAACTCAGAGAAATGTGCTGAATTCTTGAAGAAAGCTAACAATTTATTGATGAATACTATAATTTTTATTGTAGGATCATTATCTTTAAAGCAAGGTGAATATATTTTAGGATGTTTAATTTTGATATCCAGTCTGGTTTCTTTAATAATCAATTATTTGTTTAAAAAAAATGGATTAATAACATAAAATAATTATATTAATATGAGGAAAAAGTAAATAAGTAAATCTCTAAAAACTTAAATTTTATTTATTATAGCCGCTGCAAATTTTGCAGCCATCTGTATATCAATTTTTGAATTCCTTATAAAAATTTAAGACAATTAAAGTCAAGCTATAAATATTACTCTTTTCTTATAGATCTATCTGATAGCTATATAATAAAAAATATAATAATTAAAACTAGCTTTAATATGGATATTATTGATACAGACTTATGTTCTAGTGAGATTGCAAATTATTTTTAATTTTGATACCTTAAATTTGGTATTTAATGTCTTTTACTATTTATTTTCTATCTCGTTTTTCAATAATCGAATCAATAACTCACTTCAATGTTAGAGTGTAATTTAGTAATAATAAACAAATGAGTAGTAAAATTTTCTTCTTAGCTTATATAAGAGTATACTAGGAATCATTCCTGAAGGATTAGCTGTAATTAATAAAGATTAAAAGTTGCTTTATGCAAATCCTACTCTAAAAAAGATATTATAATCTAATAAAAAGACAGAAGTACTTTAAATTCTATTAAATCTTGGCAATTAAAAAATAACATAACAATAGCAAGTACCTAATAGTTTGCCAATAAATAGTAAGGAAACAACTTAAAATATTTTGAATTAAAATCTAGTTCTAGAAAAAGAAACTTAAATTGTAAAAGAGGAACAATCTTAATTTAGTTAAAATATCAATGAATAAAACACCTTATAAAAATAAACTAGTAACTAAAAAAAATAAAATTTACCAAATTATGAAATTAATGAGAAAGAAGAAATTATGTTATAAAATAAATAGAATGAATAAAAAATAGAAAATTATGATTTTGAAGGAATATCGAGTGCTCATAGCAAATACAATGATTATAGCATACTAAATTAAAACATAGATTTTAAAATATCAGATTCAAGCAGATTATATAGAGAATCATAAAGGTTGCTGAAAGAATCAGGACATCATATGAATGATACAAATTTAGCATCATTTAATTCTTAAAATAAGAATTTAGTAAACATAAGTTAATTTGCATAATCAGAAGATGATTCAATAAAAGGTAGGTTAAGGTCTGTTAGCCATGATAAGAAACAAGAAAATACATTACATAGTTTTTATTCTTTGAAATAAACAAAGAAAGTTAAAAAACAAATAAGAAGAGAAAATTCATATAACAGGGGAAAAGTAAAATAATTTTATCTTTTTTATGAATCATTTTCAAATTAATTAATCATAAAAGGGAAAGCCCTAAATAAACTACCAGAGTACTTTGCAAAGTGTAAATCAAGTTTATAGTGATTAAAGTGATATTATTTCTTATCAAGGATTTGGGATTTAGGTTGATAGAAACAATTAAGCATCTGATTTTTTCAAATCTGAAACAATTTTAATTGAATCAATGAGAAATGTTAAATAAGATGAATTATAGTTATCTTAAAATTAAAATATGCTCGAAAAAAGACAAAACTCCATTAGATCATTAAGAAAGTAAGATTCATAAGGAATTTCAAGGAATTATTATGTACAAAAAAAGACTAATTCGTTTAAGAATAATAAATTTAGAATATAAAACAGTTTAAAGTCAAAATAAAATAGCCCAAATCATTAATAATTATAGAATAACATCAGTATTTTCAATAAAAATAAGTCATTATAAGAGAATTTGCAATTTGATAAAATTTTAGAAGATGAAGAAGAAAAAAAAGAATCAAATTCAAATTGTCTAACATAATAATAATTTGAAGATGAAGTTTAAAGAAATTTAAAAATTAAAAAAAACAGTTAATTCATGTTATCATCTTCAAATTCGAATAATCAATAAAATAAATATTATAATGATTCATTAGTGTGTAGCCCTTAATTTTTAGAGGAGAGGACAGTAAGGAATTCAAGAAACTCGTCAAGCTTTAAGCTGAAAGTCAACATCAAATGTAATTTTTAAATAAATTTTATCATAATTTTGCTTGCTTCGAATTATTAAATTTGAAAGAAAATAATTTTTTTATTTAAAATAGAAAGTAAAATTTAAGATAAAGAGACCCAGGGTTAAATAGTTGTTAAGAAGACTGATGTTAAAAGTATAATATAAAATTTGCTATAACTAGATTCTTAAACAAAGAAAGACTAAACAAGTTAACAAATTTCTGAAAAAGAGAAAAAGGATTCAAAGGTTTAAAATGTTGATAACTCAAAGGTTGAATAGGGTTATCAAAAGTAAACTTCATTTTCAAAGTGTGTTTAAAAATAGAATGAAAATAATTTAAATTACTTTCAACAAACAGACACAAAGGCTAAAATGCAAGTAAAATTAGCTATTTATCACTCATATTCTTATTAAAATTTTTATTAAAAAAAGGTTAAGTTTTAGAATTAAGATTTGATTTTATAGTTCTTATAAGTCGATGCTATGGTTTCAGATGAGAAAAAAGATCCCCTTGTATTAATTATAGTACAAGATTTATGGTAAGATCTCTATCAAAAAAAAGCTTAAGATACATAAAAAGATAAGATGAGAATATTTGCAAGTTTATCTCATGAACTAAGAACCCCTTTAAATTGTTCGATATCAATGCTTGAAGTTATTCGAGAAGATATTGAGAATATTAACCCAAGATTAATAGAAGAATATCTAAATCCAGCTTTATTTTCCAATAAGCTTTTACTTAACTAAATTAATGATTTACTTGATTACGTTTAAATGGATAGTGGGAAGTTTAAGTATTCTTTCTATGAGTTTAATATTTTAAATTTATTTACTGACTGTAAAAGGCTAATAAATATGCAAGCTAAATTAAAGAATATAGAAATTAAAATAAGCATAGGCAAGCAGGTACCAGAAACTATAAGCTCTGATCCAAACAGAATAAGATAAATACTTCTTAATTTTCTTTCCAACTCTTTGAAATTTACAAAAAAAGGATATATAGAAATTGGAATAACTATGTTTGATATCTAAAGAGGATTGTTAAAGGTATTTGTTAAAGACACAGGAATTGGTATAACAAAAGAAAATCTAGAAACTATCTTTGATTTTTGTGCAAAAGTAAGGAATTTGTTTTTCAAATTGTGTGAAATTAAATAAAAAATATTTTTATTATTAAAATAATTAAGGTAAATTATAATCAGAAAGATTAACATTTAAATAGACAGGGTTGTGGATTAGGATTAACTATATCTAATTCAATAGCTAAAGGTTTAGTAAAAAATAATGCTGAAAATGATTGTGGGATTAAAGTAGAATCAGAATACGGCTATGGATCGGTCTTTAGTATACTGATCTAAGATATGTCAATAAATTCGTAATTCTAAAAAGAAGATACTACATAACAACCTTAACATAATCATTCTATTTTAGATAAATAATCTGAAAAATAGTTCTAAAGTGATCTCTTTAGTTAAAAGCAATACTCATATTCTATAAAAAGTAATTTTAATTTGTAGGCTTAAAGTGAGGAGCTTGGATTAAGCAGATAGATCAAACAAAAATTTCCTGCTTAATCAGAGTGTGTTTACTCATTGAATGAGCAGAGCAATAGTTTCATGAGTGATAATTCAAAGCAATAAATGAGAAACGATATTAGTTTTAATGGAAGTTTTATAATCAATAATAATAATAATAGAATGGAAGAAATATAAGAAGAACCTATTTAACACAGAAAATCAAATTAAAATATAATAGATTCTTCAGTAATTGTTGAAATTGATGAAGATAATAAAAAAGATTTCAAAATAAACTCCAATTTAAAGATCCATAGTTATTCTCAAAGATTTGAGGAATTAGAAGAAAGAAACAAATAAAATGAAATTAATAAGTCATCAAACTCAGGACCAGATATATAAAGCTTGAGGTATATTTATGTAGATAACGTTGAACATCAAGTTGGTTTAAATGGTCATTCAAAGTCAAAAATAACTTTATCTAATTAAAATCTGAAAAAGTTTAAAAGCACGAAGCATTCACCTATGAAAATACAAAGTTTTGAAATGAGGACTTTTAATTTTAGAAGTACAGGAGAAATAAATGATAAGTTAGACAAAATATAAAGTATTAAAATTGAAGAAGAATTACCAGAAATTAAGAAGCATTCTTCAGAATTAAATACACATGAAAAAAATTCTAAGGCTTATTTTAATAATTTAAACACTAAATTTAAAACTTAAAATACTCCCTTATTTGAAAATTTTGATAAACCTTCTAAAGAATAAGAAGGTTTTACATCATATGTTGGGCTAAGTAGGTTTTTAGATATTTAGCAATCTTAAAAAAATATTTCTTCATAGGTTTTAGATTAATAATAAGAGGAATAAATTTAATCTAATAAAGAGGTTTAGAGCAACCAAGATACATTTTAACAGATAAATAACATAAATAATATCTTAGATTCTAATTTAGACCCATAAGAAATCGTGCATTTAATCAAGTAATTTAATCAAATTTAGAAAAAATGTGGATGTCCATAAATTATGGTAGTTGATGACAACTAATTTAATACTTATGCACTCTCTAAAATTTTGGGATAATATTATTTTACTTTTCTGTGTTTATCAGATGGTTTCTCAGCTATAGAAGAAGTAGAATCTCTTTATAAAAAGAACTGCTGTAAGGCTCCAAAAATTATATTTATGGATATTGATATGCCTATGAAAGACGGTTATCAAACAGCTGTTGAAATTAACTAATTTTATGAATCTATATCTTTACCTCCTTTATTATAGCCTATCATAATTGCATGCACAGCATATGTAGGATAAGAAGATGTAGAGGCTTCTATGTAATCTGGTATGAGAGATTTTATTAACAAGCCCATCCTAAAAAATGGTTTTGAGTCTTTAATAGTGAACTGGAAAAGCAAATTCTTTTGAATAAAAATCATTTAAAAACAAATAAAAAATTTCAAATTTGCTGTTTGATGAAAATAAATTAACTGTTAATAAATCAACAACATTTTTTTCAACACCACATTTATAAAAATATATAAAAGATTATTTATTAAATAGCTAAAACCAAATATTAAAAATAATCTAATTGAATTTAGATCTAAATAAATATTCTTCAAAATTCAAATTATTTTATTTAGTTATTGCAAAACTTAGTTTTCATTTTTACTGTAAAATGATTGAAAATGCTAAAAAAAGATATATTAATTTATTAATTTTTAAGAAAAAAATACATTTTAATTAAATTTAAAAATAAATATCTGATGTAATCCAATAGTTTTTTCAAAATGAAGGTTTTTAAAATAAATTTAAGCTCAATAAAAATAAATAATTTAAATTTTTGTTTCAAAGAATTTTAAATTTTAAGGGGATTTCACAAAAATTAGGATCTATTTGGAAATTAATTTTTAATTAAAAATATAAAAGTACTATTATTAATTTAATAAAATAATGAAATTAAAGAATACTTTTTTATCAATATTTTTTTATAGGTTATTTTATTTATTTACTAAAATTTGTTTTAATACAATCTAAATATTTAAAAACAAAATTAATTTGAGTTTATGTAAATATCAAATTAATAGATAAGGCTAAAAATTTAATAAAATATCACTGAGATAAAAAAAATATAAGATTATTTTTTATATTAATATGAAGAACACAAAATGTTAACTCTGTAAATATGATAAAAATATTTATTTAATAAGTAATCATTTTTTATTTTGTCTATTCTTTTTGAATTTATTTCCAACTTTAGGTTGTTCTGAGACTATGTTTAGCTTAAGAGATTGGGCTTCTTTTAATTTGAAGTCATCGTTTAAGTTGGTTACTAATTTCTAGGCATCAGTAAGATATCCCATCTTTGCCCACTTAATTGCAATGCTCATTTTATTCTAGAGGAAGAAAACTTGAGGGTCTTGGTTTTCTTTAGAGAATTATATGGTGGCCCAATTAAGAAGCTCTTCTTTCTTCTTATATATTTCTTATACTAATTTGTTGATTAACTAGTTCTTAGATTAGTCATTTTCTTTAATTAAACTAATAAGGTATTTTTCAAATTCTTCTTATCTTCTTTCTGCTTAATCGAGAAGAAGCAATAAGTAGTGATAATCAAGAGGGTCAAACACTGAGTTTGAAGTCATGTTACAGATGATATCAGATACTAAATTGTCATTCTCTTCGAAGAAATTGAATATGTGTGAGTTCTTTAAATTAGCATTAATTAAGGATTCACTTAGTAATGCATACTTACTATTGAAACGAGATAAAATAATAAGTTAGATTTTATTTCTACAAAGTCTAGACAAGGATTTCTACATTTCTTATTTGTTGTAGTTATAGCTTTTCAAAATAATTCTAGAAGAAGCTATCTTCTTAGCATGTTCTACTTAATCACTAAGAATTTATTATTTTGTAATTTTTTATCTAACTTCTTCAGTAATAGATTTGCTAGTAATATTTTCAATTAATATTTCTTAAACTAGATCAGATTTTTCATAAGAGTCTTCGAATTCGAATAAGTTTTCAGATATCATAGAAGGAATTAATTCTTCAATATCCTTTGCATCTTAAGATTAGATTAAATCTTCCCAGAAATCAATCTTGTCTATTTAATTAAAAATTTTTTAGTAAAATTAAAAAACGCATTTAAAAAAATTACCAATAATTTTAGAGCATTGTTCTTCTTGATCTACCAAGTCAATCAATGTTAATATTTCCTATGCTAAATCATTGTTTATCTTCTTCAAATTGTAAAGCACAATGAATATTAAAGAAAGTAGTCTTTAGAAAACAGTTTTTCTTTGAACAATTTAAGTGCCTTATTTATTGAAAGTATCTGCAATAAATTAGAATATTTCGACTATTGTATCTAATTTTTTGATAGGTTAAATAGAAATTTCTAATGCAAAACGAGCAGGAACACTAATTTAGTTATCGTCCATTTGATCTGTGGTGAATTCAGTAAACTTCAAAGGAGGTAATAGCTTCAAGAAATTCTAATTCAAGTGGAAATTGAAAGTATCTCCCTAAGAAGCTAGGTAAGAGAGAGTAGCCCAAATTGCACAATATTCTAATTTGTGCATCTATTTGAAATTAAAACAATGATTAAAAACTACTCTTTTTCAAATAAATTGTTTACTTTTTCTTAAAATTCAAGTTGATCGAAGTACTTGTCTAATACATTTAAGGTGTTATTAATGTAGTTTTGAATAAGGCCATTTCTGTGATTGTAAACGTTTTCCAAAATCAATTTGGCATCTTTTGATTAAAAAAGTATTTTTAGAATTAATTTGAAAAATTTTAAGTTTTTTTACCAATTCTTAAGTTTTAAGAGATTTTGAGATTATTTAAGTATGAAGTGTGATTGACGATATTCAAAAATTGGGCATATTTTTAAATAGTCTTAAGATCATAAGAATAGCTAAACTCTGACTTGTTGATTGTTTTTAATACAGTTGACAAAAGAACATTTCTAACATAAGGACTCAAAGAAACTTCCCAGTATCCTTGATAAATGTTTTATAGACACTAGGAGAGTTAACGCTTGCATTTTTTAAGCAAGGGTAAGTTAATTTTTTTAGATTTCTTTTTGATACCTTCATATTCAAAGTATTATTGAATATCTTCATCTTCTTCTTCTTCGTTTTATTCTTCTATTTGTTTCAAGTATTCTAACTTGAAGAACTTGTATAAAGGATTACTCTTTTTATACTTTTTGTATTCTGGAGCTACATAACCTTTGGTTTTGGTTAATAAGTCATATCCTTCAGTTTTTTTCATAATTCTATCTGTTTCTTTGATTATTTCAGAGAAAGCAATATTGTAAGCTGAAATCAAGAAAAGACGCTCAATAGTGTAATTCTTTGTACCTGATAACTTAATAGAAGTAGCAATCTTTCTATGCACTAAAGGAATGGTAATCTATTATAATTAGTAAAAAATATTTGATTAATTTCTTGAGTGATTTAATAGTTAAAATTTATTTTTTCAATATGACTTTTCATTTGATAAAAGAGGAGTATTATTTTTTACCTTGTACAGATTTTCATCAAAGAATTCTATAACTTCTTATATTGGGGCAGAAATAAATTCACAATCTAAATCTAAGAAATAAAATTTATTCTTTTCTTTCTTTTCCAAGAACTCTAATTGCTTGATATAGTTTTATAAGCTTTCTTTTTCTTCAGCAGTATTTACAAGATATGAAGCTTCTTAAATTGACTTTTTATCTCCCTTATTTAATAGAGCTGTTACCTGATTTTATAATTTTGTTTACTACACCTTATATATGTTATATATGGAATATTCTTTCGAATTAGCTTTGGTAAGTTTGCCTTTTTACTTATAGCAATATTCATCAAATGTCAAAATCTTAATATTTAGAGTTTAATGCTACAATTTTGCAACAGCTTCATTCTTTCTTTATAAGAAGAAAGAAATCAATCTGCTGCTTTTGTGAATATTGACTTTAGTTTGACCTAAAGTAGAGAGTAAATCAGTATTATTGATGTTAAGTCTGACTTTAAGAGGAGATACAAGAGCTCTAAGTATTAAATAATTGCATTAGTATTCTGAATTGACATTGTTAAACATTTTCAAGATCAAATTGATTATTTGAATGAAGTGCTAGAAATCTTCTAAATCTATTATTTTCATGATAAAATGTTAATTTAAAATAAAAAAATCATAGTTACCTAAATGTTAAATTAGAAGTTGAGCAAGCTTGTCCTAGAATTGCAATTAGAAAAAGAGGTTACTCAAGAAGCTGAAAACATCAAAGATTCTTAATTTAATTAAATCTGATTCAAATTTGTCTTTATTTTATAAGATCTCTAAAGCATTTTTAGAACATTGACCAACATATTTGAAGAACTCACTATCGTCATTATTTTATTTGGCAAATCCTTTGTTGATCTTATGATTAATATATTTCCAAAAAACAGCATTGTATTTGAAATAGCTTGGGAATTAAGGAATTTTTTCATACTACCCTTCTGTATTAGCTAGTTAAGCTCTTGAGTTGAAAGAAAGATTATGGGTAGTAGATTTAGACAATTTTTATTTTGAGTTTTAGAAGGTAATTACATGTTCCAATGCAACAATAGCAAATTCTATTTCCTCTGGTGTCTTTGGGAGATCAAATGGTAAACATTAGAAATCTGGTTCTCCATTTTTAATTGAAGAAATACATGTTGCTTTGTTTTTATACTTTTTGTTGAAATTCAAGAATATAGTTTTGTAACTATTGAAATCACTGAAGTAGTAGGCTAAGTCTAAAGATCTCTTGTAATCCATAATAAAGAGGATTTTTTTCCAATAACCTAATGAAAGGAAACCTCTATAAACTTCGATACCTAATGAATTACCTTCGTTGCAAACTTCATCAGCTTCTTTAAGTCTAAGGAATTCAGGATTAATAACTTCAAATAAATTGTGAACAGCAATGTTTGCAATAATAGCTTTTTCAATTCTCTTTTATTTTTCAGGGGTTAGGTTGAGGAAGACAAAATCTAGTGATGAATCTTCATGAGCTAAGAAGGAGAATTTATGAGCAATCGAAACAAGATATCTTCCTACTTTCTTGGTGAGTTTATATCTTTTTTATTTTTAATTTTTATGAATAATTAGATAAATATTTATTTAATTTAAAATTCAAATTTGATAAGTGATTAATTTCAAAGAAATACCTGTTGCAAACGAAGATAGCAAGTCTGAAAATGTTGTAGTACTCAAGAGTATCTAAGATAAGATAAAGGAAATTAATATCTATGTTGTCAAGATCAATAAGAAGTTCATTTGCACCATATTCAGTAAGAGTTTCATCATGTTACTCATTTCTTGATGTCAATAGAGCATCTTTAGATTTTATTTTTAAAAGCTCTTTCTTGAAGTTATCACTAAACATAGACATATATTTAATGACTTATTACATAATTTCATCTTGAATAAAGATGTCAGCACTTGTTTTGATCATTTAAGCCTTAGTAGACATCATGTCTGCAATATTAAGAGAAGAGAATTCACTACAAGAAAAGATTCCACTGTCTCTGCTTCTTTGAATGACCTCAGCGATAGATCCAGTTTCCATCTTAAGCCATTCATCTTCAGGATCAAATTCACTCAAGTGATCAAAATCACTTAATTGGTTCTTAGATTTAATGAAGTCAAAAGTTAAATTACTTAAATTAAGATCTTCATTAGCATCTTCACCCTTAGAACTTTCACTAAAAGAGATTTCATTGATGAAAGAAGTATTATCATGTCTACTTTGTTTAGCACTCTTTTCTACTACTGAAACATCTTATAACTAGCTTTGAGATTTATCTACAACAGAGAAATCAGCATCACTTACAGAGTTATTTGTCTTAGAGTTCTTTTAAGCTTGTTTGGTTTTATTGATTTATTCTACACTTTAATCTTAACTGATATCATCAAAATCTATTTTATCAACTGAGTCATCTTCTTCAATTTCTTCTTCATCTTCTTTTTGTTTTTCTTAATCATCTTCATTTTTGTTTAAATCATCTAATATTTATTTAGCGCCTTCTTTTTTGTCTTCAATTTCTTCTTCTTCTTCTTTATGGTTATCTTACTGTTAGGATTCTTCATTCTCATCTTCTTCTTCTTCTTCATCAATTTATTCTTTGACAATTAATTCTAAGATTTTCTTTTGTTTTTACTATTATTTGGCAGTAACTTCTATCTTAGATAAACCTATGTTAGAAACAAGTTCTTCTAGAGCTAAAGGAGCATACTTCTTTATGTATAATTCTCTAGTTTTCAAAGTCATTTTACCTTTAGAAATATTTAAAATTTCAAGGATTTTACCCCAGTTTTCTAAGAGGTCATTACACTCAATAGCTTTAGTAAACTCATTACACTCTAAAAACAATTCACTTGCTTTGAGGTAGTCCTAAATAATATAGTAACATTCAGCTGCTGCTCTAATGTTACCAATTTAAATATAAGCATCAGATGCTCTTTAGTAATTTAAACCACTGAAAAAGCACTTAGCTGCTTATTTATACTACTAACGATTGTAAAATATTTCACCTACTTAAGAAAATTCTTTTCTTGCTAATTTCATAGATTAATTAATTTCTATTTTTTTGCTATCTTTTTCATTTTTACTCATACTTGAATATTCCATAATATTTTAATTCAAGAAAATTAATTCACGCTAAGCTTCTTCTAATGTTTCCTTAGCATGATCAGCTAAGTGGAAAATGTATGCTTATTCCTTGTATTCTTCACAGCCAGCTTTTTCAAAACAAAGCATAGCTTACTAGAAATAACGCATTTTCATCATTCTTAAACCTTATTACTTCCACTATTCTGAATCACTTTTACGTAAAAGAGCATCTTTAATATTAATACCACTTTCTAAGGCATCCTTTTGGTCAACTGCTCCGGACAACACTTCAGCTGTGATAATTTCAACACAACCTAAATTCTCCCAATATTCTTGAATAATGTGTCTTGCATATGAGTTTTCATCATAAATGATAATACGATTCTTAGGACGAGTAATAGCAACATAAAGCTACTTTAATTCCAAACAAAGTTGAGAAAAATCTTTTTAAGAAATATTATTTTTCTCAAAATCTGATGAATTAAGATTCAACTTAACAACTTTCATAAGATTTTCTTCTCCTTTTACAGGTGTACCATATACGGCATCACTTTGTAAAGCTGACTCTTGTTATTATAATTCTTCCATCTTCTTCTCTCTTTGCACAGCACGATCATTCAATAATTATAATTTCTTAAGTCTTATTTTATCCTCCTTAATATATTGAAGTTTCCCTTATTCTTACTTATCTTTCCAATCTTATTCAATAATTTCTGTCCTAAGAAGTTAGATATAACGAATTCTGTGAAGTCTTTCAATTTCTTATTCTTCAGTCATTTCATCAAATTATTTCTTATCCATAAATTGGTTTACATATTAAACATATCTAAGTAGATTCCATTTCTGTGGTTCCATACTTGAATCTTGGAAGAAATTGTAGAGAATAACATCATCAAATTCGAGACCCTTGGCTTCATAAATAGTCAAACAAAGTGCATGAGCTAACATGGGAGGTAAGTTCTTCTTACTTTCTTAATTTCTGACTATAACGACCTAGCTGCAACCAAACTCAATAGGATTTCTGCCCATAGCACCTTAATTAGAAGAATGACGTTCACTTTTGAAGCTAGTATCTCCTGTAAGAATACAAAAAAGTAAATCGGGATCACTCTCACCTAAAATTATAGGCTTTGGTCCATCAATATTAGATTTTTCTTTTTTTAATCTATCAATAGTTTCTGGGAAGAAGAATTCAAGCAAATCAATCACAGAATTAGCCAAATATAAAATCTTATTATGTGATCTAAAGTTAATCTATAAATATAATAACATAAATATATATTTTATGATAAATAAGTATTACAGTGAGTTGTTGAATGGTAACATTATCAGTTATAGACTTATTATCAGAATACTAGTAATGAGAAAGTTATTTGGTATCGAAAAGTGATTTTAAACTTCCATAACGGAAACCAACACCTTAAGCAATTGTTTGTGCAGTATCACCTGAGTAGAAAATACCATTAGTAGTCATCTTTTTCAAAAGATAAAGAACATTCATAGGAAGATCTTGAACTTCATCAACCATGATATAGTGAAGATATTAAACATTTTTGTTAAATCCATAGTGGGTAGATCTAATAACGTAGTTTACTATATCCATGAAATCATAACAACCTTCTTGATCCTTCCATTATTCATATTCATTGTAAATTTCATATAATTTATCAATTTCATGGGCTTTCAAACGATTTTATTATTGAGTATAAATAAACTTTGATAATCCTTTTTTTATTCAATATAAAAATTATTTAATTTATAAAATCTATTCATTGAAGTTCTACCGTATGACATTCCAGACCAGTAAAAGCAAGATTGAGATGAACCTTTAATAACTGAATATATTTCTGTCCATACAAAATGAACATCTAAAATCTTAAAACCTATAATTTTATTCTAAACTCTCTTCCAGAAGAATCTCTTGAAATATTCAAAATCAATTTCATAAGCCATCTTCTTAGCTCTATAAAACATAATGAAAATTTAAATAAAAATTAAGTAAATATTAGTTTACCTGTTAATTTATTTAGCTTTTTAAGCTGCAATTTAATTGATCTTCTTTTATTACAATCTCATAGTTTCTTAGTATTATTGATTCATTTGATATTCATTTAAGTTATCACCTACTTAAATATCATCATCGTCGTCTTCATCTTCTAAACCTTTATTCATCTTTTCCATGAGTGATTCTTACTCTTTTAAACTAGATTCATTTATTTGGTGCTTATGGAAATTGTTGATAAACAAGGTACCCTTCTATTCATTGTGCCATGTATTTTAGGCAGTTTAACCTTTAATTTTACCTTCTTTATTTCTCTTAAAGAAAGGATAGGTGAGAGATGCATCGATAAGCATAACCAAGTTTCTAACAGTCATAAAGGCAGGGAAATCTTAAGGAGACATATTTGATAAATTTTCAAATTTATCCATGTCCTTTTCTAATTTTTCAGCATCATCTTCTTCAAAAGTTATTTTTTCTTCTTTATTTTCTTTCTTAGAATCTTCTTCTTCTTGATTTTTAGCATTTCCATCGGTATTGATTTCATTATTTAGCTAAAGATTTTCGAATTATTTCTACATGAGTATTTCAACCTCTTCTTTTTCATTATCAAGTTCATCTTCTCCTTCATTTTATTCATCTTTATTTTCATTCTATTCTTGTTTTTTTCTTTCCTAAATTAACTTTTCTAATTACTCTGCATGCATTTTTTCATCTCTTTTAATTAGTTCTTCTTTAAGTTACTTTGTTAATCTATCATAGTACCTTTTTATTTCATTAGTAAGAACTGGAGAAGCTGTTACAAAAATGCATCTCAAACCGACCATCCTATCCATTTCTCTAGTGTTAAATTTGGTTAATCCTTTATTTTTCAAGTTTCTGTTATTATAAACATGTAATCTATATTTAAAAAGCATTTCTAAGGCAAACATTCTAAGAACAGCACTAGTTGTTTTACCTATTTTAATATCAAAATTTGTGAATTAATTTCATTTCTCATTCAAAATGATTCTAAAATATTTAAAAATCTAAATTATTTTATAATAAAGAGTATCTTGATGAATTGAAATTTAGTAATAATAATCAATAACTATGAAATACAAATATTTCATAAATATCATCTCTTTGATTTTAGTTTTACTATTGTAAGACAAGGTAATTCTTTTAAAATTTTATTTAAATCAAAATTTTAAAGTTTTTAATATAATGAGAAATAAAATAAAATGTGAATGTTTATTGAAGAAAAAGTTAAGAGAAACTGTTTTTTTTTTTGAATTTATTTTTGTTCATAAAATTTATTGTTTTGGTTTTAAACTTTTTAAAATAAGTTTCATATAATTGAAATAATAACATTTTAAGGCTAAATAATGTTTTTAATTTAATATACCTGTGCCTGATCTACCAATGCAAACCACATTACCACTACAACTGATGATGTGAGATTACTCGCTACTTAACTTTACTTTAAAGTTAGGAATTTTTTAAAGAACATTAACTAATTTTTCAGCAGAGCCAAAATTCAAGCATTGAGATATAACGTGATTAGATACTTGCTCTTGATATTCTCTCATTGACTATAACTATTAGAGGAAATTTAAATCTTGGAGAACCCATCTAGATTTCCTTGTATCATAATAATATGTGTCTTTATCAGCTTAGGTAAATTTGTGCCAATAAAATTAATTTGGTAGGTAAGGTTTATTAATTTCAAAGAAAGGATTATTAGAATGACAAACTGGATCGAAGCCATTTGCATCATAGTTAAAATTATAATTTCCATTATTGTAAATAAATAGATTTTATTCAGAACAAGTATAGATATTGAGCATTTTATGATTAACCATATAACCAGGTTCATTGATAAAATTTTAAAGAACTTTGCTATAAATTTTTGAATGAGTTTTATTCTTAAGTTAATCAGCTTAGGCAGGAGTTATGAGATCTAAAAAGACGATGACTTGGGTAAAATTTATTTTTTGTAAAACCTATTTATTGTACGAAATAGTTTAAATATTAGAATATAAGCTCATTACAAATATATATTACTCTTAAGTTGCTATGAATTGGAGTTTATTAAACAGTGACTAAAAATACCAAGTATTTATTATGCATAACTTTTACGCAAAACATTTTGTCTAATTCCTGACCCTTATGAGAAACAGGGAAAATTTCGAATACATCTTTGATTGGAGAAAAATATCCTTAAGATATATAGTTCATGTAAGAGAAGATGGTTTTTTACTTTGGCAATTTATTTTTACTAAATTCAGAAACAAAGTTATCTTTATTATAACAAAAAAAAACGTTCTAAAATTTAATCTTTCAAAAATTAACAATATTAGATAATAGAGTGAAAAAATGGATGAGTTACCAGTGAAATTGCACTTGTAAACTGATTTAAAAAGTAAATTTTCAAATCTTAATTGGGCTTCAGCTGACTTTCTTTCTAAAAGATAAAGGTCTTTATATTTTTGATAGAATTCACCACTTTATTCTTGTTGTTCAAATCTAATAATTTATTATTTCATCCATTCAGTAAGAATGTTAGTGTTATTATGGTAATAAGTCCAATTAACACCTCTATATGTTAATTTAGTACATGCAAAGTGAATCCTTTGGATGTTTTCTTCTAATTTTTGAGTAATTTCAGTTAAATAAATATATGGATCCATCAGGCTTCCTCTATGTTAACTATTTATGACTTTAAAAATAAACGATTATAAATCTATTTGTTAATCTATTTATTATTTCCCTTAAGATTTATTATTGTTATTTCAATCAGAATTTTGTATATTGGCTTTTAACAAGCTAGTCACTTTAATGGTCTTCTAATTAAAATTAATATGAATAAGAATTAGTTATCAGAAATCTTTATTGATAACTTATTTATTATTCTTTTGCATCTTATAATCGATATCATTTATAATTCGGTTGAGAATAGTTAGTTATCAAAATATGAATGAACAAATACATTTCCAAAAGCAAAATGCCTTAAAATTTCACTTTTAATTCTTTAAATAAAAGGATATTCTGTAAATCCTCATAAATTATCACCATATATTCTTGATGTTAATAAATTAATTAAATAGGTCAACAATTACCATTTAATCCTCTATTAGTTTGTTTGGGGGTTGGTGAAAATTAATGAGGATTTACTATATTATTTTTTTTCTCTCAAAACTCATTTTATAAATATCTCTTTGAAAGTTAAATTTTAGCTTATTTTTTCAATTAAAAATGATAACAACCTTTGTAGTTTTAGATTTTTTTATATAATAAAATAATAGTTAACATTTTAAAATTATTTAAGCAGTCCTTTTTCTTAAAAAGAATTACTTTAATATAAATACTAACTGGAGTTTACATTTTAACATTAATTAATAAAAATTGGAGTTAACATATTTTCTTGTTCAAATGCAACCACATTTTCATTCAAATTGCAAATTAATATATTATTATTAGAGAAATAAATTAAAATTTTTTTAAATTAAAATGTTATTTGATTGTAATTTCCTGATTGAATGAATATTATTTGCTAAAAATCTAAAAGAAATATTTATTTTCATAAAAATTTTACAACTTGAGCTTAAAAATATCAAGTGATAATATCTAATAAAACACAAGATTAAACATATCCAAATAAATATAGCATCTATTTGATATTATCTATTTTTAACTAGTCTATTTTAGTTCATTTTTTATATTTAATTACTCTAGAAGACAAACAAGTATACAAATTCAAGAGAAAAGTAACCAATCCAAAAAAAAAAAATTTCATGACTTGAAAGAATAAATATTATTTTAAATTGCATTTAATTACATAATTAAATATTTTATTTTTATTTTGATCTCTCAAATCTATTACATATAATTAAAAATCTAGACATTAACTAGTCAATTCCATAAGTGAAAAGAAAGATTGATCAAATTAATTAAATAATAAATCTAAGATATTTGAATTTCTTTTATATTGAATAAAATATTAAACATAATAAACCCTGAATTTATAAATTAAATTTCTAAAAAAATATTATTATTCTTTTTTCTCTTAAATAAGAAAAATTAAATTCTTAAAAATGTTAAAATATTGAAGTATTATCATTTTAATATAATACTAAACAATTTATTTTAATTTTTTCTAATTTTATTTTGAGGAAGAAGAAAAATATATTTAAATTTATTTTTCAAAATTTTTTCTGATCAAATCAGTATATCTGATTATCTTTTATTTGAAATAAAGTATCTATTAAATTTAAATATTAATTATTACATTATCTTATTACTCAAAAGAAAAATATAAAAATTTAAACAATATTAATAATCAATTTTAAAAGAAAAATAAATTAAAAAGTTAGTAAAAATAATATTAAAGTACTAATATAAATTATCTTAAAAAATAAAAATGTTTTCCTAATTTTTTAAAAGTAGAAGTTGATAGCAAAACTTTGATATTGGAATATTTATTTGTTGAAATCAATTATTTTAATCTACTTTTAGCTGCAAATATTTATTTAAGAGAAAGTAATTAATTTATTTTTCTATTTTTTTTGAAATTACTTGGCCACAAAAAAAAGATGTTCAAGCATTTTGAATAACAACCAAATGTTAATATTGTCTTTATTAAAAAATTAATACAATAGAAAGGGAGTAATTGGATTATAAATAAATTTTTGTTTTCTCTTTACTTTTATAAATACTTTTAATAATGTATTTTATTATATTTCAGATCATGGATGAGTAATTAATTTAACTTTGTGATTTATTCTTAATAGAATCAATTTCGAATTTTTATTCAAGATAGATCTTTTTTAATTTTATTATCTATGAAAAGTTTCCTTTATTTTTTAAAAGTATGATTCATTTTTTGGATTTATTTATCAAATATTTAATTTAAAATCCTTTAAGAAAAGCAATCAGTTTATATGAATTTTATGATGATCCTTTAAAATTTTACATTTTTTAAATTGTTTTTGATACTCTTTAAAATACTTTAATATTTAATTAAGCTTATGATTATTATGCTGATAAATTTATCATAACAAAATAAACCATAAAATAATTTTTTTAATCAACCAACTATTTTCTAATTTTTTAGTGGAAATAAAACTAATTATTACTAAAACTTCTTTTTTAAAAATAATAGCCAATGTTTAAAGAAATAAATTGAGGTTAATTATACTTTTCTAATTAAATTACAAATTCAAGTCTTTGATATAAAAAACTTTTATCTCAATTTTTAATCAGAAATTAACCATAAGGGATTTATTTTTAAGAAAAAGATACCTCTCTTGGCATATCTTTCATAAATTATTAAAATAAAAAACAAAAATAAAAGCAAAAAAAAAACAAGAGAACTCTATTGATTAAATAAATAATTTGTATTGTGAAGCTTTAGTTATTTAAGAATAAAAAGGTCTTTATCAACGAAATTGTTTTAATTGTTATGATTAATCTTAAAGTAAAAAAACTTCTGATTTCCATGAAAAAAGCAATAAGAAATCATTTGACATGATTAAGTAATTATTTTAGAAGTGAAAAATGAAAAGAAATTTTTTTCAACATTTTTACAAATGAAGATTTGAAAAATAATTTGTATGAAGCTTTTTTCTAATCTTTTATAAAAATTTGTTGCAACCAATTAATTTAGCATCTCTGTTTTAGATACTTTTCTTGAAATTGAATAAGAAAGTTTATTTTTAAATCAAGAAGAATTAATTTAAGATAATAAAAATATTTTTTGTTTTATTTAATTCAAACATACTGTAGATATTTAGAATGTTAAAATAAAGTAAATAAATCAGAAATATTTATTTTAAAATTTTTTAGACCATCAATTGATGAATTTTCTTGTTAAAAATCTCAATTATTGTTCTTAGTTTTTTAATTTATTTACTTAATAATTTAATAAGATCTTATTTAACTTTACAAAGAGTTAGTTATATATGAAAATACCGTACAATTATATTAACTATATTCAAATAAGACAGCTATACAAGGTACCGCATCCATATGTTACAAAGAGAAGTCCTCCTAAAAACATTAATGTTCTTTCAGATAATTATTCTGCTAAATATTTGCCACCAGTAATAGCCAAAAGAGAACAACAAAAATGACCAAGAGCAGCACCTATGAAAACCTTGTAGAAATTAAAAGAGGCACCCATAGCAATAGTGGATAATTAAGATTTATCACCCCATTCACCCAAAAAATTTTATGCAAATGTAAGTACTGCAATAGCTTTATTAGAAACTACTACATTGGCTTGGCTTTTACTATTTTATTTTGTTTCGCTCTATTTTTAATCTCTTTAAGAAATGTTTTATTCATTGCATTAATTGATAGTGTCTTCTGTACCTTTAACTTTTTTTACTTCTTTCTTTGATCCTTCAGTTTATTCATTTGAGTTTATTGAGTTTCCTCTGTTTAATTTTTATTCTAATGCCTTAATTTCTGTTTAAATTTCTTCCTCCTCATCTTCTAATTAGTTAGTTGCAGAATCGTAAAGAGATTTGAATCCAAAAAAGAAGAAAAGAATGGCTGAGGCTATTTTAATATACTTTTCTGGTAGGATGTAGTCAGATAAGTTGCCAATGAAGCATGAGATAAAGGTCATCAAAAAGAGAGCACCATAAGATCCAATGAAGACATAGAATTTATTGTATTTAGCTGATAATATTGCAGTAATAATAAAAGTTTTATCTCCTACTTCAGAAAACAAAATGGAAATCGTTGAGCCCACTAATGCACCATGGTCTTTCAATAAAGAAAGGCTTGAAGAGATTTCTTCACTATACTGATAATAAAATTAGTTTAGGTAAATGGAAATTGAATTTAAGATGAATGAAATTCATACAATTTATTTTTCTTATTCTTCTTTTTATTCTGCAAAGACAAAAGTGATGAAAGAAAGGACGAAAATGCTTGAAAGAATTTGGTTCTTCATACGGTTTTTTCTAGCTTTTTAATATGTTTATTTTTTAAAATTTTTACTTTTAAAGTTAACGAAATAAATTTATTATACAATATAAGTAAAAGAAAACCTCATGTAATCTATTTAAGATAAAAATTACCAGATTTATTAACATAGAAGAGGTAGAGAAAAATAAAAGAAAAGAGATGGAATTAGAAATTTTAATCTGTCTAAAGGGTAAAAAGGATTATTCGACTTTAGAATTTTGCTTATAATTGTTGTATTAATTAATTACTGGTTGGATTTACAAAGATTTAATTACAGATTACCCTCAACTTTGAATACAGTTGCCAAAAAGTTGTTGTTTTTTGCCCACCAATTTAATTTATACTAACTAACTCATATATTATTTTGACTAATTTAATTTTGGTATACCTCAGTGTTTTCAAGTATTATTTTTTATCACTTACATTTCAAAATCGCACAAAAATTAAATCAAAATACGCGCTTCTTCCTTTTAAATGTATTAATTAATTATACTTTAGTCTATTTTTTGATAACTTTAAATTTTCTGAAAAGAATTTGAACAATCGTCTTATTTGGTTTTATTCATGATAGTTTTAATGTTTTTATATTTAAATGAATAACTTTTAATCTAAATTTCATTAATATTAACAAAATACATTTGATAGACTTAAATATAAAAAATATAAAACTATTTAAGCCATTAAAATTTTTTAATTTCTGATTTGAAATATTCATAATTAGAATTATATAAATGTGGTCTTACTTTTGTTTAAAAATAATACACCTTTATTTTATTTTCTTCATCAAATATTAATTTATCTATTACTATTGGTTTTTTTAAGATGAGTGATTATTATTCAAGCATAAAATCACAGGTTTTTAAGTTGTGTTTTTGTTTTATAATAAAAACTATTTTTGCAAAAACTGAAGAATTAAATTCTAAATATTATTTATCTTTGAGCATTTTTTTATTCTAATATTTACATCATATCTAATAATTAATGATAAACAAACAGAAGAATTTAAATTTAATAAAGATCTAAATATTTTTTTTACCTACTTTTATTATTTTTAGAAATTTTGATCAATTCTTATCAACCTGCTTTTATATTTTCAATGGAATAGATGCAATTAAATCTTTATTTTATATTACATTTTTTAAATTTGAAATATTTTCAAAACAAAACGCCATTTAATATTAAAATAAAAAATAAATAAACAAATTTTACATTGCAAAAGAAAAAAAGCAATTAAAAATAATATATTTGTACATTTTTTTGATAAATGTTCTTTGATAAAAATATGGATTTAAATGTATAATAAATATATTAAAGTGTCTAATTTTGAGTGATGGATGATTTTGTATTTATAAGCCTAAATCAACATTTATTTGCTCTCAAAGAAAGAATTAATTTATATTTAAAGTTTCTACAAAATCTATTTGGTTTGTGTTATGATATAAATACGCAAAAAACAATCAAAATATTAACAAATATATTTGAATACTTTGATGATTAATCTTAATAAAATTTGAGGAAGATTTATTCTTAAATAAATAGATATTTAATTTTTGTTTAAAGAAAATTCTGAAATTTATTAAAAGGAAAATAAATAAATAAATAGTTTTAAAAAAGTAGAATATTTATATAATAAGTTAAGAGAAAAATGACACTGAAGTTATCAAGAGGATACACTTTTTGGTTCGTTTCAGAAAGAGTTGAAAATAAGGATAATTATGTTAGTTAGCTTAAAAAAATTGGATCATTTGCTGACGTTGATGATTTTTGGAAATACTATTAGCATATGGTAAGACCTGATAAACTACCAGAAGGAACTACTTTTTATTGCTTTACAGAAGGAGTTATGCCAATGTGGGAAGACCCAGCTAATGTTGGAGGAGGAAGATTCTAGATGAGAATTAAAATTAAATATTCAAACAGATTTTGGGAAGATTTGCTTTTAGGATTGATTGGAAATTAATGCGAATACAATAGCTACATTAATGGAATCTCTCTTCAAGCAAAAGATTCAAAGCATGTTGTAATTTAAATTTGGGTTAAAAATAGAAACAATAATGAATCAATAGATGTTTCTATCAAAAGTTTCTTAATGGGTATTTACCAACTTAGTGAAGATTCATCTATCGAATACAGAGATTTTGTTAAACAAACCGTATGAAGAAATTTAAAATAAATGAAAAATGACATCGAGTTGTAAACAAATCATGGAAAATTAGTTAATTTAAATTGGATATTAAACATGATATAATAATTATAAACCAACATAAAATAAATAAATAACATATCAATTACTAATTAGTTATCTTATCATTATTTAACTATTTATTTATATATTCATATCTAATACAAGTTTCGAAATTGCCATATATTATATTAAGTAGAGACTATTATTTAATTAAGTCCTTTCTCATATATTTCTTCAAAAAAAGACATTAATATTTTATTGTATTCGAAATTTTTGCAGTCAAAATTAGGCTTTGTTAAATTCATTTGTAAAAAATAAACTCTCTTAGATTATTTCTTTTAAGCACTTTGATGTTTTGGTCAGGGCTAGATTTATAATAGAGAAGAAAATCATATAATTATTAGTTTTATATTTGAATACAGCTAATTAAGTAAGCAAAATTTAAACTGTTTTTAGAATAATAAAAATGGTTTATTTTAATATTTTTTAATTTTTAGAAGAAATATTAAATAATTAACTAAAATATAAGAAAGACGATTCTGATTATTAAATAGGATGAATTATGATAATTATTTTTATTTTCGTTCTCTAAAATAATGGATTTTATATTATTAATGCCTTAATTCTTCAACAAAGACTTTTACTTTTTCACAAAATTAGGTTATAAAAAGAACATAATAAATTAAAATTATTTATTTATGATCAAAAGAGAATATAACACCCACCATTAATTGTTACCCCGAATTAACCATAAGGTTAATTCGGGGTAACAATTAATGGTGGGTGTTATATTCTCTATCAAATAATTATTAGCTTGAGATTTATAGGTCAAATTATTAAACCTGATGATTAAGTGTAAATTTTCATTTCGGGTTCATTATATTATTAGAAATTACAATTCAGTATTATAAAATTCTTCATCATAATTAGCTCCAAAAATAATATTCTCCTTTATATTTTTTTTAGGAAAATTTCAATGGCATAATTTTTTAAGAATGATTAAATAATATTTGAAAGAAAGAAAAATTATACTGCTCATAATTTAAGATGAATAAATATATCGTTTTATTTATCTTTTTTTATCTTCTATCTACTATAATAAAATTGAATTTTTTTGGTATTTATCTAAAAATCTTAATATTTTTAATGAATAAAAGCTTTTATTTATCAATCAAGATTTTAATTTTTTTCAGAAATGATTTTAAGTTTCTTGGTGACAAAGGTATTAATTGTAATTTTATCTATTATTCTGTAAATCATTAACAGTAATATTTTAAATAAATATAAATCTTACCACAGAAATAAATAGAAAATTATGTTATTTGTTCTAAAATTAGTTTGATACAAATATTTTAATATAAAAATCTTTTAATGTATTATTTAGATGTAAAAAGCTAAGGTTTGGCTTTCTGAATGCATTTAGAAGTAAAAAAAATATTGATTTATGTAAAGAATATTAGTAAGTTAGTAATTAAATTAAAAAGTAAAATAAAAGAGTTTTTTCTTCAAATATATTTTTTTCATTAAAGAAAACAAGATATTAAATTTCAATCATATCCTTTGTAAAATTAGATCAAGCTAAGCATTCTTTAGTCTTTCACTTTTGACAATAAAATTTAATTATTAGATGAAAAATGCCTGATCAGGATTATTATAATGATTATAGAAGTATAAAGATAAAGAAGAAAATAAAACTTATTTCTCGTTTCTCATTTTTCTGCTCATTATATATTTGCTATTTCTATTAGGTAACAAATTATGTATTGATGTATATTTTTCTCATGATAAATTATATTAAATTGAAAAAAAACAATGATAAATAGTTTTTTAGTAAGATAGCATAAGAAGTTTTTAAGATTAGTATTGTATTTTTGATGATTAAATAGGTGATTAGGTTCATGCTTATTATATTTCAAGATTTAAAAAAAATTTGATTAGTATTCACAAAAATTAGATTATGATTTATTTGTTCAATCTAAAAGCCAATCAAAAAGAGACTTATATAAACTATTAACATAGAAAACAAATATTTTGCTTTTTAAAAGGATCCTTTTGAAATCAAAAATTACTTTTTTTTGATAATTTCAAATATAAGTACCTATTGAAATATTTAGATTTTGAATTACAATAGTACAACTAAATAAATTATTAATATTTAAATTAAAAAAAATAATCTTAAGAAAAATAAATAAATGCTTTTTTACTTATTTGGAAGAAATAATTTTAATTTAAAAAATAAATTTTCTAACAAACCAAAAAAAATAAAAGAAATTAGAAGTAAATCAAGATATTTTCAAACAACAATATTGTATTTTTACTCTTATATATATATTCTAATAAATGAACTTTAAGAATACTAAGTTACTATTTATAAAGTTTCCTTTTATTTTTTTAATTTGTTGCAAAGTATTTGTTGTCTATCTTTCCAAGTAAATATTTGAAAATATTTTTATTCTTTTATTCTAATCATTTTAATTAAATTTAAAAAAGAATAATAAATTATGAGCCGAAAAAAAAGGATCATTCATTTAAAATCACTAAATAGCTTGAAATATGTATGTAGTTATTTAGTGGAATTTATTGATAGTTAATTTAATCCCGTTCAGAAAAAAATTACATTTTCTCTCTCTTTTGATATTAATTATTTTCTGATTAGAATCTATATAAAATATGTTTACATAAAAATGATTCCTAATTTAATATAAAATCTTAAGGAAGAAAATACATGATCCTTCCTTCCTTTCTTTCTTTTGATTTGATTTGATTTGACTTGATTCATTTGTTTTTTGTTTTGATTTTGATTTTTGCTTTTTAATTAATATTGAATAAAAAAAAGAATATTATTACTAAAGCAAACTAATAAGAATATAATATTAATATCACAATGAATAGTGTAGCTACTCAACGATAAACTAGTAAATAAACTGAAACTAGACATCTATTTTAAGAATAATTTCCTTGTTCATGTGGTTAAGCTGTTTCCATTAATTAATCTCTAGAAGATGCTTATTGTGAAATCACTTCATCTAGTTACAACTTTAATTCTAATTAAATAATTCCTAAAAATGCTCAAATACAATAATTTTAGAATAATGATTCTCATATCCACCAAAATGCTCATAGCTTAACTAGCAAACAAATTTGTTTTAATCACACCTAAGATGTAAGATATTTCTTTTTTTTATATTTTTTAAATTAAATAACTAAAACTAATTATCTAAATCTATTGTTAGAGGGCCTAACTTTTTTCTCAACCCAAATCAATACTCAAAGTTCTATCTATTACAAAAGAATTTCTTAAAATAACCCAAATATATAAAAATATATCATTTTAATAGATGAAATACATTTTTCAAAGAAATTTAAGTTAAAATATTTCATGAAATGTAAAAATTGTAAAAAAATGTTTAAATGATTCTTTTTAGTAGAAATAAAATAATATTTATTTTATTGTACCTGATTATAAGTATTATATAATTTATAGGCTGAATTGATTTAGAAGATGGAGAGAGATTTGCTATTAAATGAAGAGTATAAAATTTAATTTCACTAGCAAATAGCAGCTAGATCATAATTTTTTGTCAACCCTGTTTGTGGGTTAAGTCTTAAAGAAATAATTAGTTATCATTGCTTCGATTGCTTCTAAGACAGAAAAGCCACCATTTGTGAAGCATGCTTTGAAAATTCTGATCACTATGGCCATAGATATTATAGTTAAAAGGAAAATGCAGGTATATGTGACTGTGGAGATTAAGAAGTAATGCATTAAAATGCCAAAGTATGTTATATTATTTATAATTGAAAGAAATTAATATTTTTTTTAATTTGAATGGTTATTAGGTTGGATGTTGTATGCATAAGGGTAATGCAAATAATGATGATATTGATTTGTAGAAATTAGATCAGTAGTTTTTAATGAGAGCTAAAAAATTAATACCTGAATGGTTTAAAATTGTATTTAATTCTGTTGAAAATTCATTAATGAACACTGAGGAATAATAGTTTATTGATTTATAAAATAAAATGATCACCTGCATTATAAAAGTTATATAAAAACTTGGATTTAAAAATGATGTTTTCCTATAAAAAGCTATCAGCGATATCTTAATCTCTCATTCAAATAAATATTTGCTTTATCATGACTGTAATGACTATTAAAACAAAATACCAGGTAATTTTTCTTTCTTTTAAATCAAACATATTCAATTAAAATGAATTTCTAGAAGCATTTCATTGGTATTTAATTATTAGCTTCTATAATGGAAAATGTCATATTTATTCTATCCTCTTAAATTAATTGAAATTGTTTATCAGTTTCAATTAAATAAAGAATAATTAAGTTATTTTCTATTTGGTTAAATTGTCTATCAGTTTGATAGATCATTTTATTTTTTAAGATTAGATTATTTTTGCTATAAATTTGATTTAAATTTTGTAATAAAATAGTTAGCCATACAGTCGAAAAAAAGGAATGCTCATGCAATATTTTAGAGTTAATTTTTAGATTTTCAATGTTACCTTGCTTTTCTCATGAAACGTAGGGATTGATGAGATAATTTTTTACTGAATTTTTTAGTGTACAAAGCTATAAAGTTGCTTATGCTTAGGCTTTTATTAAGAATTTCTAGTTTTTGTTTGATATAGATCTTAAAACTCCTAATAAGGAATATTAAGAATACAGTAATAATTTAATTTGCTTAACAAGATAGGAAGTATTTAGCAGCTTTGTATTGAATTAGGCTATATATGCTACTGGTTAAGTTAGATAAATTTTCCTCAACTACTTAAAAATAGCTCGCTTTTTCAATTAGCAAAAGAGTAATGGGGATTGCTAATCTAAGATTTTGCCTTATCAATTTTTTTATTACCACACTGTGAATATTACTAGCTTAATTTAAAAAGAGGAGTTATTTGAAAAATTCTTGTAAGAAGAGGAATTATTTGATATTATTTTATAAGTTTAATCATAATTATAAGGCCTTATCTCGTTTGATCACAAAATTTATATGCCTGAACATAACCACATCGATAAAAATACCTACCTCCTTTTTTACAGATTAACAGGATAGCTCAATCTATTTAAAATTATATCAAACAATTTTATACCTAAAATGAATTAAGAATATTTCCATGATAAGTTAATTAGTTTTATTAAAAAAACATTGCAATCTATCTATAACTATTATAATGACAATCCTAATTAAAAAGAATCTTAAGATAAAATTTCAACTTGTTTGCCTCTAGAAAGAGCCTTTATTTATCTTTTTTTTGCATTTTTCCAATTTGATTTGAAGAATGTCACCTAATCAAACTTATAAAACCTCCAAAAACATCTTGGATTTGATGATCAAAGAATGAAAAAAGAATTGAATTTCATTCTTACAAAAATCATAAAACCTATTTCACTTTATTAAGTAAATTTCATTTATTTTTTTGGAAATTAATTTCAATCTTTTTATAAAATAAATAGGAAGTTTAAAATAAAATGTGGGTTTTTAATGGAGAAGAATTAGAGTCATTTTTAAAGCAATACACATCTCCTGATTTTGAGTTAAAAGTTTTAGACACAATGTTTGTCAAGATTATGACAAAATTGTATTCATATGAAAATATTATTGAACACATCCCCCAAAATGACTTCACATAAAAACTTGTTGAATTAAGATAGTAAGATTTAATCGATCACTATGAACAAAAAGAACTTAAAATTTATGAGAACGCTTAAAATATGGTTTAGAAATCATTTACTTCTTTTGCTTGTTTTTTAAATTTCGTAAGCTACAATGTTTGCAGTGAATTAGATGAGATTTATTTCAAATGCATATAGAATTGTTAAAATTAAATTGAAGTAGGAGAAAATATCATTTAGCAGGCAACAACTTATTTTGCAACTCTTTTCAATGGAGTAAAATAAAATCACTCATAATCATTCATAATTTTAATCTTATATTTTATTTAAAGTTAAGTAAAACTATGCAAGACATTAAAGGTTTAGGGGAGATTTACTAATAAGATCTTGGTAAGAGAGCTCCAGTTTAAAAGATGTACTAAAAAGTGAGCAAAATTGAACAAAATTACTCAGTTATCATTCTTAAATCATATGAGAACATCTTTGAGCCATACAATTTTGCATTTAATTTTGATGCCCAAAGTAAATACTATGGTGCTATAGAAGTTAACTAAAATGTATTTCATAATTATTTGTCAAAAGATATTTTATTTTAAATTTTTTTATAAAGATTGAAGAAAGGGTAGTAATGATATTAGGTAATGTTTCAATTAATAAAGAAGAATACAAAGATATAGGAAGAAATACTGTTAACAGAGAGCTAATTAAGTATTTAATCAAATTTTTTAACTCAGAATATAATTTGAAGGTTATCAGAGAACACATTCAAATAAAAGAAAAGATTCTCTATTCAATACTTAAATTAGTTACTATTTTCATATAAGTCTAAGCATGCACCAATGAAAATTACACATTGATTTAAGACTTTTTGAATCTTATTTAAAACACCATGCCTGAAAAATAATTTGTACCATTCATTTAACATGTTATGTCAGCAATGTAGAAAAATTATGCAAGCTTGTAACAAAATGAAAACACAGAAATCATTCAAAATGATATGTGCATTGAAGTAGAGCATTAGGAGAACAATTAGACTGAATAAGCTGCAAACTAGAAAAAAAAGGCTCAGGAGCTTAGAAAATAACAGCTCTTAAAGGAAATGGAGGATAGATAAAATAAAGCTAAAGCAAAGTATTTAACAGAAAGCAACAATAATGCTTAATCGATAGAAGAAGAATGTTGCTATTGTAAATAACCTCTATCAAATTCAGCCTTTGGTATTCTGGTTTCAATATAAAATAACAACTTTTACCAAGACTAAGAATTAAAAACTATCAAAAGCAATCTTAAATCATCCAAGGTATTTTAATTAATTAAACACATTTTATGATTTTTATCATATTAATAAAAATAAATTAGAACAACTAGATCAGTGAAAATATCTTCGAAGAGATAAAAAGCTTCTTTTATGAATAAGAAAAGAATCTCCCAGATACATTTATTTTCAATACATGTGATCACAAAATTCACAAAGAATGCTTTGAATAAAACTTAAAGAATACTTAGTTAAATTAATATGAATAAACTTCCAGAGAATTTGAAGCAAAGTGTCAAATATGTAAGCAATACAAAAATTTCTTCTTTGAAATATACAACAACAATGAATTTGAAGAAGAGAAGTTTGGAAATTAAAGATAAAACAATTCAGATATGGATATTTTTAACAACAATCATTAATCAATGTTTAACACAAGTTTTAGCATGTTCGATCACAGTGCCCATAATTTATATGATATGAACAACTACGGAATGGGTGGAGGATTTGATAATAATGATATGATGATTCATAATAACTTTAACAACTCTGATCCATTTGATTTTGAATTTGACTCTCATGAAAAATAGAAAAATCGTGGTCACAATCACAATAATAATAATGATGAAGAAGAAGTCAGAGAAATAATTTACAAAAAAGTGAAAAGAAATAATAATGAAGCATAATTTAAAGAAGCTTAAAATCATTCATTCTCAAGAATAAATAAAATCTATTCTCAACTTCTTACAGAAAAAGCTAAATTAAGAGAATTCAGTTCCTTATTAAAATCTTAATTAAATATATTATCTACCAAAGTTGTTTAAGATGAAAAGTAATAAGTTTAGTAACAAAAAAATATCAGCGAGTTCAGGGTAGCCACTGAGATATTTGAAAAATTCACTAAATAAAACTAATTAAAATCAACAGGTAATCCTTACAACTTTGGTTAAATTGTGTAAAAGTCTACTGATTAGTTCTACTTCTATGAGAGATGCCTCTATAACTAAATTAAATATTTTGATTTAGCCAATAAGAGGCCTGATGATGATTCAACAATATTAAAAATGGTACCTTTCTTGTTTTAATGTGCTTTGAATTCTTTCTCCTTGATTGATGATCAAGAATTTAGACACTAAGTAATTGAAAAACGCTTTAAATACTGCAAATACTTTGAAGAAATGATATAGAAAGGTTCTATATCTAAATTTGATTAGGATGTTGTCAAAGATTTACCATATATCCTTAAACAAAATATTTTTGAAAATAATCTTATTGACGCTTACACAATTTATTTGATCTTCTAGTTAAACTTTTAGTTCTAATCAGATCAAGATGGAAATATTAAAACAACTCTTGCTAATACCCTCAAGAAGTTAAGTCTTCAAGTTATTTAAAGTTAAAGTTGTTTGCTAAAAGTTATTCACAAATATCAGCTTGATAACGAAGATGATATTGAAGATCTTTCTTGTTTCTTATAACGTTTAACAAGAAGAGCCCTTGTTACAACAATCCTTCACTAAAAGTATAGATAATAAAGCAGCAGTTTTGATAAAGTATTTGCAAATACTTCAAAATTTGAATCTGAACATTAAATTATCTTAAAATACTTTAAATTGAATACTTTAGAGTGCCTTCCTAGTTAAGTAGAAATAGATAGCTTAGAAAATCAATAATCATCAAACACCAAAAGCTTAAAAGCTTAGCTTTTTTCATCTCTTACAATTTCAACCAGTGATTCTTTTTCATTCGAAATCATATCTATCCCTAGTGATTATTTGGAATATTCAAAAACCATTTACAAGAAAAAATGTTCTCTATGTAATAAGATGCCATTAATTGTCGATTTAATGCAATGTTTAATTTGTGGAGATCTAATTTGTGCATAATCATGCACCCAAGCAATAAGAGCAACAGTAGGAAATTTAAATAGACATGCAAATATATGCCATGGTGGACATTCTATCTACATTAACACTCATAATGGCAACATAGCTGTAATTAGCAGTCCTCATAGTACTTTGCTTGTTTCAACCTTTCTCTTCTAAAATTCACTCAAGGAATATCTTCGTAAGTAAATTAAGTGTGAATGGAAGTCTTTCTAGCTCATAAAGAGCATTGTTTAGCACATGAAAAAACAGCTCTATGAAAATAACACCCGTAACCTAATTATGGAAGATCATTAGCAGAGATAGGAAAGAAATATAAATCCTTTATATATTATCCCAAATTTTTTATGAAATAATATAAATACCTACCAAAAATTTATTAAAACAAATTTATAATTAATAATAATAACTGATTTTAATTTTTTTAATTGTAAACATAATTTACTTATTTAATTTGTTTATTTAATTTTATTATTTTTTAATATTTAACTGAATATCTAGATTTTATCATTAAAATAATTTAATTTAAATTTACAAAAATATTTGCATTGAATCTATTTCTAAAAGCCTAATCTTTATGTCTTCAATCAGAAGATAATAGCTAGCTCAGTAATTGATAAAGAGTTTAAAACTCAATTTTAACTTGCTAATATGTATTTGAGTCCAAGCCACTTTTTCAATAACCTGAGATTTAATCTTGGAAATTGTTATAAAAAATACATTACTATTAAAGTAGAAGGTAAGTTCAGTATTTCTTAATTACTTCTTAAAAATAAAGGAATTAAAAAAAGAATCTTCTACGCTTGAATAAGAAAAGAATACTAAATAAAAAGGATATAAAAATGCTAGGATTATTGCTAGCTTTAGATTATTTTTAAAGTTGAGCATTTTTTAAATGATTTTGTAATATGATATTTTGCTAAATTAAAAAAATATGAACAATAAGAAATATTAATTCTAATTTAATGAAACTAAAAATAGCTAATTTAAAAAATTTTATTTTTTAAATTTACAATATTTGAGTAATTATTTGTGGGACACCATTTAATTATTTCAAAAATTGATTTGTTTTGTAAACTTATATTTAATTAAAATAGATAATTTTTACAAGTAATCAACTATCTTGTACCATTGAATTCTTAATTTTTCCAATTATTTTCTATTAAAGTTAAACTTTGATTTTGATAGATTCAATTAGCATTATTAAGATAGAAAAAAATTATTTAAGAATAAATTCATTCAAAAAAATATAAGGTATATCAAATTAATCAGCATTAACACAAGGTCATTATTTAAAATGTAATACAAAAAAGGGATAGAAAGAAATTTGAAGCAAAAACAATTAAAAATTTGGAAATATTTTAAATATTTTAAATTTGACAAAATTGAAAATTTTTAGTAAAAAAGGAATAAAATGGTCAAAACAAAAGAAAGAAGAAGTATTTTAAGCAATGGAAATGTTCAATATATCTTTTCTTTTACTTATTAATATTTAATTTGGATTTTTATTTTAAAATTGATATGATAATACTAATTAATTACATATATTTTATTGAAATTTAAAAGACAAAAGCCAAAATAAAAGAAATAATTACTGATTTAGATATTAATTTCATGAGAAAAAAGCTAGTTAAAATCCTTCATCTTGCATATAATAAAAAAATTATTAAAAACAAAAATTAAAAAAAATGGGATTTAGCAACATTGATTTCTTTTAACTTTAATATTTGAGGATAAAAAGTAGAAAAGGGAACTATTTCTGGGTCTATTTTCACTTTGGTTGTGATTGCTTTAACCATTTCATATTTCATTTACTTATTTAAGTTGTACTTATAAAATGATATAGAAACTTTCTACAGAGCTTAAAATATAATCAATAATGTAACTGAATCTTTAGATATCGACTAAAATATTTATGCCTATAAAATAGAAAATCTTATCTAAAATACAAACTTAATCTATACTTACTTAGGTTTATAAGCAGAATTTAAAAATGGTACTGAAACTTAGTATGTCACATATTAAGCAAAAGATTGTATTGATCCCAATTTATAAAATTTTTAATGTTTAGATTAGATCCAGTATATAAATGATGAACAAAAGGCAAAAATAGAAAATAAAAACAATAAATACAAATTAACTACAATTAGTTTCCTTACAATCAACTGTTATGATAAAGGATAAGATATATTGAGGTGCGCTCCTTAAGCTGAGATAAATGAGGTGTTAAATAGTAGCTAAATAACAATAAAATTATCACTTTCTTAATTTAACATTTAACAGTAAAAAATGGATTAAACTTTTTAAACTGTTTATATTTTAACTTTAGTTGATCAATATAAAGTGACATAAATTAAATTATAAAACTAATATGTTCCTGTAAAAAAAGGACCCTTTATTTAATCTGAATAAGTTTTTACAGCACCCTTTAGCTATACTGTTGACAATTAAAGCTTAAATCGATAATTTATAATATAAAATTGTGGGGGTCACCTTTTAGTTTTGTAAGTTTATTGGTAGATTAAATCCACTAGGACATTTCTTTATAATATGCAACACTCCCTACTATTTTAGTATAAGTTAATAGTGTTTTTAATCTTTTACTGCTTTTGGGATTTTTCATGAAATATGTTTATTTTTATTCTATTTAATAAGAATTCTTTATGGTTTTAATCAAAAATGTTTACTAAGATGTATACCAGAAAATCCTAAAATTAAATAACATTTATTTAATGGATAATCAATATTAAGCAAAATAGAGCATTTCTAAAAAGAAAGATCAAAAAAATAAAAACATACAAAAAGAATAGTAAAAAACCCAAAAATTGATCAAATAACAAGTAAACAATCATTAGATTGCAAAAAAACCATAAAATAGCCTTAAGTGCAATAAATTTAAGAAATATAAGAATAAATTATAATAGATATTGATAAATTATATGCTAAACAACCTCAAAACATAAAAAGTTTTTCATCCAGAATTCTTGATGTAAATTAACATAAATATCAAAGTGAAAATTGGAATCTAAAAACTTAAAGTATAGGACCAAGGCTTTTAGATTTTGATTAAGTCAAGGCTAACACTATGAAACAATCTTCAATATCCTCATCAGAGTAGCTTGAAGATAAAGATGTTTGTAAAATAGAATTAAATCAATTGATCAATAAATCTAACAATAAATAAATGATAAAAAATCTTCTAAATTGGGAATTAGTCAAAATAATAAAAAAATAGATGGATTTATAAAGAAGATCCTTTTTGGATTCAAGTAAATTGATTTGTTTTAGTTTAATTATTTAACTTTTTTTTATTAAAGGTTATTCAAGAAAAATGAATTTTTAAAATCTAAAGGGATGGATGGATATAAACCACAAAAAAATAATAGATGAATAGCTAATTAAAGATTTATATATTTTACTGTTTTATAAAGCCATTATATTTTTAAAGAAATCAGTAATGATACTTCTAACTTAAGATTAACTAGCTTCAATCAATTATATGGGATGTTCTTTAGATTTTTTAAATAAGAGTTAAAGTGTTTTAGGTATAGAATCAGATTAATGTAATTTTATTTAAAATTTACACAAAAAAACTATTATTTAAAATAAATACAGTATGCCATTATGAAAAATACTTTTTATATCTAATTCAGAAGATTTTTAGCATTTTTATGCTCAGTAATTTTTAAATAAAACATTAGTTAAATTGATGATAGAATATTTAATTCAATCTGTAAAAGCTATATAAATTTTGACTATTTTTATCTATTAAATAAAAAAACATCCTTATTCTAGTCAATGTTTATTATTATAAAAATTAATTTATTTATTTAAAAAAAGTATGTATGCCTAAATATTATTATTTTTGTTGTTTTAGTAAATTTATAAAAAATATTTAAAAAAATAATACTTTACCTCTCCCATTAAAAATAAATTAATTATATAATGATTTTGGATTTTATTATCTTTATAAAATATTTTTTTTTAATGAAACATAATTCAAGTTATTTTAAATTGATTTAATGGTTTAGATAAATTTTTCAATAGTTATCAAAAATTTCTTTTTAATAAATAAAAAATATAAAGAATGGGTTTCAGTAGAATTAATTTCTTTTCCAGTTCCTTCAACTTTAATATTGGAGGATAAAAAAGACTAAAACCCTAATTTATTTATTTATTTAAATAAAAATTATATAAAAAATCCTAAAGTAGAATTTAATTTTAAGTTATTTATAAATAAAAAAGAAATGTATCAAAGTAAGGATTAAAATATTAAGTTAATTATTTGTTTTATTTTTATCAGCAGATTCAGAGATATTTCTGATTCCATCTAACTTCTTTATTTTTGTAAACTTTTTGTAATGGGATTAAAAAGATAGAAATACATTTCAAGTATTTGAATCTAATATTTTGATATTTATTGTAAACAAGTGAAGCTAATTAAAGTAACAATCTAATTAAGAGTAAATAAATAGATTAACATCAGATTTGTTAATATAAATTTTTTTAGCTTTTTAATTTGAAATAATTTAAATATTTCAGAATTTCAAAAATTAATTTGTTTCTGCATTCTTTCTTATTATGATGATTTAATAAAATCAAACTGCAAAAAATTGATAAGAAAATAGATAAATTTTACAATTTACTAGCTCTTTCACACCTTTCAATTAATCTGTAAGAACGCATAGAATTTATTAATAAAGCAAAACAATTACATAAAAATTAAGAAAAAAAGAAAGAAAGAAACTAGAAATATTTACAACTTAAAAATTCTAAAAAATTTTATTTTGTTTAAAATTAGAAAAGAAAATTATTTATTTTTTCTAAAAAAAAGGAATTAACAAAACAAAAGAAATTTGAGAATGCATACCTCAATTTAAAAATTTTACTTTTAATAACAACATATGTAAAATTGTAGTCTTGATTTTTAATGTAAAATAGATTTGATTACACAAATTAATTACATTTATTTTATTCTAAAAGATAAAAGCTGAAATAAAAGATTAATTAGTGATTTAGAAAAGAGAGAAAATACTTATTAAAATTTGTTTGCCTTAATTTCTATAAAAAATAAATTAACAAAAAATAAAAATGGGATTTAGTAATATAGATTATTTTTCAAGTTCATTTAGCTTTAATATTGGAGGATAATAAGTAGAAAAAGGAACAGTTTCAGGGTCTATTTTCACTTTGATTGTCATTGCTTTCTCCATTACACATTTTATTTACTTATTTCAGTTGTACTTATAAAATAAAATAGAGCCTTTCTACAGAGCTTAAAATATTATCAATAATACTACTTAATCTTTAGATATTGACTAAAATATTTATGCTTATAAAATAGGAAATTTGATAGAAAATACAAATTTAATGTATACTTACTTAGATATATAAGGACAACTTAATAATGGAACACAAGTTTAAAATGTTAAACTTCAAACAAAAGATTGTATAGATCCCAATTTAAAAGATTTTTAATGCGTAGACTAGATTAAATACAAAAATGATTAATAAAAGGAAATAATAGAAAATAAAAACAATAAATACAAATTAACTTAAATTAATTTCTTCACATATAGTTGCTTTGATAACAAATAGGATATATCCAAGTGTGCACCTGAATCTCAGATAAAAGAGACATTAAATAGTAGCTAAATAACACTAAAATTATCACTTTCTTAATTTAATATTAAAAAGTAAAAATTGGATGAAACTTTCTAAACTGTTTAAATATTAACTTCAGCTGATTAAGTTAAAATTACATAAATTAAATTATAAAACTAATATGTCTCTGTAAAATAAGGACCCTTTATTTAATCTGAATAGGATTTTACAGCACCCTTTAGCTATGTTGTTGATAATTAAGGCTTAAATAGATAGTTCATTTAATAAAATTTTGGTGGTTCACCTTATAGTCTTGTAAATTTACAAGTAGACTAAATTCACTAGTAAATTTCTATAGTATATCCAACACTTCCTACTATATTAGCATAAGTCAATAGTGTGTTTAGTATTTTGCTGTTTTTGGGTTTTTTTATGAAATATGTTTCTTTTAACTCTATTCAATAAGAATTCTTTTTAGTTTTAATGAAAAATGTTTACTAAGATGCTTATCAAAAATTGATCAAATTAAACTATTTTTATTCTAATGAAAATCAATAGGTTATGAATCAAAAAAATTCTAAAAAAGATGAAAAAAATAAAAATATACAAAATGAATAGTAAAAAGCTTTAATATAAATGAGATAGCAAACAAAACAACAAATAGCTCACAAAAAAACCTTAAACTAGCCTTAAGCATAATAAATAAAAGAGATTTAAGAATATATAAATGTAGGTAAAGATAAAGAAAGTTAAAATCAAACTAATTAAACCATTAAAATTGTTTAATCCATTATTGATATAAATTAAATTAAATATCAAAGTGAAAATTCAAATCTTAAAAATTAAAGTATAGGGCCAAGACTTAAAGATTTAGATTAGGCCAAGGCTCACACGATGAGACAATCTGTTATATCTTCATCAGAGTAGCTTGAAGATAAAGATATTTGTAAAATATAATTAGAGCTTATAGATAAATCAATTGAATTAAAAATAAATGAGAAAAAATCTGCAGAATTAGGAAAGAGCGAAAATAATAAAAAAATAGATAAATTTATTAAAAAAATGATTTTCGGATTCAAGTAAATTTATTAATTATAGTTTCATTAATTATTTTATCTTTATTTTATTTAAGATTATTCAAGAAAAACAAGTCCAAAGGGATGGATATTAACCACAAAAAGAAAATAGAAGAATAACTAATTAAAGATTTAGATATATTGCAAATTTATAAAGACATTATATTTTTAAAGAAATCAGTCATGGTACTTCTAACATAAGATTAAATAGCTTCAATCAATTATATAGGATGTTCTTTAGATTTTTTAAATAAGAGCGAAAGTGTTATAGATGTAGAATCTGATTAATGTAACTTTATCTAAAATTTACATAAAATATTTATTATTGAAAATAAATATAGTATGTCATTATGAAAAGTAGTTTGCGATTTCCAATTCAGAAGATTTGTAGCATTTTTATGCATAATCATTTTTATAAAGATGCTCAGATAAATCAAAAATTAGTTAAATAGATGAAAGAATTTTAAATTCAATTTGTAAAAGCTATTTAGTCTGAAAATTTTATTTTTGATGATAAGTTTTAGATATTAAATAAAAATATTTAATATCCATTCATTTTTTAAATGATAATAAAAACTGATAAATTATTATTTAAATATTATTTAAACCAAAAAACATTATTAAATTTGTTGAAATCATAAATTAATAATAAAACTACTTAAAAATAGCAAATTTAAATTCGCTTGTATTTATTAAAAATAAAGTATATGGTAATAATAATTTTATTTAGACTTAGTTTGAAAATTCATAAAAAAATCTTTTGAATTTGAAAAAAAACAAAAATTATTTGAAAAAAAATGGATAATTTAAAAACGAAATATTAAAATAAATAAATTATTAAAAGTAAATAAAACGTAAGTTAAATTGATAAAAGAATATTTAATTCAATCTGTAAAAGCTATTTAATTGAAAATTTTTATAATTATTTACATCTGTAAAAGAAAAAAACATCCTCTTTACTCTACTTATTCTCGTCAATTTTTAAATTATAATAAAAATAGATTAATTTATTTCAAAAATTAATTTATGTCTAAATATTATTATTTTTTTGTGATAAATTTATAAAAAGACTAATTTTAATTCTTTACTAATCTTATTAGAATAAATGAATTGAATTATGATTATGATTATCTTTACAATATATTTTAATGAAAAGATAATCAGAGTCAAATTAAATTTATTTGCTGGTTTAGATAAATTTCAAGAAAGTCAATAGTTATCAAACATTTCCTTTTGATTTCTTTTTAATAAATAAAAAAATAAAAAATTAAAATGGGTTTCAGTAGAATTGATTTCTTTTCCAGTTCCTTTAACTTTAATATTGAAGGATAAAAAGTACAAAAGGGGACTGTTTCAGGATCTATTTTCACTTGGATAGTGATTATTTTAGCTATTTCATATTTTAATTACTTATTTAAGTTGTACTTATAAAATGAAATAGAGCCTTTTTACAGATCTTAAAATATCATCAATAATTCTACTTAATCATTTGACATTAACTAAAATATATATGCTTATAAAATAGAAAATCTCATCTAAAATTCAAGTTTATTTTCTACTTACTTAGATTTATTTGCAGTATTTAAAAATGAAACTCAGACCTAAACTGTTTCATTTTAAACAAAAGATTGTATTGATCCCAATTTATAAGGTTTTTAATGTTTAGATTAGATTTTGTACATTGATGATGAGTAAAAGGCAAAAATAGAAAATAAAAACAATAAATACAAATTAACTACAATTAGTTTCTATACAATGAACTGTTATGATAAAAAATAAGATAAGCTAAAGTGTCCTCCCTAAGATTAGATAAATAAGGTATTAGATAGTAGCCAAATAATAATAAAATTATCACTTTCTTAATTTAACATTTAACAAAAAAAGATGGACTAAACCTTTTAAACTGTTTCTATTTTAACTTCAGCAGATTAATAAAAAGTTACTAGAATTAATTTGTAAAACTAATATCTCTCTGTTAAGCAAGGTCCATTTATCTAATCTGAATTAAATTATGTAGCACCCTTTAGCTATACTATAGACAATTAAAGTTAAAATCGATCATTTATAATATAAAATTTTGGGGTTTCACCTTATAGTCTTGTTATTTTACAAGTAGACTAAATTAACAAGTAAATTTCTATAGTATATCCAACACTTCCTACTATTTTAGCATAAGTTAATAGCGTGTTTAATCTTTTACTGTTTTTAGGATTTTTCATGAAATATCTTTCTTCACATTCTATTCAAGAATAATTTTTTATGGTTTTAATAAAAAATGTTTACTAAGAAGTTTATTATACAATTTTCAAAATAAATCATTTTAATACACAAAATCAGCAATTAATAAAGCAAAATAGTTCTTTAAAATAAGATAAAAAAGCTAAAAATTTACCAAATGAATAGCAAAAAACTTAAGCGGCATAACAAGAGTCTTAAATTCAGCCATCATATAGCAAAAAAAAATCAGAAAATCATAAAATATTAGAAATAAATTAATAAATAAGCAAAGATTCAAAAAGAGAAAATAGTATACTACATCCTCAAAATTTAAATAGCGTTTCGCAAATTATAGATATAAATGAAATCAAAAATCTAAGTGAGAATAAAAATCTAAAAACTTAAAGTATAGGACCAAGACTTTTAGATTTAAGTTAAGTAAAGGCTAAGACTAGGAAACAATCTTCGATATAAATAGAAGATAATATTAGAGATAAGGATATTTGTGGACAGTAATTAAATCATTTAGACCAATCAATAAAACAATAAGCAAATTTTTCAAGATCTGTTGAGTTGGGTAAGTATAAAAATAATGCAAAAATAGATAGATTTATAAAGAAGATCATTTTTGGATTCAAGTAAATTATTAATGATATTTTAATAATTTTAGTTTTAATTTCGTTAAAGGTTTTTCAAGAAAAATGAGTTCTTAAAGTCTAAAGGATTGGACATAAACCACAAAAAAAAAATTGAAGAATAAATAATCAAAGATTTAGATATTTTCTAGTTTTATAAAGACATTATATTTTTAAAGAAATCGGTTATGATACTTCTAACATAAGATCAACTAGCTTCAATCAATTATATGGGATGTTCTTTAGATTTTTTAAATAAGAGATAAAGTGTTTTAGATGTAGAATCTGATTAATGTAATTTTATCTAAAATTTACATTAAAATAATCATTATTAAAAATAAATATAGTCTGTCATTATGAAAAATAGTTAGCAATATCGAATTCAGAAGATTTGTAGCTTTTTTATGCACAGTCATTTTTATAAAGATGCAATGATAAATCAAAAATTAGTTAAATAGATGAAAGAATTTTAAATTCAATTTGTAAAAGCTATTCAAACTGAAAATATTATTTTTGATAGTTATTTTTAGATATTAATAAAAAAACATTAGACTCCAATAAAAATTGATAGATTATTCACTAATTAAAATATTATTTAAGCCAAAAAACATTATTGTCATGTTTGTTGATATTGTAAATTAAAAAAAATCTACTTAAAAATAGCAAATTTCGATTCACTTTTGCATTTAGTAAATACAACATAAAATATTATGATTTATAAAAAAAGCAACTTAATGATTAGATATTCCGAACTATTTATTTTTAGTTTCTAGATTTTTTTGAATTTAAATTTTAAAGATTTTTTACACAAAAATAAAATAAAAACAGAAGAAACTTAAAGTTTTAGAAATTTAACATTTTTAAATTATGTTTTGGAAATGAAAAACAAATTTATCAAATTTAAGAACTAAGAATTAAAATCTAAAGTTAATTATTTGTTTTATTTTAGCAAGCAGGTTCAATTATTTAATTTTTTATAATTTAATATAATTTGTATATTTTAACAAATTTTTTGGGATTAATAAAGACAGAAATATGTTTGAAATTATAAGTATTTGTGACCTGACTGTTTTGAAATTTATTTTAAAAGAGAAAATTAAATAAAAGTAATTATATTTTTATTACATATTACATTTGTAAAATAATAATTTTTTACTTCTTATTTTTTAAATGATAAGAATATTTGAATATTTTTCATATCAAAAATAATTTTTATCTTCATTCATGTGTATTATGATTTCATAAAATAAAATTCAAATAATTGCTAATTAAAATAGATAAATTTTACAATTTACTACTCTTTAACAGCTTTAAAATTTTACTTAAATTTGACTACAAAAATTGAATCAGTATCATTAAAATAGAAAAAAAATATTCAATAAAAAAAAATAGAAAAAAAATATTCAATTAAAAAAATGTAAGGAAGAGCAGAATTTATTAGCCAAGCCAAATCACCATTACATAAAATTAACAAAAAAGAATAGAAAGAAACTTGAAACATTTATAACTCAAAATTTCTAAAAAATTTTGTTTTGTTTTTACAAAATAGAAAATTATTTATTTTTTAGAAAAAAATCACCACTGAAATATCATAAATTTGACAACAAAACTCAATTAAAATATTTGCTTTTAATAACAACATGTAAAGTAGTAATCTTGATTTTTAAAGTAAAATAAATTTGATGACACAAATTTAAATGACCTTTATTTTATTTTATTTTAAAAGATATAAGCTAAAATAAAAGAAATAATTAGTGATTTAGATATTTTATTCAAGAGATAAAATACTAATTAAAATTTGTTTGTCTTATTGTTCTATAAAAAATAGTTATAAAAAATAAAAATTAACAAAAGGTAAAAATGGGATTTAGTAAAATAGATTATTTTTCAAGTTCTTTTAGCTTTAATATAGGAGGATAAAAAGTAGAAAAAGGAACAATTTAAGGGTCTATTTTCACTTTGATTGTCATTGCTTTCTCCACTTCACATTTCATTTACTTATTTCAGTTGTACTTATAAAATGAAATAGAGCCTATATACAGAGCTTAAAATATTATCAATAATAGTACTTAATCTCTAGATATAGACTAAAATATTTATGCTTATAAAATAGGAAATTTGATAGAAAATACAAATTTAATGTATACTTACTTAGATATATAAGGACAACTTAATAATGG
>JH720329.1:527940-547092 GCA_000231825.2 Tetrahymena elliotti 4EA
AATTCAAATCTTAAAAATTAAAGTATAGGGCCAAGGCTTGTTGATTTAGATTAGGTTAAGGCTTACACATTGAACTAATCTTAAGTATCCTCGTAAGAGTAGCTTGAAGATAAAAATATTTGTAAAATATAATTATAGCTAATAGATAAACCAATTGAATTAAAAACAAATGAGAGAAAATCTGAATTAGGAAAGCGTGAAAATAATAAAAAAATAGATAAATTATTTAAAAAAATCATTTTCGGTTTCAAGTAAATTTATATTAATTGTAGTTTCATTAATAACATTAAATTTATTTTATTAAAGATTATTCAAGAAAAACTAGTTTTTAAAGTCTAAAGGATTGGACATAAACTACAAAAAAAAAATAGAAGAATAACTAATTAAAGATTTAGATATATTGCAGGTATATAAAGATATTATATTTTTAAAGAAATCAGTTATGGTACTTCTAACTTAAGATCAATTAGCTTCAATCCATTATATGGGATGTTCTTTAGATTTTTTAGATAAGAAATAAGATGTTTTAGATATAGAATCTGATTAATGTAATATTATTTAAAATTTACTTAAAATAATTATCATTAAAAATAAATATAGTTTGCCATTATGAAAAGTAGTTTGCAATATCCAATTCAGAAAATTTTTAGCATTTTTATGCACAATCATTTTTATAAAGATGCTCCGATAAATCAAAAATTAGTTAAATAGATGAAAGAATTTTAAATTCAATTTGTAAATGCTACTCAAACTGAAATTATTTTTGATAATTAGTTTTAGATTAAATAAAAACACCTATACTCCAGTCGTTTTTTAAATGATAATAAAAACTGATAAATTATTCTTTATTTAAATATTATTTAAGCCAAAAAACATTATTATTATATTATATTTGTTGATATCGGAAATAATAAAAATCTACTTAAAAATAGCTAATTGAAATTCGATTGTATTTAGTAAAAGCAATTTAGAATATTATGACTTACAAAAAAAAAAATTTAATGAATTAATAATAGAAAAAGGGACTCTTTCTGGTTCTATTTTATCTTTGATAATAATTGCTTAAATAGTTATTTAAGTTATATTTCTAAAATGAAATAAAACTAACATATAGAGCTTAAAACGTTGATATATATAAATTAAATTATAAAATCAGTAGGTCTCTGTAAACTAAGGACTATTTATTTAATTTGAGTAGATTTATATAACAACATCCTTGGGCTATATTTTAGACAATTAAAATTTAAATATCATTTATATAAAAATTTTGAGTTACAAATTTTAGTTTATCCCATATTTAACTCAACAAAATTTATTAGTTAATTTCAATATAAAATCTAATGCTTCCTTCCAACTATTTTAGCATCAGCTAATATTTTTGGGTTTCTTTTTATTCTATTCTAAAGAATTTTTTATGGTTTTAATAAAAAATGTTTACTAAGATGTAATAATTTTAAAACCAAAATAAATATTTAACAAAGAATAACATTTTGAAAAATTCAGATTAAAATTTCAAAATTCAGTTTTAAATAAAATCATAAATACAGCTCAAGATTTCTAAAAACTAAAAAGTAATAAAAGAAAGCATAGATCTAAAACAAGGAAATGGTCCACTACAACTTCAAAATTAAAAAATTTCATCCTTTATTGATGATATAAAATAAATGTGAAAATTTATATCTTTAAGCTTTAAGTTTATAAGACTTTTAAATTAAGATTAAGTGCTTACACAATGAACCAATCTTTGATATACTCATAAGAGCAACTTGAAAATAAAAATATTTGTAAATATAATTTTAGTATCTCGCCAAATTAATTAAAAACAAATGATAAAAAATTTGTTAAATTGAGAAAATGTGAAAATAATAAAAAAATAGATAAATTTATTAAAAAGACATTTTATGATTCAAGTTAATTGACTAATTTTGCTTTCATTAATTATTTTAACTTATTTTTAATCATAGACTATTCAATAAAAATGAGTTTTTAGAGTCTAAAGGAATGGACATTAACCACAAAAAAAACATAGAAGAATAACTAATCAAAGATTTCAATATTTTTTCTGTCTTACAAAGACTTTTTATTAAAAGAAATCCCTAATAATACTTCTTACATAAGATGAGTTTGATTCAATTTTTTATATGGGACTCTGTTTTTATTTTTTAAATAAGTGTGAAGGTAGTCTAGATAAATAATCCAATTAAAGTAAATTTACTTTAATTTAAAGCAAAGAGTCCATTTCATTAATTCGATCGGTATTTATGAAACTGACAATATAGTACTCCCTAAATAATTTTCTTTGTAAATTTATCATAGTTAATAATGAATTAAATTCAATATTTTCAGATGAATGAAAATTATTTTGAGTCACTGTTAAAAATAAAATTATTTTTTACTATTTTGAATGTTTTTTTATTTCAAAAAATAAAATAGAAATAGTTGAAGAGAAAATGATTATTTTAACTAAATTTCAACTTTTAGGAATTTAGTCTTTTATAACAAAATGAAAAAGAAATTTATCAAATTTATTCAATAAGGATTAAAATATTAAGTTAATTAATTATTTGTTTTATAATTTTTTAGCTCAAAGCTAGATTTCTTTTTATAAATTTTTTTGTAATATTTTGTATTTTTAATCTAAATAAAAAAAAAATACTTTTGATGTAAATAGTGAAGCTAATAAAAGCAATTATCTTTCAAAGAGTAACGAAAATAGATTAACATTAGCACCATTTCACTAAATAATCACTTCAATTTATGGTGATTAAGTTTTTTGTTTTTGTTAATTTTGTTTGATCTTAATTAATCCTTATTTTAATTTTTTTTATTTGTTAATTTTTAAAATTTAGATTATTTTAAATTATTCAGAATCTCAAAAATAATTTTTTTCTGCATTCATATTTGTTATGATTTGATAAAATCAAACTACAAATAATTGCTAATTAAAATAGATAGATTTTATCATTTACTCGCTCTTTCATACTTTTATTAATTTTGTTAAAATTTTTAATTTGATTGGGTAATTTGAGTCAGTATTATATATATCGAAAAAATTGACTAAGGACTTATTCATTCAAAATAATGTAAGGAGTTCAGAATTTATTAGTAAAAAAAATTTATTATCTCATGGGGAAGAAAAAAAGAAGAGAAGAAGAAACTTAAAACAATAATAACTCAAAATTTCTAAAAAATTATTAAAAAAATAAACAATTATTTATTTTTTATCAAAAAGGTTTGAGAATATTAATATTTTCAAGACAAAAGCCAAAAAAAAGAAACTATTAGTGATTTAGATCTCTTATTCAAGAGGTAAAGTAATAATTAAAATTTGTTTGTCTTATTATTCTAAAAAAAATATTGATAAAAAATAAAGTAGCAAAACATAAAAATGGGATTTAGCAATTTAGATTATTTTTCAAGTTCTTTTAAATTTAATATTAAAGGATAAAAAGTAGAAAAAGGAACTATTTCAGGGTCTATTTGCACTTTGATTATGATTGCTTTATCCATTTCATATTTGATTTACTTATTTCAGTTGTACTTATAAAATGAAATAGAGCCTTTTTACAGAGCTTAAAATATTATCAATAACACTACTGAATCTTTAGATGTTGACTACAATATTTATGCTTACAAAATAGAAAATATTGTTTAGAACTCTAGTTTAATTTATACTTACTTAGATATACAAGCACAACTTAACAATGGAACTCAAGTTTAAAAAGTTTCATTTTCAAACTAAAAATTGTACTGATCCCAATTTATAAGGTTTTTAATGCTTAGATTAGATTATGTACACAAATGATTAATAAAAGGAATAAATAGAAAATAAAAATAATAAATACAAATTAACTTTAATTTATTTCTTAACTTTTAGCTGCTTTGATAGCAAATAGGATATATTTAAGTGTGCTCCCCGAGCTCAGGTTAATGATACATTAAATAGTAGCTTAATTACAATGAAATTTTCACTTTCTTAATTTAATATTTAAATGTAAAAGATGGATTAAACCTTTTAAACTGTTTTGATTTTAACTTCAGCAGATTAATATAAAGTTACATAAATTAAATAATAAAACTAATATGTTTCTGTAAAAAAAGGACCTTTTATTTAATCTGAATAGGATTTTACAGCACCCTTTAGCTATGTTGTTGATAATTAAAGCTTAAATAGATAGTACATTGAATAAAATTTTGGGGGGTCACCTGTTAGTCTCATAAGTTTACAAGTAGACTAAATCCACTAGTAAATTTCAATACAATATCCAACGCTTCCTACTATTTTAGCATAAGTCAATAGCGTGTTTAGTCTTTTACTATTTTTGGGTTTTTTTATGAAATATGTTTCTTTTTACTCTATTCAATAAGAATTCTTTATGGTTTTAATTAAAAATGTTTACTAAGATGCTTACCAAAAAATGATAAAATTAAACAATTTTTATTTTCTTAAAAATCAATAGGTAAAAAACTAAAAAAATACTAAAAAAGATGAAAAAAATAAAAATATACAACTTGAATAATAAAAAATCTGAGCATTAACGAAATAAGAAGCAAAACAGCAAATAGATAACAAAAAAACCTTAACATAGCCTTAAATGTAATAAATATAATAAAAATAAGCAATTTAAGAATAAATAACTGTAGATAAAGAAAAAGAAAGTCAAAATCAAACTCAAACTCATTAAACCATAAAAATGATTTAATCCATTATTGATATAAATTAACATAAACATCAAAATGAAAATTCAAATCTTAAAAATTAAAGTATAGGACCAAGGCTTGTTGATTTAGATTAGGTCAAGGCTTACACTTTGAACCAATCTTCAATATCCTCATAAGAGTAGCTTGAAGATAAAGATACTCGTAAAATATAATTATAGCTTATAGAGAAACCAATCGAAGTAAAAACAATTGATAAAAAATCTACAGAATTAGGAAAGCGTGAAAATAGTATAAAAATAGATAAATTTATTAAAAAAATCATTTTTGGATTCAAGTAAATTTATTAATTCTAGTTTCATTAATTATTTTAACTTTATTTTATTTAATAAAGATTATTCAAGAAAAACTAGTTTTTAAAGTCTAAAGGGATGGAAATTAACCACAAAAAGAAAATAGAAGAATAACTAATTAAAGATTTAGATATACTACAGATTTATAAAGACATTATATTTCTAAAGAAATCAGTAATGATACTTCTAACATAAGATTAACTAGCTTCAATCAATTATATGGGATGTTCTTTAGATTTTTTAAATAAGAACTAAGGCATTTTAGATGTAGAATCTCATTAATGTAACTTTATTTATTAATAACACAATTTAATTATTTTTTATAAAAATACAGTATGTCATTATGAAAAGTAGTTTGCAATATCTAATTCTGAAGATTTGTAGCATTTTTATGCACAATCATTTTTATAAAGATGCTCTGATGTATCAAAAATTAGTTAAATAGATGAAAGAATTTTAAATTCAATTTGTAAAAGTTATTAAAGCTGAAAAAAAAATTTTTGATAATTTGAGATATTAATAAAAAAACAGCTTTTCTACTGCCTTTTTTTTGTAAATAATAATAAAAAATAGATAAATTAATAATTTAAACATTATTTTAACAGAAAAACATAATTATAATATTGCTGTGATTGTAAATTTATATTAAATATTTATGAAAATATCTAATTTAAATCTTTTAATAAAAATAATTCTTAATTTTATACCTCTCGTTAATTAAAAATGTAAAATAAAAGCAACTAAGTTGATTAAAATATATTTATTCTTTTTTTAATGTAAAGAAAAAATTAGATAAATTGTAGAAAGAATTTTAAGTTTAATAGGTAAAAGCTGTGTGTATAAGTTGAAATATCTTTTTTGTATGTAATTTAAATATTATTTTAACAGAAAAACATAATTATAAAGTTGCTGTGATTCGTAAATTTATATAAAATATTTTTGAAAGTAGCTTATTTAAATCGTTTTTTTTTTAAGTAAAGAAGATGTTCTTATCAAGAAAAAATTCGATAAATTGTCATAAGGTCAAAAGAATTTTTTTTTCAATAAGTAAAAGGTATGTAAGTTGAAATATATTTTTTGCAAGTAATTTAAAATCAAGTTAAAGATTTAAAATTTTTAGATAATTATTTCAAAAATGTAAAAAGCACACATATTTTTAAAAAAATATAAAAAAGCTGATTTCTTTTAAATTATATGCTAAAAAATAGGAGGGGAGGGGGGGGATGTTCATCTGGGACCTTATAATACTTATGAATTCCCATCATGAATCTAATTTTTAAATAATTTGTTATAAAAGTAAATTCATATTTAAAGTTAAATAAGAAAAAAATTTTCCAGTATATTTCTAAAACACTAGCTAAGAATATATTTTAGCTCAATAAAAATTTGTTACAAGTAACAGAATCAAATAGCAGGTTAATAAATAAATATATGCTAAATTTCATAAAGAAAAAATTTTAAAAGATAAATTGAAAAGAATTTAGACTCACAAATACAAATTCAAATTTTTTCTATTTCTTTTAACTTTTCATTCTATTTTTAAGAGCATGAAGTATTAAATGGATTCTTTAGTGAAATCTCCCATTTATCAAACTATTTTTATTAATTAAACAACAAGTAGAAATGATTTTTAAATTGAATTGATAATTAATAAAACTGCTGCTTATTAAAAAAATAAGTGTAAGATAATGTATACTTTAATTTGAGAAATACAAAATACAATTTTTAATAATAAAATGAATTTTTCATTGTATTTATAATAAACTTAAATTTGGAATGGATTATCTTAGCTAAATCTCCCATTTATCAAAGTCCTCACTGATCCAGCTACAAGTACCATGATAATAAGTCCACTATGTCTTTATTCTTAAGAATAAGTTTTGAAGATTCTAAATTTTGCAAAGGCTTTAAAGAATATGCTATGCAGTACTCATTCTCCTGTAGTTGATTGATAATGAAAGTGTCTTAACCTTTGTTTTCAAAGATGGTAAATGAGAAATAATAGGGTTCAAATCTATTTAGGTAGGATAGCAAACCTCATCTAAAATCAAAGAAAGTTTTTCAACATTTAATTGAGTCAAAAAAGACACAAAATTGTTAATAACTTAAGGAGAAACTTACTAATATATCATTAAAGAAAGTTAATTATTATTTTATTTGACTTCTTCATCTGTGCTGTAAATTCCTTTTTCAAGTTAAATTTCTAATGAAATCAAATTTGTCAAACTAAATATAAAATCATAAAGAACTTTTCTTTAAGCTTCTCCTTTAGGTTCACTACCTTTAGTTAAATTTAGGATACTTAGAGATCTAATTTAATCTCTTTACAAACTGTATAGTTCTTTTAATGATTTCAAAGCTTGTTAATTGCCTTATAAAAATTCTACCATGATTTCATTTTCTTACTCAGGAGCTCCTAATCCTATTGGCATTTATTGTTGTTGCTTTTTTGAAAAGAAGAAATTGTCATATTTATTCTTTTCCTCTCTAACAAAACTTTCAAATATACTAGCAATTTAGAATAATGTATTGTTGAAAGTATTATTTGGATCCTACCTTTCTTTAACAGGTAAGTTTGGATTATTTAGTTCATTCTCTTAGAAATAGTATATGCACTATCCACCAGCACAAGTTTCAGTGCATGAACCAGAGCAGTTTGAATAGCAAAAAGATTTGCGATCAGGAGTGCTCCAATAGACATTCCATATACTCCAAACAACATTAGAAACATTGTTATAAACTCTATTTGAGTTTAAAGCAATCATAAAATGATTGCATAAAGTCAAAAATTCTCCTTTAGTTGAGATTGGACTTGACTAAGTTTCATTTTTGGTGACGAAATAATCTAAAATGCTTACAATACTTAAAGCTCTTTGGTTTTAAGAAAAAACAGTGTTTGAATCTAGCTAATTGATTTGGACATTGGGTTATGCAAAAAGATATCTTTTAGATTCTTTTTCAAATGAAATAGCAAGAGATTCATTCTACTTTTAAATGGTAAAGTTAGGTTCATTAAAGTCATTCAACTTAACTTTTTGATTTATTTCTAAAGCCTCCAATAAGCCTTAGAAAATATCTTAAATATTTACTCCAGTTTTAGACATTTTAATTCAGATCTTTTTACTTCTTTTTTAATTTATTTTTTGATTGATTTTTTTAGAAACAAAATATATAAATAACAAAAAAATTTTATTTTTACTTAAAAATAAAATGTGGTTTATGTTGATTGTTAAAAACATTATACAAAATAGATAAATACCATACCTCAACTTGCTTTCAGTTTCTGATTTCAATAGTTTTGTACATTCTGATAAGAAAAAATTCACCTTCTCCATCAATATTTTTTTATAAATTTTTTGAAAGCATGAGAATTTTTTTATAAAACAATATGATACCATTTAAATTTGCCACAATATAGAAACCGACAAGCCATTATAGATCTATTCGATGAGTATATCCTTATATATTATCTAATTTTTATCTGTTTATTATAAATAAAAATTAAAACCATAATTATAGTTTTGGAATGAATTTTCAAATTTGCATCTCCAACAAAATTAATAAATAAATTTATCAAAAATATGAAAGTTAAATTATAAAAGGTAAGATATTATCCAAATTTGAATTGGAATAGAAAATTAAATAATTTTAGAGCTACCTATTCACTTAATTAGGGTCTCTATTAATATCAATTTTAAACTTTTCTAAAATAACAAAAATCAATTATGAAAATCCAAACCAAATTTAAAGTAAGCTATTTGGATTTATCTATTCAATTTATTATATCCATGAAAAAACTGTAAAAAAAAAGATGTTATGAAAATTTAAATTGAAATAGAAAATCAAAATTGTAGTTCTAAATTTATCTGTCTATCTATTTAGATTAGGATTGTCATTAATTTCAATTTATCTACTAATTTGTCTCAAACAAGAAAGCTTAATTTTAAAAAATTAGATTTTATCAAAATGGGAATAAATAACAAAAACCAAACCATTCTATCTATACTAATTAAATTTGAGAATGTGAACTGATAATTTTTTTATGGAAATTCTTATTGTTTCAGTATTATTTTTTATTTGATAGTCTTTCTTTTCTTTTTTTATAACGATTTCTATTCGAAAAAATAATTTGATCAAATTCTAATATTTTAATCTTGATTTAATTGTTCATTCAGAGGTCTAAAGTAACACAATTTTCAGAAAACTAACAATAGATAATTAATTTATATTAAAAATAATGTACAAAACTTGGCTAAATTGATTTTAATACAGTATTTTGAAATAGTTTTAAACTTTTAGTAAAATGCAAATGGTTTATTGTTTTTATATCACAATCTATTTATAATTTTCTGATTCAAGTAATAGTTTATATTTAATTATTATTTTAATATCATATTTAAATCGCTTTTCTTGAAAGAAAAATAACCTTAAATACAATATTAAAACAAAAACTTAACATTAATATTTTTTCTCAAGAAATAATTAATTTTATACAAAAATAATTTAATAAATAATTCCCTTCAAATAAAATACCATGCTAAATAAAAATTTATATATGGAATTAAACTCTGAAATAACATTTTATCATTAAAATAATTTCTTTTAAAGTATCTAAGTTTATAAATTATTGTCTAAAATTATATGAAGTTATGAAGAATGAATAGTTTAAAGATTTTAATAATTCTTCTAGTTAATAGAAACAAACATATTTTCACTCTAAAAGTAAAAACTCTAATTTGGTTTTCTCTATTATTTTATTATATGCAGAGATCAAAAATCAATTAATTTTAAATTTATCATTCAAAAAAATGTTATTTTACACTTATATACTTCTTATTATAAAAATGATATATCTTTATTAATTGTTTCACAACAAAAATATTTTTTTAATTATTTAATTTAAAATATTTTTTTATTTTATTTAGCTATTAAAATTCAATTTTAATTTAAGGTTGATTACTTAAGAAATATATTTGTTGATAAAGAATATTTAAAAAATAATGAGCTTTTTCTGAGTAAAATTATAAGATAAAATGTATTAATTAAATTGAGGATAATCATAAAAATGTAATAAATAGTTTGAATAACATAAAGCTTTTTGAATTAGTATTCCTATTTTGTGATTGGATTATTTTTGCATTTTTATGATTACTGATTAAGAAAGATCTTAGATGACATGATAAACAATAAATATTATTGAGTAAATCTTATAATAAAAAAATGTAGTAATATATTCCAACGCGTTGATATCAAAATTCACAAAGATATTTTTTACATAGTTATTGATTAAAAACTAAAAAATAAAAGAATTTATATCTTTAATTTCACACATATAAATTAAATAATAATAACAACAGCAAAATTTATATTGCAAAATAAGATGAAATCTACCTAATTTATTTTAGTTTTAGCATTAGCAATAGGCACTATTAGCTGCTTAGATCTTAACATAGGAAATAGAATGCCCCATTGCTTTTTTTTAGATCTTGCTGCTAAGGAAACGGTTAATATTCAATATGAAGTCACTGGATATAAAGCATAAGAATTCAAAATGACTGTATTAACATTTAGCATAATAAAAACAATTTAAGCCAAATTTTTATTGAAAAGCAAATGCAATAATATTCAATATTTATTTTATTTTTTATTTTTTAAATTCTTCAAGTTCTTATTTCTTGATCTATTTATTGATTTAGGCGAAACACGCTTTTTGAATAAAAATCTAAACATGATTGTTTTTTAATTCAATAAATTAGATTTATGATCTTACCAAACCAGATAAGCCTATTCATGTCACAGAAAAAGAAAAATCCTCAACTTATAGTTTATGGTCTCAAGATCCTAAAGAATACAAGGTTTGTTTCTATTCCACTGATAGCTCTGGAAAGATTCTTTAATTTGAATTCATTAGGGGAGAAAAATAGGATGAAGGTTTCGTTAGTGATAGTAAAACATTCAAGATATATTCATTAAAGCATACAATAAACATCTAATTAGCAAAAATATTTTATCTTTAAAAGTGAATTGATTGTAATACAAATCAAGCAAATTAGAATTATTAAAATGAAATATTTCTATCAATTATATGCATATGAGCTAATTCTAAAAAATTGTTATCCAAAAATTCAAAAAGAAATGCAACAAATTCTATTAAAATAGTTTGCTAAATGTGTTACTTAAAACCAAAATATTTTAAGAAAGCTTTTTATTGATATTTTTTAAATTTTGAATAATTTTTTGAAAAAATAATAGAATCTTTGGAAAAGGTTTTCGATATTGTCTAAGATGCCCAATACCAATTGAATGTTATATACAATAACTTAAGACATTAATTGATGAAAACAGATATGCAAGCTAGAAGTAAATAAAATCAATATTTTTTAGGAAGTTTGTTTTAAAATATTTTGAAATAAAAAATAAGTTTTGGAATCAACTGAAAACAAAGTTAAATGGTGCAGTGTTATTAAGATGGTTTTGATGATTTCAATTACCACTATTTAAATTCTTTTCTTAACTGGTCTTTTTAAGGATTCTACACCTTTTGGCATTTGAAAAAAAATAAATTATTTAATGCTTTTAATTGATAAATACATCTATTGAATTGAATTAATATTTTACGTTTTTCATAGTTAAAAATTTATTAATTTTGTATGAACAAAACCTTAAATTTTAAATAACTCTACATAAAATTAACTTAAATATCACAAATTTTTTCTTTCTTCCTTTCTAAAAATGCATTCTCATAAAATATTTGATAATAGATAAATTTGTAATTTTAAATAATTCAAATAAATAGGTTTAAACATACTATACTAATTAGTCTTTTGAAAAATAAAAATATATAAATGTGGTTAAAAAACTCTACTTAATATTTTGAAATATTTTTAACAACAATAAAATTATAATTCTTTGCTTCTTAATTACAAATGTTGTACTTTTAACCATTTAAATATAAGGTGTAATATGTTTAAGTTTGACACTATTTTTTCATTTAAATTTTTACCCAAAATATCAAATTTAATTTGAAAAAATTTGCAAATTTTGGATATTTTTTTTGTGAATTAACCTGTATTCTATTGTAGATTCTTTATAAATATTATTAAAATTTTTCAAACAGCATTTATACAGCACCACTAGTAATATTCCTTTAAAATTTCATTTTTATTTAAATTTTTAATTTTATTGTTAGTTTTTTTAACAAGTAAATATTAGTTTTATCAATCTCAACTTTGAAAAAATATTCAAGTGGACATGAATTATTTCTAAAATAACAAATAAAATGTAATAAGTTAAAGCTTTTTAATTTAGGGATAATACAATATAAATTTTTCTTTTAATTGAGAGATATCAAGTAAATTAGTTTAACTTTTATTAGATAAAATAATTTCATTTTGATGAGTAAATAATTTTTTTAGATTAGATATTAAATGCATTAATTGAATATCTAATTTAGTTGAATATTCATCAAAAGATCAAATAAAAATATAATTGCTATGGTTAGATAGATATTTTTTAAAGAATAATTAGAAGTCTTTTTAAGATAAGAATAACTAAATCAGAATTAATTAATTTGCAAAAAAAAAGCGCAATTTAGTTAGTAATAAAAATATAAAAAAGTGTATATGAATAAAAAAATTAATAATAATAAATTAATTCTAAAGATTTAAAATAATTGATCACTTAATTAATTTGTAGAAATAGGCAAATAAAGATGAATCGTAATATTCAAAATATAGTCTAAATGCTTTAATAGCAAGGTATAAATGTTTTAGACCATTTCAGGTAGAATCCACCTTCATAATAGCTTACTCAAAAAAAGGAGATTTTTAAGTTTAAGTAGATCAACTTGCCTTCAGATCTTAATCCATTTGAAAGAAAAATTTGTGATTTAATTGGAAAACTCTTTTCTTGCTAGCCTTGTTTTAATTTTTAAAGTAAGAAAGAGGATTAACTATGTGATATTTGCACAAAGACAGTAATTATTTTAATTTCCATTTTAATAAAATTTTTTAATATGTTCTATTTGTCATTTTTAGTTAGTTGAACTTGAGAAAAGTATGTTCGTAGGAATATTCGAAAAGGAAAAATATTTAGGAGAATTGAGTGCATTTTGGAAAACAGGAAATAATATCAAGGTTTACTGTGGTAAAATCTTAAAAATTAATGATGTTGGTTATAAATGCTATGATTGCGAAATGGACCCAACATGTATTATTTGTAAAGAATGTTTTGAAAAAGGAGATCATAGAGGTCATAGAACAGTAATTTAAAAAGGATGCTCTGGATGTTGTGATTGTGGTGATATAGAAGCATGGAAAAAAGAAGTAAATTTTATTGTTTTAATGATATTTATTCAACTTATTATGTGATTTATTGTCTATTTTTATTGCATTTTTCATTGAAAATTGAAATAATTCTATTTTTTTGAAAAAATAAAGGGGTTCTGTAGTGATCATAAAGGTTTTTTGACTAAGGAGCAACTTTGTATCGATTAGATAGATCCAAAGTATAGAGCCAATATTATTAGAGGATTTAAGATACTTTTTTACAATATTTTTAGCTAGATTGAGGATTTAATTAGTAAAACATAAAATGGATAGTAAATTAAGCAAATTTAAGATAATTTAAGCATCTAAAAAGTAGTAGAATACACAGTAGTTCTTATTGATAAGATTGTGATGAAAAATACAGTTTTGTAGAATCTATTTAATCATATTTTATGTGAGATTCGTTTTGATGAAGATAGATTCAAACTCAGACACATTTGTCCTGACATTATTTCTAGAGTCACTATTGGTGATATAAAAACTCATCCTTTATAGAAATGTTAATGTTCCATTCTTGAGTTGATGCTAAGATATATTGTTGCATTTAATGATAATGTCCAAGAAAAAATTAAAAATTTTTTTATTAGCATGTTTAACTTATATCACTTTAAACAGAATCTTATTACTGCATACACAAAAAGTTTTAATTTCTTCTACTATTTTGATGATTCTGATAAAAATAAAGATACTCACCCATATTCAACTAACTTCATAGACTTAAATGTTCAGCTTTTTACTTCTGACATCTTGGCTGGTTATGTGTTAGATTAAAAAACAGAAGATTACATTATTGATTACTACCTTGACAAAAACTTAAAAGGTGGTAATCGTACAAATTCAATGAATGAAAAGGCTCAACACAGAAAAGACTCAGAAAGCAACACCAAATAAGGAAAGTCTTAATCCAGAAAGAACTCAGAAAAGATTTAAAAGCAGGAAACCTAACAAATTAAAACATAAAGTGAATAAAGTTAAGAAGTATAAGAAGAAGCAAATTAAGAATAAGAAGAGGAAAGAAAAGAATAACAAATTTAGTTTGAAGAAATTGATATTGAATAAGAACGCTAAATAATAAATTAAACTTAACAATAAGAAAATAATGATGAAGACTTTGAGACTGAAGAAGATGAGGAGAACAATGAAGATGGGGATGAAGAATATGATGACGAGGATGATGATGATGATGAAGGCTAGTTCTCAGAGGATGATGGTTAATACTCAGAGGATGATAATTTATATATGGATATGGAGCAAGATGAATAAATTGATGATAGTCTTCCACTTTTTGATTGTGATGAATAGAAGAATGAAGCAAACTAAATACAAAAATTTGTGAATGAGTATTATTTTGGAAATATTTTGGATAAATTACTGCTTTTTGCTTCTTATTCATTTAAATAGAAAAGTGTTGTAGAGTAGTTTTTTAAGACCTTTTAGCATGTAAAATATATCTCTCAAAAAGAATTCAGTTTATCAAAGCTAATTGAAAAAGATATTTTCAGAGATAAGTTTGTAGAGTTACTTGCTAAAATGCATTATAAAATTGATAATAAATTAAAGAGAAAATTCGAGACTATTTATGCAAACGATTACTTCTTTTCTAATGCTTGTACCTGTGAAAAATTATTGATTTCTATTCTTAAGAGAATTGTATCTTATCTGCATTCTATAAAAAAAGAAGACTAAAATAAGTTTAACAAAATTCACATTGATTACATGAAACTAATCATGAAATAGATAATTGAAACAACTGAAAAATATGAAAAATAACAGCTCAGTGATATCTCCTCAATGCACATTCCTCTCCATAGAAGTTTAATTATTCTTATTATGTCATTCTTTAAGTTTGATTTCAACAATATTAACACTCAATCACTCAACTAGCTTGCAAGAAGTCTCAATTTAGATTATGAATTGTTTGGTTAATTCTTTCTTACTTAGCTTAAGTACCCTTTAAGCGTTGTTTGTTTTATTAAGGTAATCATTTCATAAATTAAATAATTTCATCAACTAAATCTATTTCTAAAAACATAAGGAACTTGACTGTGGTGTTTGGAATTTCCATGGAGAAGAATTCAAGTATTTATCTTAAATCTATATATCTCATGAATTAAAATTCTAAGCATATGATACTCTTTTCTTCTAATTCGTTCTAAAGATGTCCTATCATGAACTTAATCTTGAACAAATTTCCAATATTTTTAGCTCCAAAAAAGAGTTTTATGATATAATCAATAAGAAGATAATCAACAATAAAAAAGATAATAGCGATTTCCTTGAAAAAAATGAAAAGGTTCTTGGCGAATTCTTTTCATTCATTGTCTATTGTCTTTTAGATTAAGTTTCTCTTTACAGCGTGGCATAATCAATATTAAAAAACACTGATTAAATGTAAGCAATTTTGTAATACACAAATCCCTTCGTCTCTTCTTTCATGCACTAAGTAATTAAATTAATTTTTTAATAAAATTTTACATAGATCTAACTATTCTAATTGTTTTAAAAATATACTTTAATGAAAAAATAAATTAAAATAAATAATATTTTAAAAATGAAAAGTTTAAATCAGCTTCAATTTAGGAGGTTTAAGAAAGTTTAATGAGTACTTTTGGTAAATAATAAGATTTATCAACTTTTTTGATGCAAGTTTGTACATTCAATAAATCTACTAAGAAATTTTCTTTGATGGAAAATCATAGTAAACTATGTGAACCTAATTTCTTCTACTGGTCTCCTTTAATAAAATCAGCTTTTCATGATAAAACTTTCTAAAAATACCAAAATGTAAAATTATTTAATTGCAAAATCTTTTTGTTAATGTTTTTCTAAAAATTAAAAATTAGTCCAAAGAAATTTATGTGTATTTATTAGGTAATGCACAACTAAATCAAGCTCAAAAGGCTTAATTTAAATACATTTGTAATGTTAATAGTTTATCATTTATTGAAGATCTTATCAGATAGCCTTTTATCAGCAAATAATTTTAGTAAAAAAAATCCTTAGCATAGTAACATTTGGTAGCACCTATCCTAAAATTGATCTTGCTTTTCATTCAAAACCAAGATTTATATAGTAATTATGAAGTCTTAGAATCACATGTTAAAAATATCTTGACATTTTTGATATAATTTAAAGATAATTTTGTCAAAGAATTAGTTGATACCATTTAATACTTACAAGATAAGTTATAATCTTCAAATTAACTTTTCTTTTAAAAAGACTCATCGAATTAAGATTAATAAGACAAAGAAGATACTCTTAAGAAGAAGGAATAAATGAAAAAGAGATAAGAAGAAATCCTAAAATTATTTTAACAAAGAAGCACTTCCTATTCAGAGAAAAACAAAGATGATCTCAAATTAGAAAAGATTGCCTCTGATGGAGAATGTTGTGTAATATGTAAAAAATCCCTAGATGAAGAATCTGAATTTGGATATGGTGTTTACTGTTAAAAAACCAATATCTACGAATTTTCATAACTTAAAGGATTCATATAATAGGTAAATTATTACAAAAGTTTTTATATATTTTATAAATAAAATAAATATGCTGTTAAAGTGAAGTGTATTTTTTATTTTTGATAGAATAAAATAATCAAATAATAATTTAAGTAAAAAAAAAAACCTAAATTAAAGAAATCATTTTTAATTTTTTGAGAATTAAAAGAAATTTGAAATTTAAAACATATTTATCATTTCTTATTAAAATAGAAATTTAATAAACATAATATTCAACACATTTTTCTTTTAAAGTTCAGATAATTTTTAGCATTTTTTTATTATTCTATTAATATAAATTAGAATTTTGAAGAATCTGTTCATTAGAGTAGTATTTAGTAAGAAGCAAATAAAAACTACAATTTTTGGAATTTAAGAGAAGGTAACTGGTATGTAAACTCTTGCTTCCATCACATTCACAAGAGTTGCTATCAGTAGTACCTCTATACTAAAAATAAATAGAAGACTAACATGTAAAAAAATCAGTATTACTATGAGCATGAATACAAGTGTCCTTTATGTAACAGATTGCTAAATTCATTTTTGACAACAGAAACTAGTTTAGATGTTTAAACATTAACAGAATCATTTTCTGTGAATGATTGTGTTTAATAAAGTCATTTTTAATGGAGTCAACTAGCTTCAGATTCATCTGCATAGATTTAGACCGAGTAAGATTTTAAAACTCATGAAATTTAGTCAATAATAATTTCTGAATATGAAATCTTGAATAAAAAAAGAGTATGTGAGATGAATAAGGCAAGTAACAGTGACAACAGTAGCACAAATGAAGAGCTAAATTATAAGCTATATAAAAGTAAAAACAACCATTTAGAAGGTTAAATAGATTACCACTTTCTTTCTACCTAGATTGAAACAATAAACATTACACAGTATGAATAAGATTTTGAATAATTTGATAAAAAGCCTCAAAAGGATCAATTAAATGAAACAAGTGATGAAAAAGCCATGGGTAGAATTGAAAATATTCTTCTTAACCACCTTAGAATTACAGATTTTGATTGCAGTCCTAATACTTTGATTTCTCAACCAAAGAAACTCTAACTTTTGAGACAAATACTTATGAATTTGAATGTAAGTCTTGGGCAACAACATTTGGAAAGTTTCTACTTGAAAAGATAAAAATATTGCAGAGATATTATGAATATTTTATAAAATATTAATTTGACTTCATCTTCATCAAACTTAATTAAGAATCATCTGTTAGAAAATGACTTAAAAGAAGCATATACAAGGTTCTTGTTTTACAGCTTTAATTATTTCAATTCAGAAAAAGAAGCATTAAAATTGGTACAATAAACTATTATTTATGTTTTAATTGCCAAATTTATCTAAACAAGCATCATCCAATAGAGAAAAAAATAATAATAAATCAATAAAAACTTTAATTTACAAGCAGAAGAAATAAGCACTTTTGATGATAATGAAAGTTGTTAATATGTTGTAGACATTTTGTAAAGAACATGGAATTTATTATCACTATTCTTTGAATTTGACACTCAAACCAAGTAGAATCTTAGTAGAATATTTGATGACTTTTAAGATGAGATGTAGAATTTGCTTAAGTTTATGAATGTTAGTATCCCTTCAAAAGAACAATAAATAGCATTCATTTAAAAATGCATCAAAGATTAGTTTGATCACAATCATTTGAATATATTGAAAATAACACCTAACAATACATCCTTCAATTTTGTATCTTTTGAACACAATTTCAATGATTTATTTAAAAAATATTAGCTTGTTAAATGCTCACTCTGTAAAGATGTATCTAAATATGCTAATGGCAATCCTACTATGTGCTTAATTTGTGGTGACGTTTTATGTTCAATAACTTGTAAGGGAGTAGATTAGATTAACAGTAAAGGATATATTGGTAATCTTAACTCTCATGCAAAGAAAATGCATTTTAACTCATCTATTTATTTAGATTTAGTAACATCCTAATTGATTTATGTTAGCTATCCTCATAACTGCTAATGTGGTGAACTCTATTTCAACAACTTTGGCATACCATTTAAGAAATCAGCAAAAGATTGGTCACAATTCTAACTTGATAACAATATTTTGAATAAACTTCACTAAAATGCAATTAATCTAGAAATTGTTGATTAGATCAAGCTCAATGAAGTCAAAACAAATATTTTATATAAATATCATTTCTTTTGAAAAAATTTTAAACTTTTTTAATTAGTTTCCATTTTATATATTTTTATGTTTGATTTCATAAATAATTAATATGTAATTTTTTTTGAGACTCAAAAACAACTTTAGGAGTTTCTGGCTCATCCAGTA
>JH720329.1:547192-603709 GCA_000231825.2 Tetrahymena elliotti 4EA
ACGATGCAATAAAATTATGAGAAAGTCATAAAAAAATAGTAAGTTTTGTTTTTAAAAAAGGTAAATATTTATTTTTTAATTATTAAAAAAAATTAAAATCTTGATTGAATCTTTTTATAAAACAAAAGAAATAATAATTATTTTTAAAAATTTAAATAAGATAAAACTAATATTATAGATTTTATACAATTTATGAGGTACAAAATAAACTCATAATATAAATTATATTTCTTTTTTACTTAACTAACACTGTCATTCATCTATGAATCTTATATAAATACATGAGATAAGTGAACAAAATAATATTAAAGCTATAAACCCAAAAAAATAAAACTAATTAGAATATACTAAAGTAAGTTTGTACAATTAACCACAATCAGCTGTAATATTAACATAAAGACCTATGAAGCAAACAAAACAACCAAAACCACACAATTACTACAAACGGAGAATAGTATACTAAATCGCTTATTACAATATTTACTTTAGAATAAGACTTGATCAATAATTTCAAGAAATGTCAAGCTACAGTTGCAAAATAGATTCTACTTATTGTTAAAGCCCAATCTTTAAGAGTTTGATTATTACAATAATCATTATAATCACTGTTACTTTAAAATACATAAAATAAAATATCAAAAATAAAAGAAAAACCAACCAAACTAGCTGTTATAAAAATAATAATGCCTAAACCAATAAAAAACTTTGCCACTTTTGCTTTATTTTTGGTTGAATAATCTTAGCCTTAGTATTAGTTTTAATTTATATTGTATATATAAACTTCTTATACAGAATTTTAATTATTTTAGGTTTTATGTTCCCTTCTTCAGCATCAATTTAATTTGAATCAGAGTTATTGTTTTATTTTTCTTCTGAAATCATCATAACTCTTAACTTTTTTTACTATTTGATATCTTTTTAAATAAAAAAAAAATAAATATATTATAAATAAAGCTAATTTATGTTGTGTGAGATGAGATAAGATAAGAAAGCTATTTAATATTTGATAATCAATAATTTATGATGATAATTAAAAACTATTTGTGTAAATCAAAAAACCAAATTAATTTACTGCAACTCTCTTTCCCTACTAACTATTAATAAGAAATTTTTTGGTTGAATATAAATGATAAATTCAAAATAGAAAATTTTTTGCATAAATTCATCAATTTACTCATCAACTTCATGAATTAATTTTAAATTATTTTAGGTTTTTTTATATTTTGATATTTTTAATACTAAATCATAATGCTTTTTATCAAAAGTTCATTTAAAAGATAAACTCTGAATATTGCTGTTCCAGGTACTAAAATATGATGGATGAGTAGTCAAATATTTCAATACCTGGATTAGCATTTTAATTACATAAATTAAATTAATTTGTAAAATTTGTAAAAAAAATCAAAAGCCAAGGTCTATGAAATTTAATTGATCTAATTTATTCACAAAATATAATCTATATATGTAGTATGAGTGCAATTATTAAATTTTTACCAAATTTTTGCTTGTTATCTTTAATTCTTTCTCATTTAGTAATTAAACAACAAGTAATAAATTGATCTTAATGGTGAAAACTACTTTATATAAATTATTTTTTTTTAATAATTAAAATTCCTTTTTAGCTAAAATACCAACTAAAAGAAGTAAAATATTATTTTAATATGAACTCTAACTTTTAAAATTAAATTCTGATAGTTTAAATACTATTTTAACCATTCGAAAACATTTTATTTGCTATTTAAATTTATTTTTTAAATTCCTGTAAAAGATAAAATTTAAATTTTGTTTTATTAAAATAAGCAAATTTAAAATATTTTTGGAAATATTAAAGATTTGATTAATTGGTGTTTACAAAATCTATTTATTATTTTTAATAAAAAAGAAAATTAGTATTTCTACATATAGAATTTTTAAAATCGATTTTTTCATCCTTTTAGAAAAAATTATTGAAAAGAGAAATTAAAATAATATATTTTGTTTGAATTTACTGAATCAAAAATAAATAAATAAATATCAATAAAAATGAAAATTATAATTGAAGAAATATTATTTAGAAATATCAAATGATCAAAAATCTTAGAAAAAAGTTTTCTTAATAAAGATAAAAAGAATCAATATACTTCACAAGATTACATGTATATATGTAATTAAACTAAAATCATTTATACAATATGATTGTAAGTAATCAATTATGGCATATATTTGATCAAAAATTAAAATCGATTACTTAAAAATAATTAATGGAGGAAATATAATGAAATTTGCATAATAATGAAAGAAAAATACGAATATTTATTTTATGAAATGTATATCTAAAGTTAATTTTTCTATGATGAAATGAATATTTAAAGTTAATTTTTTGTTCATTTGGGAAACTTGTTATTTAACTTGAGAATTATCTTTAAGGACTTTATTACGATTTTGAGAAAAACGAATCAAATAGTAAAATTTAGTTCTAGTTGATTTAACAATAAAACAGAAATGGAAATAGAAGAAAATAAAACAAGATTAGTTGTTATTAGGAAACCAAATAATAACAAAGAAGAATAAAGTAATAATAGAGAAAACAGATTATAACAAAGGGCTGTTCAAATTATTTATAGGCCTCTTTAGACCTAAAAAGAGTTTTTTTTATCAGATGATATGTATCTAGAATTGAATGAATTGAATGATGCAGAAAGATTTCAAATATATAAATAGCTTTATAGATAGCTAAGGCCTGTAACTTCACTTAATCATCTTAAGTAACTTAGAGTTCTGCAAATTAATTTAGATTAAGCATGTAGAGGTATATAAGATATTAATATATTAATTTATTAGTTGAACTCTCTATAACATTAATAATATCATTAATTGGCAGAGAAGCTTTAATCTATATAGGAAATGGCTCAAAAATTCAATTATAGTAAATAAAATAGAAGAAATCCTGAAGTTATGAGTAGGAATTAAGAAATATTTAATAATTATATGAATTAAGAGCTTATATACTTGTTAGAAGAATAAGATCCATTTGGATTTTATAGTTATTAATTGATGTAATGCGTGGATGACATTAATTATTCAAGTGTATTGTAATATGGTTGCAATGAAAATTTTATAAAGCTTTTAGGGTCTGATATAGAGAGTTATTCTACTTTAATTATGCGTTAAGGCTTTTTTGATGTCAGCAATTACACAAAAAGAAATGAAAAAACAATAGAATATTTAGGGTATACCAAAAAATTCTATGAAAATAATTTAGATTTTTTTAACATTATGATTAATGATAATTTAGAAATTCTAACTTTAGATGGAATCTAGATAACTGCCAAAATTGTTCCTCAAATCCATATTTGCTATGGATAAGATGAAGAAGATATTCTTCCTGGGTAGAAATAAATATTAGGATATGTCTATTTAATTAAATATGTAATAGATAGATAATTAGCTGAATATATCATCAAAATGAGGTCAGATAAGACTAAAAAAGAAAATGAAAAAATATATTAAGAGCCTAAATAGTCTTTTGAGCACTTTAGTTATACTTGTTCTGCCTAACATTTTAAACAATTTAACTAATTTCATTCTAGGTCATAACTATAATTAATAGGAGATAATATTTCAAATTCATAAAAATCTTGTAAATTCAGATTTAATTGATTTTGATTGTATTCAAATTTTAATTTGAAAAAACATAAAAAATCATTCTTTTCTAAAATATGAAAGATTGATCCTAAAAACTATCAATAAATCATTACTCATTTTGATATAGTTTAACAAGTAATTCAACATCAATGGCTTTAATTACTTTTTATTTTTATGACAGATACTTTTTTCAATAATACAAAAATGTTGAAAAAAGTGTTCTTCAAAAAAAAAAGTTCAATTTTTTGATTTTTCCAATAGTTGAATGGCAAACTAATTTTTGGGAGTAATTTAATTTTCTCAATTATTTTTTGTTTAAGTAATTAAATTTAATCATTTTACAAATTTTTAACTAAAATGAGTAAAATAAATTTTATTTTAATCCTTAATTGTTTTACTATGAAGTTTAACTTTTAAAAATTAAATTCTGATTTTTCAGTTTCATTTTTCACATTCGAAAATAAATATTTTTTTGTTCTTTAAATTGATTTTTAAAATCAATATTCAGAAAAAGATGAAAAGGAAATAAACCTTATTTAAATTATTTTGTGAATGGGTTTAAGTTTTGATTTTTTAGCATTTATAAAACATTATTTTAATAAATTAACAAAAGAAATATTCTTTCTGTCTCATTTCAAAATCTTATAAAATGAATATAGATATCAAGATTACATGTATTTATTTACTTACACTTAAATCATAGAAACAATATTATTTAAAGTAATCAATTATAGTTATTATTGAATTAAAAATCCAAATCGATTACTTAAAAAATAATTAATGGAGGAAATATGATCAAATTTGCATAATAATATGAAAGATGAAAAGATTTGTGAATTTTTTATTCATTAAAAAAAACTTGTTATTGAAGCTGAGAAAAAAAATTAATTTTCAGGATTTTATTAAGATTTTTAAAATAAACAATTAAATAGTAAAAGTTCTAGTTGATTTAAAAGACAAAACAGAAATGAAAATAGAAGAAAATAAAACAAGATCGGTTGTTATGAGGAAATCATATAACAATAACAAAGAAGAAAAAAGTTATAATAAAGATAATAGAAAATAATTAAGAACTGTTCATATTGTTTATAAGCCTCTTTAGACTTAAAAAGAGTTTTTTTTTATCAGATGATATGTACATAGAGTTTAATGAATTTAATGATGCAGAAAGATTTCAAATATATAAATAGCTTTATAGATAGTTAAGGCCTGTAACTTCACTTAATCATCTTAAGTAGCTTAAATTTCTGCAAATTAATTTAGATTAAACATAAAGAGGTACATAAGAAATTAGTATGTTAATTTATTAGTTGAACTCACTATAACATTAATAATATCATGATTTGGCCGAGATGCTTTAACCTATGTCAGATTTTGCTCTAAAAGTTAAATATTGTAAATCAAGTAGAAAAGATCCTGAAGTTAAGAGCAGGAATTAAGAAATATTTAATAATTTTATGAATTAAGAGCTTAAATACATACTATAAAAATAAGACCCTTATGGATTTTATAGTTATAAATTAATGTAATACATTGATGACCTTAGTTATGCAGGTGTTGTATAATATGGTTACAATGAAAATTTAATAAAGCTTTTAGGGACTGAAGTATAGAGTTATTCCACTTTGATTATGCGTTAAGGTTTTTTTGATGTCAGTAGTTACTTTAATAGAAATGGGAAAACAATATGCTATTTAGAGAAAAGCAAGAGATTCTTTGAAAATAATTTAGATTTTTCAAGTTTTTTTGTAAATGATTATTTAAAAATGTTAACTTTAGATGGAATTAAGATAGATGTAAAAATAGTTCCTCAAATCCATGTTTGCTATGGATAAGATGAAGAAGAGTTTCTTCCAGGGTAGAAATAAATATTAGGATATGTCTAGATAGATAATTAGCTGAATATATCATCAAATTGAGGTCAGATAAGAGGAAAAAAGTAAATGAGCAAATATATGAAGAACCTAAATAGTCTTTTGAGCACTTTAGATAGATATACTTGCTCTGCATAATTATAATTAATTGAAGATAATACTTCCAATCCATAACAATATTGTCAAGTAAGAATGATATGATGGATAAATAAATATACTTGTCTTCAAATTTTTATGATAAAAAAAATAATTAAAATCCTTTTTTTTTCCATGGTTTTTCAAAAAATTATAAATTAATTAAAAATATCAAATTTCTTGTAATCAAATCATGTATGAATTACTTATTATTATTTATATTGTATTACTTTTTAATAAATTAATTAAAACTAAAAATAACATCCACAATCATATTTTTTGTAGCTAGTTGAATGAAGAAATTTTATTTTAAAATAATTAAAAATTCTGTCTTTAAAAATGATTAAAAATAGCAATTAATTAGGTATCATTTTTTAAAGATTTTAAAGATACAGAAATTAAAAAAATATATGTAATACTTGACACATAAAAATAAAAGCTAATGCATAAAATAGATTAAATTATTATTATCATTAATATTTATTTATATAAGTAGGTGGTCCATCTTGAATTGTTTTGAAATTTCCCTGAGGATCTAATGAAGTTGCATCATAAAAAATGTAAATTTTAAAACTAAAATAAATAATAAATTGGATTCATCTTTATGAATTTAATTTAAGAGAAATGAATTAAAGTATTTAAGTTTATGATAGATTCTTTTAATGCTACCAATTTATAATCTACATTTTTTATCTACCAACTTTGTAAAACTCAAAATCTGATATTAAAAAAGGATGAATCATAAGCCAAAATTAAATATCATAAATGAAGGTGAATGAGACATAATAAACATATTATTCTTTAGAGAAAGAGTGAGGAAGATCTTAAAGAAAAAAGATTTTTTTTTTTTTTCAGTGATCAATCCATTTTTATTTACTTATTTTATATAAAAATGAAAAAAGGTGAAATGAATAAACTAAAAATCCTAAGCACATAAGCACAGAAGGAGGGGTAAACTCGGAAAATGATACTTAAATACAAAAAATAAAAGGAGATTAATCAGCTGGAGCAATAACTTCTTCCAATATTGCATCTAAAAAGAATAGCTTAGTTTTAGTTAAACAAAATAATAATAAATTAAGAAATAATGCTAAAGTTATTAGAATAAATTAAATTTAAAATATGACCGAACTCTTCCCTGGAAACACTTAGAATGTTGCACATTCTTAATCATAGATAGATCTAACTAAATCAAATTTGTGACAAAAAAGATTGAAAAAATCTTTAATTATTACATGATAGTTCTTTTCAATATCCTTTTTTTATATTTAAGCAATTTAAAGATAGTTTAAATGTGCAATTAATTGATAATACATAAAACCCATTTGTGAAAGGTTCTACTTCTATGTATTTTTGAATTTATTTAATAAATAAGCAAAGAAATTAAGAATACAATTTACATTTTTATAAATTTTAAATGATATATGAGTTCAAAAAAAGTAAAGAAAGTGAAATACAACAATGTAAAACATAATAAAAACAACAAAAACAAAAATGAGAGTAGTTAATTATCTGATATACTTTAAGTAAACAACGTTAATTTGAGCAGTCCTAATGATCAAACTGAAACAACTGCAGAAACGTTTAACTTAACTAAGTAAGAAACAAACATCTTACCTAATATAAACAGTAATGTTTTGGAAAAAGAAAGTGAAGGAAATTAACAAAAAAAATCAAACAAAGTTTTATTGGATGTTTCAATAAATTTAAATAATCCTTCTCAACTGTAAAATTAGAATAACTAAGCTAGCCAATTAAATGATATACCAGAAGGTAACATCTAGAAGATTGAATAAATTTTAACTACTACTACAATAAATAATGAAGCATCTTTGCCTTAGATTTAAAGATCTTCAAGATAATATTCTATAAAGAAATATGATAGGCAGATTTAAGAATTAGATTAGAGCAGAGAAAAAATACTCATGAAATCTAAAGTCACTGCTAACACTTCCCAAAATTTCTTTTAGAATACCTTTTTGAACTCAGTTAGGGAAGAGGACAATCAACTAAAGATAAAATAGTAAGAAGAAGAATTGTAATTAAAAGAGAGAAAGCAAGTAGAACTAGCTAATTTATTGAATAACTCTGAATCTAATTTAAAAACATAATTTAAAGTAGGTCAAGCTATCAAAATTTTAGAATAAGCTGCCCAAAAATATTTCCATGAAGATAATTAAAAATAAGTAGAAGTAAAGTAGGTTTTTTATTTGAAGAGAAATGCTAGGAGTAGTTCTCCTAAATTGAAAAAACTACTTCCTCATTAACTTTAGTAAATAAAAACAAAAAACTTTTTAAACTCCATTTAAGAGAAACAACCAAGCCAAGAGTACATAAAGCCAGAGGAAACAAAAAATTAAAAAATGATTAATGATCCTAAACCTAATTTAATAAAGAAGTAAGTCAAAGAGTAACAGATAACAAGATAAAATTATTAACTTTCTTCCAAAGAAAACAGCAACTCTTAGTCAAATAGAATAATTAACTTTAATGATGACTCTCTTTACTATTTCAAAAGAATGATAATCAGTAAAAAAGAGCTCAAAACATAAAAATCAGATGATAATTTAACTGAAAGAAAAATAAGCTCCTCTCCAAACAGTTATAAACAGCATCATGGGCAAAATAGAATACCCAAAATGCTAGCACCTCTTCCAATAAAAGTTACCTTTAAAGATAATAAAACAAATGAAATACAATCTCCTTCATCTAGAGAAAATTAAGAATAATTAATGTATGATTTTAATTAATTTTCATATTGAAAAATTAACTTAAAAAAAATTTAATTTTTATTTAATTAAATAAAGCCAATATAAAAATGAGTTTGAATTTGCTATGAATGAAGCAGCTAGATAAATGATTAATAGACCAGTGCTGCATAAGGTAAATAGGTTAAAAGAAAAGAAAATAATTGACATTATTTAAGAGTTGACTTAAAATGATAAAGAAGTGAATTTATCAGATAATAATCTTACATCTATTTGTCTTGATTTATTAATGAATAAATTTAATTCTCTTTAAGTGAATTTAGAGGTTTTAAAGCTTTCAAATTCAAATATTAATGATGATTCCGTTAGTATTATTTCATGTGCTCTACAAGTTAATCAACCTTTAATTGTTTTGGATTTATCCAAAAACTCTATAACTAATATAGGATGTTTAGAGATTAAATTTATAATATAGTCTAATATTAATTTGAAAGAACTTTATCTTAGCTGGAATAAATTTAATTCTGAAGGGGGTTCTCAGATTCTGGATAGCATTTAATCAAAAACAGGCTTAAAAGTTTTAGATCTTTCAAACAATTCTTTAGGAAATGGCTCTTCTGCAAGCATAAGTATTATTATTTATTTAAATAGTTGTTTAAAACAGTTATGAATAATTTAATTAGGAAAATTTTAGATCTCCTTTGATAGATTGATGAAATTGGAATAAGAAGATGGAATAGTTCATTTAGATTTGAGAGTAAATTAGATTAAAAAAGACCACTTAATTGAAATGGTTAAAAGTATTTCTTGCAATGAATCTATTCCATGCATACATCTCTCATATGGTCATGATTGCTATATGGATTCATGCAATAACTTGAAGATTTACACATAAGACTAACAAGTATAATTGCCTGAACACTCAGAGTTTCTTCCTATTTATCCAATCAAGTAAAATTTCAAAGTTATATTAAGGTTTTAATTATTAAACAGTGTAAATAAATTAAACAGAGCAATTAATAGCCTCTTTTAAATCAAAATTTAAACCAAATTTTACACTTACAGTTTTTCAAATCTAAATTGAAAATTTGTTTAAATTCTTCAAAAGTTAAAAATTCTTTTATTTCCATCTTCAAAAAACAAGATTGAAATGCATTTTTACTAAAACTTGGCATTATTTATCAAAGTTAAACAAGTTTCTTTGTAAAATTCATTTCTTAAATATAATGACAACTTGAAACTCTTAACTAACATATTACTTTCTATTTCATTACATATTTTTAAATCCAAAATCAAAAAGAAAGATTTAAATGAATTTTTTATTAAAATTTGGCATTAATTACCAACATTAATTGCACAAGTTTCTTTTATTAAGTTTAAAATTAACATTTTTAATGTAATACAAGCTATAAAGGCTTAAAAAGATTTTATTTAAATATTTAAAAAGCAAGATTAAAATAAATTTTTATTAAAAGTTAGGATTGTTTTTATAAATTATACAAATCTGTTTGTTTTTGTATATTTTTCCTTTTTTAAATGTAATGTCAAGTGTAAAAACTTAAATATATGAAAGAATATTTGTCTCAAAAGAAAAAGCTTACTTATACATTGATTTTTGTGGTAAATTTGATGAGATTTACTAGTATTTGTTAATTAAAATAGACTAAATTTTGAATCCTATTTTTTTTCTTTCTAAAGCTATAAAAGACCATTTAGAGCAAAGAAAAATAATTAATTTGAAAATTTGGTGATGGCTGAATCAGAAAACTGTTGGATTTGTGAAGGATGGATAGAATTTGAATTTTACCTTAACTTGAACGTTTATAATCTATTAAATTTTGATAAAGAAGAATAGACAGTCTATTTGCATTTAGAAATAGATGAATTCATTCCATGCAAAATGTTTCAAAGCTAGATTTAGTAAGGGATGTTTTCTATTTTGAGGATGATACCACCATAAACCTCATTAAAATATTATTTTTCATTTGACGGAAGAACAGACATTATTTTAAGCTAAGAAAAAGAAATTATAAGAGGAAATTTTATTTAGGTTATGTGTATTTCAAACTAAAATGAAAAAAATTAATAAGAATAAGAAGAAGATTAAAATCAAAATAACAATCTTAGAGACTTTATGAAAATTGAGAATGGCATTTTATTTATGAATTAATTTAATTTAATAAAGACTGGAGATCCTCAACCATTTCTTAACTAGCAATATCAGATTTTGGTAAGCTCTCTTCCTAGATAAAATATATTTGTTTAATAAAAAGAATCTAGAGAAGAGATACTTCTCAAAGAGCTAGAATAATCTTAATTAAACCTCTAAAAAAATAAATCTAATCGCTTTTTTTCAAAATCTACTAAAATTAAAATTTGATTTGAGAATAAAATTTCATTTTGTTCATTTCTTAAAATACAATTTTCCTTTTTTAAAAATAATTGCATTAAATTATTGTTTTGAAAATTTTATATTATATAATATGAAACGTTATAATTTAGTCTTTTTATATTTTTAAAAACATTTTGAATTATAGGGCAAAAAGAGTTAATAAATTTTAGGTCTCCTTTGTAAGTCTTAAAATTCCTTAACAAGGTAATACAGTATATAGAGAGAGCATTCTTAAATATGTTTTTCATAATTAAGTTTCTCTACAAATTGCTTTAGATATGAAACAATTTAATTATATTTAACTTATTAATATGGCCTAGAAATAATATCAAGAAAAGAATAAATTTAAATAATTCAACTTGAAAATCACCCTTATTTTTTGATACGAAAATACCTAAATAATAAAATGAATATCAAAAGTAAAACCAAGATTGTGTTTATACAAGATAAATTTGTTTAAAAGATTTTAGATAAAAAAAGAGAAAATGTTATACATTATTTTTAATTTCATATAAAATTTTAATTAATAACTAAAACAATCAAGAAATAAGAAATTAATAGATTAACACTATTTTAAATGAAAAATCAGGCTTATTTTTTGTTTTTGTTAATGTAAATTTCTATTTTTGAGTTTTATTATATTTCAAACTCTGATATTGAAAATTAATGTACTAATAATATCTGACTAAAAAATTCAATTTTTTTTGCTAGCATTTAAATTCTTAGATCACATAAAAATTTACTTGAACAAAATTTCTTTTTCAATTTTTACCTAAGTTTTAGAATCAAAAAACTTAAATAATATGACTTAATAAGCAATACATATTTTATTTATCCATCTATTTTAAAGATGATTAAAAAGTTAATATTAGCTATAAATTCAATATAAACCTTAATTTATTCTGCCTTGATAATTGATAAGAGGAGAATCAAATCAAATCAAATCAAAAGACTATTAAGTTGATTTCTTATAATATCATAAAAAACAAATAACTTGATAATTAGAATTTTAATTTAGTATTGTGAAATGGAAATAGAAGAGAGTAAGACAAGATTGGTTGTTTTGAGATAGCCAAAAAAAAAGGATGATGAATAGAATAAAATGTAATTAGCTAAAAGAAATATAACTGAATTGTAATAGAGGGCTGTGTAGATTATTCATAAGCCAATTGCCTCTCAGAAAGAAATATTTTTAGCACATGATTAGTACGTTGAATTTAATGGACTTGATAATGAATAAGGATTCTAAATTTATAAATCTCTTTACAGATAGTTAAGGCCTGTTGTTTCACTTAATTATTTAAAATAGATTAAATTCCTGCAAGTTAACTTAGATTAAACATAGAGAGGAGTAGTGAACTTAAATCCTCTAATATATCAACTTAATTCGCTCTAAGATTAAAAATATCATCAAATAGCTAATCGTTTATAATAATATGAAAGTAATCTTAAATACATTGCTAATTGTTGTTAAAGTAGGAAAGTCCCTGAAGTTTAGAGAAGGAATTATTTAAGTTTTAACACATTTATGAATGAAGAATTAAAAGTTTTACTAGAAGAATAAGATCCTTATGGATTTTACAGTTATTAATTAATATAATGTGTAGAAGATCTCTCTGATGCCAGTGTCATATAATCTGGATGCAATGAAAATTTTATAAAACTTTTAGGATCTGATATTGATAACTATTATAATTTATTAATGCGTCAAGGTTTTTTTGACGTAAATAATTATGCAAAAAGAAATGAATAAACACTCGAATTTATAGATATTGTCAAAACTCTTTTTGAGAATAATTTTGATCTTTCTAGTGTATTGATCAGTGATAATTCAGATTTTTTAACTTTAGATGGAATTAAAGTGAGTGCTAAAATAATTCCTTAAATTCATATGTGCTATGGATAAGATGAAGATGGCATAATTCCTGGCTAAAAATCTATTTTAGGTTACCTTTTCATAGTGAAATATATACTAGATGAAAAATAAATTTAAAATATCCTTAATATAAGAGAAAGCAAATAAAGTAAATTCAATGAAATCATTTATGAAGAGCCTGAATAATCTTTTTAGCACTTCCAGTACATCTGCTCAGCTTAGCATTTCAAAGAATTTCAAGATAAGCATTCTAATTCATAATAACAAATATCAGAAAATACTTAAATCAATGAAGCAAAAACCTGCAAAATAAGATTTTTATGATTTTTTCATACACTTTAAAGAATAAATATAAATTATTAATAATGCGTGTAAATCATTAAAAATACTATTTACAATTATCACTCAATTTAGATTGAAAAATATTAATTATCAACTTAAAAATATCAATCAACACTACCCATAAACTTTTTCTATTAAACCCTATCTCATTCTTTATATAAATCACTAAAAGATATTCTATGTCATATATGTAAACCTATATAATTTAATTATCTATTTTATTGAATATTAAGAGTCCTCAAAACCATCTTATTATTCATTTTATTCATTCATGCATTATTTTTGATATTTGAAACAATAATATAATCATTTGAGCTATTCAAATCATAATAATCTTTGTAATATAAATTAATCTAAATTAAGATCTATTCCCTTTGAATAAAGAAGAGAAACACCCCAATCAGAAATAAATAAATTATTAAAGAGGAAAGAAATTAAGTGTTCATCTAAGGATTCAAAAATCCAAAATTTTTTTAAAAAGAATCATTTACTGATTAATGTAAGCAAATATCTCAAAATTTAAAAAATTAATAAAATTTGCAATCAAAAGGAGATTTACTAATTTGTATTTGTATTTATTTTGAATTCATTCTATTTTAGATAAAATTAAAATGTTAATGATTTTTCTTTTTAATTATTTATATATGAATATTAATCTAATTAAAATTAGTTAAAAAAATGATTTTTGATTGGTAAATTTTTTAACTATTTTAGGGTAGATGAATAGATAGATACATTTGATTTATTTACAAAGAAATGAAATAAATAATTAAGTTTGGATTATTTTTTTATGATGTTCTATAAAAAAGTGAGTTAATAAATTAATTATTTGTTTTTCATTTTCTGTTTTTATCGCAACTGCAGTATGTTGTAGGAATTCCTCTGTTTAGCAGGAAAGAGCAATTTTAGCAATGATTTTACCTTTTAAATTTAATTTTAAATCAATTAACTATTAAATTAAAAAGAATTTACATTTAGCTTTTAGAAACATGTTTTTATTGGTTTTGACTGTCGTATTGGGGGTTATTATGCTACTGCCTTCTTGCTTTTTAAGCTTTTTCTTATTTTCTTTTTAAAAGGGATACTTAAAAAAATGATCACAAATGTGATTTAATGAATTTACTCTATTAACTTTTATTCGTTGATCTTTTTTTTGATGGAATGTTAAATATTTTTTCTTATTCTTTCTACCTACTTTCTTTTAAAGAATATTTTTATTTAATAAATTTAGTTAAAAATTTTTATTGAATTTACAATAATTCAGTTTCTTTCTTTAATTTTTCTATTTCTTAAACCTATTTTTATTACTTAGGAGCTCTTCTTGTGTTTGTTTGTGAATCTGATCTTTTGCTGTAGAAATTGTTATCATTTTAATTTTATTGTTATTGTTAAGTCTGATAATTTTCACTTCGTCTAGTAGAATAGATGATATCTAATTATTTACCTTTTTATCTTTGGCTCTCATAAGATTTATTTGATAATTTGTTAGGATTTCTATGGCTTTCGTATTAGTTAAGTTTATTTTCTCCATTTAATTAATATTAGTTTTTTTAATCATTATTTGAAATTGAATTTTATCTTTTCTTTCTTTTTATATTTTCTTCTGATCCCTCTTATGCATATTTTAAATCAGGAGTTTTATATTCCCTTGATGCACTTCTACTACTGCTATTATTTCTGCTTTTATTATGAGTAGCATCTTCATGTCTGCTTTCTTTTCTGCTAGCGTTCCTGCTTCCATTTCTGCTACCATTTTGACTTGCAAGTTAATTATTTTATCTTCTGTTAAGTTATTTTTTAAAATAAACTAAAATTCCTTAATAAAATTAAATACCTTAAATTAGCAATTTCTTCTAACAACTACTTCTCTCTTGCAAGTTGGTTTAATAATTCAGTTTTATCTGCGTCATTGAAGAGAGGTCTAGATAAAAAAGGTGTTGTAGTTATATGACTGTAATTTTAAAAATGGTAATTGTTTTCTTTGTCATTCTATAATTGATTTGAACTACTTTGGTTATTCTAAGAGAATTAATACTTCTATTCATTTAATGAAGAATTATTATTTGTGTAATATGAACTCCTATCTTGTTATTATATATGATATTTTTAACTAATGTAATGATTATTTTCCTAAGGATTATTTCCATCTCCAATTTAGGGATTAGTAGTATAGGATTTCTCTAATTCTTGAAGTAATTTCATTTATGAGTTTTAAATTTTTTAATCTATGCTATAATAATTATGCTTTAAGATAGATTTTTATGGCTTTCTTTAAGTGGCTGAATCTACAGAAACATCATTACTCTTTTGTTTTTTATAGAAAGAATTAGAATCTAATAAAGATCTATCTTTCTATTTATTGCTGCTTTCATAATCACTGTTTTCAGATGATTCATTGTCATCTTCTAATTCTTTTTTTATCTCTGCAACTCTTCTGTTCAGTTCTTAAGTTTCTTTCTCAAAATTTTCAAAGTTCTTACTCATATTTCTCTATAATTTCCCATTATTTTAATAAGTTTATTAATGATCTTAATAGACATAATTCCCATTTTTATAATTTCTTTCTTAACTGTTAACATTCTACCTTTAGTAAGTATTATTGTTGTGATTTTCTTTATTTTAAAATGAATAAATTTAAATATTCAAAATATATCTTTTGTAAAATTAATATTTTGATGATCATAATATATAAATTACAATGAGAGCAACACTGCATATCATTCTCAGTGTTAAAAGTATGATTACTGTGACATGAGTGGAAATGCTGATGCTAAGTTTATTTGCAACATAAACATTCTTAAAAATGCTGATTTTATACACAATTAAAAGAACCGACGTTAGTACAACTTGTACAATTATGAGTTGAAGGATTATTTCTTTTGCTAATTTATTGATTGCTTTAATGAGGCAAATAACTTATTTATGAAAAATTTTTATTATCTAAAACGTTCCCCATAGTTTATGTAATTTATTCTAATTCTTTATTGTGTTATTGCATTTCAACATCATAGTATTCATACTCCCCTTTTTAATCCCTCATACTATCTGAATAATTAATGCTACTCTCATCTCCAATCTTATGCTAGCTGTTATTATTATGATTATTTTAAGATGACATCAAGCTTCTAGATAAATCTAATTCCAATTATTGAATTCTCCTTTCAATATCAGCAAATGTCTAATTATTTTATTCTATTTCATTATGTTTCTCATTTATTTCTTTTTTTTGTTTATGACTTTGATTCTATTTATAATTCCTACCTTATTAAATGTTGAAATCATTTGAGTTAAAGTTAATATATAAATCTTACTTTAAACTTCGTTCCTTTCTACAATACTTCTTGGTAAATCTGCATTGTTTTTTCTTGGATTATCTTTTATAAAATATATCTAAGCACAAAACTTATTTTCAGTAATTACCATCGAATTTCAACTTTTTATTTGGAAATGTTTTGTCACGCTGATTGTTCTTTTTTAATGACTTTTTGTAATTTGACTCTTCCTCGGAATCGCTAAAATTAAGTGAGTTGATTCTTTCCAATAATCTCTTGCATTTTATGATATTTAAAGTAAGTAAGCTTGCTAATAATAATTCTTAAATTTTTTAATTTTTACGTCTTTAAGTGTTGACATTATTTGATATTTAATACCTTTCTATTTATAAAAACACAATCAACTTAATTTCAAATTTAATAATAAAATTTGATTATCTTTTTTGCAAAAATTTCAAATTAAAGGTAATTAATTAGTATTCCTTAAAGTCTATCTGGGAAATTTCAATCATCAAATTCTAAAAAGAATATCCAGTTAAATGATATAAATCTTACAAATATCTTCATTCTAAAAGAATATTATTTCAAAGTTTTAAATGAATGTTTTATTTATCAAATCTCTTATTTAAATAAAATAAAAGTTTTGGACCATCACTGCTAATCTTTTAATATGTTTTAATTATAGAGTAATTAATAATAAATATACTTTTAATTTAATCTCCAACAAGTTACCAAATTTAAAATATGATATACTTTATTCTATCAAGTTAATAAATAATATTATTTTAAAAATTATTCTCTATTCAAATTTAAATATCAAAAATACTTTCATTCTAAATTGATAAAAATTTAATTTTTGAATTGATAGAAACTCTATAATGATGCACAACTTTAAAACATCTACATTAACTTTTAATAATTTATTGTAATTAATAATATACCTTTATTTTTAAATGAGTTTCAAAACAATCAAATAAATATATTTAAAAAATCAATCTTTTAAAGATTTTCTATTCTTTACGAAAAATAAAAAATGCTTTCATTCTAAAATGAATAAAATTTTAATTTTTTTAAATCAATAATTTCTTTAAAAAACTCAAATTTAAATTATGGTTTAACTTTCAATAATTCCTATGATAAAGCTAATATGTTTTAATTATTATCTCAAAAATTGCATATTTTTAGTATATTTTTAATAGAGATTACTTTGATTAGTATAATAATAATGTTGTTCTTTATTATTTTTCTTGAGAAAGGATATTAAAGCAATATTCTCTAAAATATATTTTAAGGAAATAGTTAAATTGAACAATATTTTTGAACATATTTTAAAGCAAAAAGATTTTATTTTTAACCGATATAAATTAAACTAGCTTCAGTTGATTTAGGATCAAAATACCAAAAGAATGTTCAATGTGTTTCTTAAATTTTTTTAACCTTCAATATTAAAATTAATAACCATTAAAATTTAGATTATGAAAAAAAAATAGTAGCAATAATTACATTTTTGTCATACATGAAAATGGATTATAAGTTAGTAGAATAGTTGATTAAAATAAATCAGAAATTTAAAACAAGATAAATATCAATCAATTAGAGGTGATTGATTCATTAATCATATAAAATCAAAATAATCTTATAAAGACATCAAATTTTAGTATACACAAAAAACACAAAATGGAAATAGAAGAAAATAAAACAAGATTAGTTGTACTAAAGTAGCCTAGATTAAATAAGGGATAAAGCAAAAAGAAAGAGAAATTGCTCAAAAAACACATTTAAAATTAAATTGGACAAAGATAAGCTAAGATTATCTTAAAACCATTGAACACCCAAAGAGAAATATTTTTACCATTTGATTAATACATTGAATACAATGGACTTGATGAAGAATCTGCATTTTAAGTATATAAATCCCTGTATAATTAACTAAGACCCGTAATTTCAGTAAATCATTTAAAAAACATAAAAATCTTAGAAGTAAACTTGGATCAAACGCAGAGGGGAATAAAAGAATTCAAATATGTAATATATCAGCTCAACTCTCTTCAAAATAAAAATTATCATTAATTGGCTAATTAGCTTTAGGTTTTTTAAAATAACATGGAAACAACTACTCAGATGAGTTAAATAAGAAGTATTCCTCAAATAAAGGAAAGAAATTATTAGATTTTTAGTAATTTTATGAATGAAGAAGTCAAGAGCTTGCTAGAAGAACAAGATCCTTCCGGATTTTATACTTATTATTTAGTTTAATGTGTTGATAATCTCTCAGATGCTAGTGTAATATAATCTGGATGTAATGAAAACTATATAAAACTTATTGGAAGTGATGTTGATACTTGTAAAAATTTGATAATACGCTAAGGCTATTTTTAAATAGTTAATTACACAAAAAGAAATGAAGTAACTAGTGATTTTTTAGATATTTTAAACTAATTCTTTGAAAATAACTTTGATATTGCAAATATATTGGTATGCGATGATGCACATATTATCACATTAGATGGAATAAAATTATCACTTAAAGTAGTTCCTCAAATTCATATTTGTTATGGGATGAATGAAGAAGGAATTCCAGGATAAAAATCTATCTTAGGATATCTTTATATAGAAAAATATAAGCTTGATTAAAAGTAAACCCAACATATTATTAGCATAAGATAACAGAAAAAAGCTCAGATCTGTAATTTATTTTATGAACAACCTGAATAATCGTTTTAGCATTTTGAATATAAATGCTTAGTTGAGCACTTTTAATAATTCTCTTAAAAGCATTCTCAATAATACCCATTTATGTAAGATTATTCCTCTGACAGTAGTTCAAAAACATGTAAAATTAAACCTGTTTGAGTTAGTGAATCTCTAAAAATAAGATAAATAAACCAAAAATAATAACATTTAATTAAAAATATAAATAAACTAAAATTACTCTCTTTATATTCATCAACTCATAATCATAAAAATATTCTTACTAATCATGACTCTAAATTTAATTTTTACTGTTTTAAATTAATTTTTAAATGTAGTCCATAAATTTATTATTTTTTTCTTATGAGTTTTTGCAAGTTTTTACAAAATTTTCTAAAAAATGTAATGCAATTAATATGAAATATTTTTAAGTTTTTTAGCCCTTCTTGCCTATATTAATAAATCTTAATTTAAAGGTATATGTGGATAAAGTACATTTGGTAATAGGTTTGAATAAAAAAAAATAGGAGGTATATGTGAAATATTTGTATTAGATACTTAGTGTATTGCCAATAATTTAAAAATAAAAAAAATTCAAAATTAAAAGTAAGAGAAATAAGTAAAAGCAGGAGAGATTTTATTTCTAATATGGTTACTTTAAGGTAAATTAAGAAATATTTTTAAGCATATAAAATTTTAAAGGAAAAAGATATTATTTTCTACTAATATAAATTAAACTAACTTCAGTTGATTTAAGATCAAATACCAAAATAATGTTCAAATTATTTCTGAATTTTTGACTATTCAATATAAAATAAAAATCAATATTTATTTACATTCATTAAAATTTATATTATGAAAAAAAAGGAATGGCAAAAATTAGAGATTTCAATTACACTTTTATGATACATGAACAAGCATTATAATTTAGTAGAATAGTTCATTAATTAAATCAGAAATTTAAAACATTATAATATCAATCAAATTTGAGATTATCAAATAATTTCAAATCAAAAAAAAATCTAAATCAAGCATCAAATTCATCAAATTTGAGCATCAATAAAAAACACAAAATGGAAATAGAAGAAAATAAGACAAGATTAGTTGTACTAAAGCAGCCTAGATTAAATAAGGGGTTAAGTAAAAGGAAAGAGAAATTGCTCAAAAAACACATTTAAAATTAAATTGGACAAAGATAAGCTAAGATTATCTTAAAACCATTGAACACCCAAAGAGAAATATTTTTACCATTTGATTAATACATTGAATACAATGGACTTGATGAAGAATCTGCATTTTAAGTATATAAATCCCTGTATAATTAACTAAGACCCGTAATTTCAGTAAATCATTTAAAAAACATAAAAATCTTAGAAGTAAACTTGGATCAAACGCAGAGGGGAATAAAAGAATTCAAATATGTAATATATCAGCTCAACTCTCTTCAAAATAAAAATTATCATTAATTGGCTAATTAGCTTTAGGTTTTTTAAAATAACATGGAAACAACTACTCAGATGAGTTAAATAAGAAGTATTCCTCAAATAAAGGAAAGAAATTATTAGATTTTTAGTAATTTTATGAATGAAGAAGTCAAGAGCTTGCTAGAAGAACAAGATCCTTCCGGATTTTATACTTATTATTTAGTTTAATGTGTTGATAATCTCTCAGATGCTAGTGTAATATAATCTGGATGTAATGAAAACTATATAAAACTTATTGGAAGTGATGTTGATACTTGTAAAAATTTGATAATGCGCTAAGGCAATTACTAAATAGCTAATTACAATAAAAGAAATCAAGTAACGAGTGATTTTTTAGATATTTTAAGCTAATTCTTTGAAAATAACTTTGACATTACAAATATATAGATATGCAATGATATACATATTGTCACCTTGGATGGAATAAAATTATCACTTAAAGCAGTTCCTTAAATTCATATTTGTTATGGGATTAACGAAGAAGGAATTCCAGGACATAAATCTATTTTAGGATATCTTTATATAAAAAGATATAAGCTAGATTAAAAGTAAATCCAACATATTATTAGCATGAGATAATAGAAAAAAGCTTAGATCTGTAATTTATTTTATGAACAACCAGAATAATCATTTTAGCATTTTGAATATAAATGCTAAGCTGAGCACTTTTAATATTTCTCTTAAAAACATTCTCAATAATACCCTTTTCTTTAAGATTACTCCTCTGATTATAGTTCAAAAACATGCAAAATTAGGCTTGTTTGATTTAGTACATCTCTAATAATAAGATATATGAATGAACAATAATAAAATTTAATTAAAAATATAAATAAACTAAAATTACTCTCAATAAATTCATCAATTCCATATTATTACTAACCATAATTTAAAAAAATAATTCTTACTATTTAATAAATATTCTTTTATGAAATGAAATTTATTCTCTTCTTTGTTTTATTTATTTCTCAAGTTTTTGTCAAAAAAATTAAGTTTTTTTGCAGATAACCTGATATTTCAGTTTAGAAAAAATGATTAATCAAAATTTAAATTTTTTAACGAAGAAATCGATAAAAAAAATCTTTTATTTTCTTTTATTCAATTTTTGAGATTTGTTTGATTGTGATTTTTCACGTTAAACTTTGAAAAAATATAATTTTACAAAATATAAAAGGAAATATAAAAGAAATTACTAATGTATATGAATTCATTATTTTTAATCATTTAAAGTTTTAGATAAATTTCCAAATGATAAATATTTTTCATAGTCTTTTAAATCTAGGTAATTGAATGAAATACTTTAAAGTAAATCAGCCTTTGATTATAAATTGCAGTTTTCTATTGTATTTAGAAATTTAAGAAGTTTAAGGTTTTATTTAAGCTTTTTTTTAGGATCTTGTATTCTTAAGATTTATTATTGAGCATAGAAGAGATCATCTTAACTTATTTTTTTATGTAAATTGTATTTTATTTTTAAATTTTTTAGAACAAGAGACATATAAAAGTCACATTCTGATTAAAAACTAAGACATTTTATAAGCTCACTTATATTTTCTTAAATAAGAAGATGATTATCTACATAAAGTGCTTCTCTTATTTCAAAGCTCTAAGTCAAATATTAATGAGCTTTTTACATTTTTTTATACAAAATAAAATCAGATCCTATACTTTGAAGGGTTTAAGCAACTAATTCATGCTCTTTTTCATAGAGACTTTCATATATTTTTAATGCTTCTGATTTATATGTGTATGCATTTTCACAATTTGTTTCTATATATCTATACCCATTTCCCATCTCTTTAAGAGACTCAGCTATGAGCTAATGGTTCTTAGGGTAGATTTTTTGTCTAATTTCTAAAGCTTTTAAACAAGAAAGCACCTGATTTTTATAATCCTTTAAACAATAAAATGTGAGTCCTAGTTCATGCATTAGAAAGTGATTATTTTCATATGTCATCTTATCTAAATTACCAAAAAGCATTTTAGTAGTTAGTAAGTATCTGTAATTGTTTTTGGTAATTTCAAATTAAAGCATCTAGCAAACAAGATAAGTTTTATAATGTTCTGTTAGTTTCTTATTCTCTTCATAAAACTTTATAAGCTATTTTATTTTTTCATATTCTTATTCTTTAAATAAATAGACCTATTCATATTACTAGAAGAAGTTCTTTCTCAATTAATTTGCTGTAGCTCTAAGACATGATTTTTAGTTTATCATAAAATTTCTTACTAAAGAAATAAATTTTATTTTATTTTATGGAACATTTTTTATGATTTCATCAAATTTTGAATGCTTTATGTGCTTGAGAGTGATTTGATTAATTTAAACTCCGAGTAAAGCTAAAAAAACTAAACCTAAATTATAAATATCTGCTTCCTTTAATGGTTGCAATAATTCTTAGATTTAATTTGTCTTCCTTTTTGTTATGCATTTTTTAATCTCTGGTGATGTATATAAATAGTTTTTCTTCTTATAATCTTTCTGTTTTTCAACTTGTAATTCTTAATCACTTACAATGCTTTAAGTATAGTTGTCAAATTTATCAAATAAATACTCCTTAGATACTAAATTAGTGAATTTATAGTTTCCCTCCTCATCTAATACAATTGAATTTGAATTTATATTGCCATGAAAATAATTATTCTCATGTAACTCAAATAGAGAAAATATCAATCTATAAAAAATATTTGCAATATTTTAATCATAATCTTGATTCATATCACTATGAGGTGTTGAAATTTTTTCATAAAATTCAGTAATAAGTATAAAGACACTGTAATCCTCAAAGTCAAACTCTTCAATCTACTATACTACACTCTTGAAATGCTATAAATCTTGTAGAATACTTGCTTCATACTTCGCTATTTCATAAGATTACATTTAACTATAAGAAATTTTGATGCAAACATTTTATTTATTTTAATCATGAATTGTTTTTGTCCCCTTCAAAACTGCATAGTTTTCTTCATACGAAATCCCTAAGTCAGATAATTCTATTTAATCTATCTGTTAACCATTATATCCTTTTATTTCATATTTATGTTGGCTTAAAAATGTTATCAACTAAGGTAATATGCTATTAAACTAATTAAAATCTTCCATCTAATTCTTCTTTTAATATTTCAGTATATTTTAAAAAGATGATTTCTTTTAATCAAAATAGTGATATAAATATTCTTGTAATGACAACAAAATTTTTAAATTGTTATTAATTTTAAAATACTCAAACCCAATTATATTCTATTATGTTAATACATCTAAAAAGTTTTTAATTGTTACTAATCAAAGCTAAGAAAGTATTAATTTAGGTCATTTCATTAAAGAATATTCATTTTCAAGAGTAAAAAATAAGGATAAATAGTAAAATAATAGCTATTATTCAAAAATAATAAAAATTAGAATAAATAAATATTTTTGGTAAAATTTCTTATGTTTTAGCATATTTCATTAATTACTCTAAGAATTATATTCTATTATAACCCAATTATATTCTTTGTTAACTCATTTCAAAAGTTTTTAATTGTTACTAATCAAAACTTAAAAAGTATTAATTTAGGTCATTTCATAAGAGAATATTGTAATAAAAATTAAAAAACAATAGAGTAATAAAACAATTAAAAAAATAATAAAAATTAGAATACATATATTTGGTAAAATTTGTATTGTTTAGCCTATTTTATTAAAAATAAATTTAATAGTGTCTATTTTGTTTTTCCTCCCCATTTTTATTCTTTAGATACTAAAAATATATTTTATTTTTATACAAGAAGAAATACATTTTTTATTTTCAATAAATTGAAAAAAAAATAAAAATGGCTTATAAAAAATTGGTACAATATTAAACTTTTTTTCTTTAATTTTTGGTTTTAAAAAAAACATTAAATAAATTAGAAATACATTTCATTTAATATTTTACATTAATATAAATATAAATTTACAAAATTTAAAGACATTCATTGACTCTCTTAATTATTTTAAAAGCTTTTTAAATCTTTTATAGAAAATAATTTATGTTCAAAAAAAGAAAGAAACGAAACAGTTAACTAATCGCTTATTTTTAATTAGATTTCTATACAATTTCTAAAGCCCGAAATCACTTATCTCATAGTTTATCCTTGAAAATATATTTTTATAAGACAGCTTAAATAGATTTAAATTAGTCAATTAGGGAAATTACTCAAGATAGATTTTGAACTATTTTAAGGTATTAGATTTTTTAATTGCCTTTCCAAATGAAACTAAACCTTCATCCTGAATTTAATTTTATCTATTAAGACATAAAGTATTCAGAAAAAACAATTTAATAATGTAATGACTAATTACTAAAAGCTAAGCTCAAGGGATTGTAGATTTTCAAACTTTAGAAAAAGATTGCCAAGTTCAGAAAAATATTAGCTACTCAATTTATTTTTGCTTTTGATTAAAAATGTTTAAATTACTTTTCCAACCAAACTAAATATATTCCATAAATAAATGTATTGCATGAATATTAAATTAAATTTTCTTACTCAAATTAAAGAGTTAAATATTCTAAAGTTCTACATTATGCTAATCCTTCTATTAATTCTGATACACCTCCATTCCCAAAATGATTGTAACTGATTCAATATTTATAAAATTAAATTTTTGCTTTGTTAATTCAATAAATATTTTACTTAAGGTAAAGAGTTAGCTTGTTTAGATGTTTAGTTTATGAAATAAGATTTCCTAGCTCAGTTGCTCCTTTCACCCCTAAAAAATTGCAACTATTTAAAAGAAATTAAATTTATTAATATTTTTGTTAAACTTTAAATATTGAAAATTTGCTGTTTATTTCATTCAGCTCAAAGTAATTTACAAAGAAACTCTTATTTTATAATAATTTAAATTAAAAAATTTAGATTAAATTAAGTCAAAAAAGAAAATCTTTCTCATATTTTAATGAACACATAAAAAGAAATACCTAAGATCCAAAAGCAATTCTTTCAGATTGAAAAACTGAGAGAGTAAAAAGCTTAAATCTTAAGTTGTATCATCATCAATCCAGCAGCAACTTTTGTTGTAATTAAATGGTTACATTTTCAATATTATTTTAAAATTAAATAATATTATTTAGATTTCTGTAATTTTGAAAATGTTTTCTTTCAAAGTAGATAAAAGATAAAAAAGTTTGAAAAATGTAAATAATTTTACTTCAAGTCGATTTTTAATTTTTCTAGTTTGATACAATATGCTAGCAGATTTAAAAAGCCAATCATGTTTCTGCTTTCATGAGTATATTTTCTAGACACAAAAGAATTAATTAAATAAAATAAATATAAATAATAAAATTAACACTAGTGTTAGTTCTAAATGAGATAAATTTAAAATTTAGTTTATTTGCTTTCCTAAAAGAGAGCCTATTTCTTCATTTAATTAATCCATTCTTATAATTAGTAATAAAATTATTTATTTAAAATATGTTGTAATTTCTTTTTTAATATAAAATTTACGTTAAATTTATAGATAATTTAGTGAGTTAATGATATTTTTTTAGCTCTTAAATTAATTACTCAAAGCACTACTATTCTAACTGGCATTTACTATATATTATGTTAATTAATATGCAAAGAATTTTAATTCATTATGAAAATAAACACTTTATTGTTAAAGAAATTGAATGATTTTCATTTTTTTGTGATCAGCTAGAAATTTTTATCTTAAAAATACATATGATAGGAATTTGCTTCTAAATAAAGTTAAGAAATATTCCAAAAGTAACTAAGAAAAAAAAATTAGAAAACAAATTAATAAAGTTAAATTGATGAGGATTACAAAAATTTTATTTGATTATTAATTCTTTTCAGAATTATATTGCTTGTTCATTTGTTTGTTTGTTTGTTTACTTTGAAAAATAATTTAATTTTTTATTATTTTTATAGTAATTCAATGAAAAATATATTTACTTCAAAAATAGTTCAAGGTGTGAATATTCATAATCTTTTGATTAGAGAAACTTTTTTTATTTAATAAAGTTAAATTATGACCTTCTAAATCTTATTCAAAATCTTACATCACTTAAATTATCAAATTAGTTATTTTGTAATAGATTCATTTATTATTTTTGTTAATTATTTTAGCTTTTTTTTGTTTTATTTTCAATTTTTTTAATTAATTTTCCTAACAAATAAATATACTGAATAATTGAAATAACATTATTTTAAATTATTTTTTACAATAAATAATATTGATTCATCGAATTTTGCTATTTATATTTAAATCATTTAAATAAAAAACTTCAAATTTTGAAAAATATTTTCCATTATTTAATTCAAATAAAATTAAATAATTAGGAAGGATAGCATTATCATTTTTTTAACCAATTAAAGAATTTGTTTGTTAAGGAAACTTTTTTTGTTTTGATTTGATTTTCTAAAATTAATTTTTTATTAAAATATTATTTCTATTTTCTTTACTGTAAGATAAAAAGCACAAGTTCATAGTTTAAAAATTAATAATACATTGTTAGCACATTCGTTTTTTATTTAAATACTTTTTATTTTTATTATTATCTAAAATTCTACAAATTTTAGAATTTGTTTAGAAAAATTAGATATTTTAAAGATAACGTAATAGATTTATCAATTATTGATTAATTTATTATTACAAAACAAGTTGATTACTTGATTACGTCTTAAACCTAGTAATGAAGTTTAATTTAATTTAAGATAGATTAACTAGTGATTTACGTATTAACTTTAAATAAATTAACAGCTGGTATGTAGGATTAGATAAAAAGAATAAATAAGGAATTTTTACAGTAGGATACATAATAAATATTGATTAGAAAAAATAAAGATTTCATTTAGAATTGTAATAAAAAAATCAATTAGTTCTTTGCAGAATCCATTCAATAATATCTTTATTGATGTTATATATTTCAGGCTCTTGCCATATATTATGCCATACTTATTGATAATATTTTACTGTTTTATCTTAAGAAGGTGATTTTTATTCCAAATCAAAGCCTAGGAAGGGGTCTACCACTTTTTCAAGATCACCCATTATGCATAGGAAAGGACATTTAAAATCCTCAAAAGTTTTATTCGTTTTATAGAGTCCTTAAACAACAGAAGAGAGTGAAGTAAATGGAGGTTTTTAAGTGTATTAAAGAGGGTCTTGCTTAATATATTTTTCAGCTTCAAAGTATTTATTAGAATTCCATGCACCAGTGCCAATAAAATTACCTTTTGGCATTATTTTCCCAAGTGTTACAGCAAGATAGTAAATAAATTTATACGAAAGTGGGAAGGGTTAAATTGCAGGAGCCATCATTACTATTCCTTTAAATCTGTCTGGATATTTTAATCCTACTCTATATGAGAGCATTCCACCAAGACTAAGTCCTCCCATAAATATATTAAGCCCTCTTTCTTTATATTGATAGTGCTCTATGATAATTTATTTATAAAACTCTTCGAAATCATCAAGCATCTATTCTAAAGATTCTATATAACCTCTGGGCCCTTCACTTTTACCATAGCCTCTCTAATCGTATCCAATAACCTCAATACCTTCTTAGGCAAGCTATCTAGCTATATGCTAGGCTCTTTTCATATGGCCATTAAACCCATGCATTAAAATTAAAACAGATTTTACTTCTCCATGAGCTGGTTCTCTATGTACGCATATTTTATATTAATTATCAGTAACTGTAAAATGAATAGCTCCTATTTCCTTGAAGCCTTCATCTTCTTATCCAGGAACTTATTATTAGTCTGCAGGTGAATCAATTTAAGCTATTTTCATAATTTTTTAGCAATACTCTTTTCTCAAAGCAGGAGTGTGTTGGTAATCTTGAATCTTCATTTTCTTTCTTTTTGGTTATTCTTTAATTATTAAATATTAGTTTGTTTTTATTAATATTATTTGTTTAAAATATTAATTATTGGTAGAATATAAATTCAGAACACATGGTATTTATAACAAAAATTTAGACTTTTAATAAAGCAATCCAATAAACTGTATTGTTAAATAGATTTCGCAGTAACTAAAATAATTGTCCTTTTCCTCAAAGATTCTACTTTGCACCTGAAATATTCGATTATCCAAAACTATACAAAAAATTACAACTTTATTTAGTTTTTTATAAAATATGTGATGCATCTAACTTTACATTTGGTATTTCTTATTAAAAAAAGATAATTTGTATCCATATATGACATAGTTAATTACATCTTAAAATTTATTAAGCATTTTAATTCCTAACTTTTTGAATGTAATCAATTCAAATAAACTAAGCTTTTCTATTCTCGAAATCATTGTTGAATATTTTCTCTTTTAATTATTTGAGATCAATAGAAAAATAACTTCAAATTAGATAAATTTCTTGCTAAAATCTAATTATTCACTTATTGAATTAATTCATGTGTTTTCAACTTCTTATTTATTGAGAGATTTTCACTAGTTTTATAAAATATTTGGGTTTTCTTTGCAAAAATTAAGAAAATTTAAATGCTTCATTTGTTAATAGAAATAAATTCAAATGTGTAACCAAACTTCTTCATACCTCCTTCTGATTAAAAATCACTCATACCATTTTAAAGTAATGACGTTTAAGCAACTATTTATTTCTATAAACAAATTATCTTTGAATTTTTAAATTCACTCAAATTAATAGTTATTTTATATGGTGGAAATTAAATTGATGATTAAAAATGAATTATATTTTTTCACCCATAAAAAATATTCATAGAAAAATATAATTAGATTTTCAAGTAATTATTATAAAAATTGTCTTCAAAAGAAAAATAATCAAGATTAACTTAACTTATTAAAAGCTTAAAATAGATAGATGTTCATGGTAGGTTCTATGAAGAATTTTAAAAACAAGTTGAATAAATAAGACTATTTATTCATTCTAAATTAATAGTATCGAATTTATTGCAATCACCAATAAATTTAGATTAATATGTAAAAAATTTTAAAGAAATCTTTAGCTGATAAAAAATCACAAAGTTTATGAAAAAATTATTAATTGAATGACTATTATTCATTTGAAAAAATTAAATTAAAAAAACTTAATATTCTATTATTCAATGGAAAATTTTAGAAACTCTATATTTAGTATTAGCATTTCTTTTTTAAATAGAAATAAATTACAATTGTAATTTCCTTTTTCCTTTTAAAAATAAAATTAGATGAAGATTTTTATATTATTTACAAATAGTTTTATCTTTTATGTAAAACTAGCTTGACTCATAATTTTCTATTTAAATGTCTTGTAAAACAAACGTAATGAGTAATTGTAATAAATGATTTATTTATTCACAATTTAACAATTTTTAAAAAAGCACCATCAAGAAAAAATCAATTTAAAATGAAAATAACAAAATCCTCCTTTCATTTAAATATTACATAATATTTTTATTGAATTAAAAGGAATACCCCTCAAAAATACCAAATAATTTTCTACAAAATAATATAGAAGGAAAATTAGAATAAGACAAGCTTTTTGTTAAAGAAATAATTCTTTCACTAAAAATCATTGATAAGATTAAGAGAAATGATAATGATTTGGTTATTTTATTGATCGATTATACATAACTTTATATTTTTTTTACTTTGAATTTTCAAAATGAATCAAAAATAAATTCTAAGCATAATTTTGTCTTTTTAAGTAATCAACTATTGTTATTATTTCAAATAAAATTTCTTATTACAAAACAAATAAAATTAGATTTTAATGTAAGTAGTCATTAAAATTTCTTCTATAATATGAGGTCATCAACATGAATCAATAAAAAATACATGGAAGAATGAATAAAGAATAAAATATAATTTATTATTACAGAAAATTGAATGTAACCATTCAGATTTAATCAAGTATATTTATAGATAATTATAAAAAATAAATATTATTAAGTCATTAAACAATTAATTAATTTGATTTTAATTTTGCTAATTTCATTAATAAATTCTTCTACTAAGAAGTATAAATTAATTACAGTAATATTCTTTTTCACATTCAGAAATAAAATTAGATTTTAATGTAAAAAAAACTTCAGCTTTTTGAACTGATCTATTAATGGAGTTTATTAAGAATAATAAAAATTCTTGTAAATTATGAACAGACAAAAACAAATTTTTGAAGCATTTAATATAATCTGAATATTCAAAATACAAAAATGCAGTAAGTAGACAAAGATTTTAGAATAAGCTAACTAATATTAATAATACTAGAGAAAATAAATAGACAGATTCATAAATAGATATTCATTCACTATCCTTTCATCTATTATTACTTAAGTCCCAAAAATACCTCTTGAGTATTTCAGAATTTCAAGACAAACATAATAGCTTGGTAGAAAAGAGGTAGAATAGTATCATGAGGAGCATGGTATTAAATATTAAGAGCTCCATTTATCTTATCTATAATTACATCTAATAAAAGTGGCATTTCGTTCACTAACTTACAGGAGAAGTTAATCATTTCTATTTCAATAAAAAAAATATTAAAAAAATTATTTTTTAAGTGTAAAGTAAATAAATTACCTATTCCCTAAGGGTTTGTTTGTGAATTTACAAAGTAAATATTATTGTTTGTCATTTTCTTTACAAGCTTTTTTTATATAAATATAATATTTAATGAAATGTTTGGGATATTTTTAGAAATATTACTGCATCTCTATCTATAACCATAGGAATCTTATCAGCTTTTTTAACCATTCTAGCTGAAAATTCACCATATTGTTAGATCTAAAGAGCTGCTCCAGGTACAATCAAAACTGAAAGACTGCAAGGAATTGCCATTTAGTAAACATCAAAGTTTGTTTTTATCATTGTATTTACTAAGAAAGGACTGCTCAAAGGGCCGTTATCAATTTAACCATTACAGTCAATTTCAATTTTAGTTGAGCTAGTTTATCCAGGTGCAACCTATTCATTTAAAATGATAAAAAATTAATTATTTTAAATTTAAATTTAAAAGCCATTAAATAAAATTTATATCTTTTAAAATTAACATTATTTTTGGTTAAAAATAACAAAAATATTAACCATTATAAAAACAATAAAATTATTTAATCTTTTCAAAAAAACACTCCCTTCTAAACACCAGTTCATATTTTATTTTAATGATCTATTCAATAGAAAACTAATAGCTAAATTGGTTATGTTTTTTTGTTATTTTAATATCCATAGAATTTATTTTATTTTTTTTGTTCAATCAACAATAGAAACAATAGAGAAGAAAGAAAGAAAAAACAAAGAAAAGTGAATTATTTTTTAGATAAATAATCATTTAATATCTGTAGGATTATGATTAAGTGTTTCTATACAATTTTGTATTCACTTTTTTGGGATTAAAATAAATTGATGTCTTACAATTTATTTTCCAAATATTTTTCTTTGTTAAAATTTTCTTTCATTCAATTAATAATAAAGTTTTTTTATAAAGTGTTAAGTTACAACTTTATTCAAACAGAGAGAGGAGAAAAATTGGTTTTTGGAAATATTGATCAAAATAAAAACTGTCTTATTTTGATTAAAATGACTCATTATTATAAAAAATAAATAAATGTTAGATAATATGTTTACTTGTCCTAATTTACTAAGATCAATAGTTGTTGGGTTTATTTTAAATTTGTTAGGAGCAAGTTTGATAGCAAAGTCTGAGAAAGTGTTGTTTCCAAAACGATTAGAGACCTATATTTCTAAGAACATCTATGGACCTTCTCTTTAGAAGGCACAGGCTATGTTTAATCCATTAACTATATTTTTCACAGAGAATTTATTTTCATTTATACATTCCTATTTGTTTGTTAATACAAATAAATTTTATAATTTTCTCATTTTTAAAGGAATATTGTTACACTAAAAGGGATTTTAATGTTAGCAGCTCTAATTTGAGAGCCACCTCCAAAGAAATCTGTATTATTATTTGAGTTTAAGCCATTACTGCTAAAGCTAGGTTAATTAGTGTTAACTGCTGGAGATTGGTTATACTGCATTTAATTAACTTGTTAAGGTTAAGGTGCAGTACTAGCTCCACCAATATTGTCATCGTCATCATCAAGGAGATTGAGATTCTTTGGTTGAGAAGGTGCAGGTTAGAATTATGGTTGTTATTGAGGCTATTATTAATAAACCTAAGGAGGAGGTTAATTAAATTATTATTACTATTATTATTAAATTTATTATGGAGGAGCGATTATATCATCATCGTCATCTAATAAATTCTTAGCTGAGGTCTATGCAGTAGTGGGAGCAGTGGATGGACCTGAACTTTAGTTAATTTAAACTTAACTATTTTAAATATTGCTATTCATATTTTATTAAATATTAGATTGTTGTTAACTGAAAGCATCTTCTTGAATCTTAACATCGCCTCCATAATAATCATTATCTGCAACATTATTTTCTCCCTTTATAAAGAATTCATCACCAGCTTCATCAGCTTCCTAATCATTTTATTTATTTATTTGTTTGTTTCAGTTATCATAGAAATAGAAAAAAAATTAATTACATTTTCTACCATTTCTCTTTAGTTTATAATATCTCTTAAGTGCTTAACAAATTGCTCAGGAGGCTTGTAATAAACAGATGAGAGAGTTCCAATATTTTCAATCAATTTATCAAGAAGAGCAGTTTCCAAGACATAAGTATTGTCTGAAATTTCAGGACGTTCACTATAAACAATTTTTTTAGCTAATTCAGGACTCTAGCCAAGTAATCTCCAGTAAATATAACCTCTATCTCTGATATCTGGATTCTCACAATTGTTTGTGGCTTATTACAAAAGCTTATGAACTAAATCATAGCCATCTTGAGGTCTCATCAAGAACAACTTAACGCAACTTGTTAAAATTTAATGCTGGACAATAGAAGGCTCTTCAATAAAGCTAATTAATTCAAAAAAAATAAATCATATAAAATAAGAATCATTTTTTCTTCTTATCCCTAAATATCAATTTAACTAGCAGCTTTATTCATTCATTTTTACAACATATAAAACTCCAAAAGAAATGTTCATTTAATTTATTTTTCATTTGATAAATTCTAGATAATTTCATTATTTTTGGATAAAAATTACCTCTTAACGAATTCCTCAAGAAGAGATCCAGAGTTTTCAATGGTATCAACATATTCACCAATAATCCATATCATAGCTGCCTTAGCTTCAGGATTGTCTAAAGTCTTCAAATTTTCACAGATTTCTTTCAACAAACCTTCATAATCTTTAGGATATTTTCTAAAGATATCTCTAATAACAATAATTGTTTCTTGAGTAATGTAATCGTCTTTTGATCTTAAGCAATCTCTTAAGACCTAAACACATTTTTATGCTGCTTTTTCTAGCTTAATAGCACATCTACCAATAGCTCTAATAGACTTTTAGTTAAAAAAATTTTAATAAAAAATCAACATTTAATATACTAAATTGCTTAGAAGCATCAAATTGTATTTTTTTAAAATGAATTTTTATTAAATTTTAAATAGATATTTTTGCAATAATGATTACCTTTTTGGCAATTTCAATATCTACTTCAGCAGAGTATTCTTTTAATTAATGAAGAATTTAAGGAATATTGTCTATGTTAGCAAGACGGATTAGAATTTCAATTTTCATAATCTTAATATAGATAGGGTCATTGAAGTTACAGAAGAAGAATTTTATTTCTTTTTCAATGATGATGGGTCTCTTTTACAAAATTAAATTGATATTTTTTAAAGCAATAAATACTATTTCAGACTCCATATTCAACAAACTAATTAAAGGACTTGTTAATTTCTTGCAATAGTTAATAACCATTTCAGGATCAGTGAGATAATCTAAATATTTCATGATAACTCTAGTAGCACTTAAAATAACACCAGGATTCTAGTGAGACAATCTAGGAATGACTCTTTCTAAAATTCTATATTATAAAAAATATCAAATTAATTCCTAAAATATTTTAAAATCAGATAAAAAAATATATTCCATTCATTTAATAACGGATACTATTCCGTAAAATCTATTAATTTCAATCACTAAATAACTTTTATTTATTTCTTAAACTTTTGATTATGTTTTTTATGGCTAAATTACTTCTAAATATAACAGGAAATATAATTTAAACGTATGATTTAATTTGTTCAAAAAATAAAAAAGAATCCTGTTTGCTGTTTTGCTAAAATTTTCCTTTTGTATTCATATGTCTATTCTAGTTAAATACCATTTTATATTTTATTATTTTATTCCATAAAATCTGTAAATTTCTATTGTTCAAGAAATCACTAATAGCTAGCTGCTCTTTGTTTTTTTTAATTATTTTTTATGTTTTTAATCTTCTTTTATTTTTTTATTTTTAAAAGTTCTATTGATAGATAAATATATTACTTTTATTAAAATGACAGTAAATTGTAATCTTTTAGTTAATTTACTAAAATAATTTATTAAGAAGATTTTATAGTTCCATTTAGTTAAAATGTTACTTTTATATTAAAATGTCTATTTTATTTAAATTAAAGATATTTAATCGAGTTATCTAGTTAGCTATAAAGCACTTGTTTTATTATTTATCTAAAGGATTGATTGCTATGTTGAAAACACCTACTGTCGGATTTGCTCCAAAAATTTCAAATTGAATTAAGAGTCTTCAGAAATAAAATTTTATGCGTGATTTGATATGAACCCAATTTTTATATATTAAATGAATGAATTTATTTATAAATATAAATATATACTCTTCAGCTTCTTTGGTGTCATCAGGACGATAAATGGATAAAGCATCGAGGATGTAAATGACACCCCATTCGTTACATTCATTCATAGCAGTTCTTAATTTTTATACTTTGTACTTATTTAGTTCCAATATATTTCCTCCCTTAACATCTTAAATTTACATTTGAGCACAGATTGCATTGGCAATAACCATAGCATTGCTATCATTAAGAAGGTATTCTAATTGCTGTAAGAAACCTTATTCTACAACTAATTCAGGATAAGTTTCATAAATCTTTGCTATACAAATGGCAGCGGTCTTACGAACATAAGGATTTTCGTCTTTGACGGCTTTCTTTAAAGCATCCAACAAGTATTCTATAATTTCCTTAACACGTATGCAACCCATAGTTCTAACTGCTAAACTTCTTAACATGGGATTAGTAGGATCTGATGCATCCTAATATAATAAAAAGTGATTGCTTAAAACATATTATTTTCTTTTAAAGACCTAAAATGGAAACAAAGAGGCCTTGCTAGTTAGTGTAAAATGAATGCAAAATGAATTACGCTCTTGAATGAATTGATAGCGAGAATAACTAAATCAGGTTTTGTTTTAGCATAATTAATGATGTATAAATAAATCAATTTTTTTAATTCCATATTCTTAGTCATCATATTTCTTAACACGTGAGGGAAAAGCATAGAAACATCTTTACCTCTTGTCATTGCATCAATAATCTAGTTTTGTTAAAAAATATTCAAAATTCAATTTTTAAACCTAATTTTTAGTTTCTGCTGCTTGCTTGCTAGCTGATTCATTTCAACATAGACAAGAAGATAGTTTCTAAAGCAATATTCTGAACTGATTATTTAACTATTTTACTTCTCTATGGAAATGATAAATTGCAATAAAACCCTTTTTTTATTAATTTTGTTTTTTACTTTTCTGACAGCTTCCTTCTTTATATTCTCATTATTATTAATGAGATCATCTTGCAATTCCTAAATTTCATTCTTTTTAACGACGACTGGCCCCTTCGAAGAAGTACCTTTTGATGAACTAGCTGATGAAGACATGATGCTTGTTGATATTCAATTCGCTCTCTTTACTTATTTATTTATTCTTGTTTACTTTCTTGCTGGTTGGCTTTATTTTGTCTAACCTTCCTTTGTTTGTTTGCTTTCACAATAAGGATAATTTGATAATTATTACAAGTTTATTGTTTATTTATCTAACAATTTTTATTTTAAGAAAATTTATTTCAAAAGATTTCTTTTATTCTTCTTGAATAAATTAAAAATCAAAACCAAGCAAGCAATATTCAATTAATCTATTCATTTTCCTTTGATTTTCTTGTCTTTCTTATCCCTCCTACTTGCTTGCTTCTCTGCTTGTTTATCTGAGTCATCTCTCTATTTCTTCACTGTTTATTCTTGAAGACAACCAATTATATTAATAAATATTGTTCTCATTATATTATTAAATGCATTACTTTTTTTAATCTGTAAAAAAGGCAATTTGAATTTTTAAAAAAACAAATTAATCATAAAAATACTTACAACATTAAATAATTCAGTTTATAAGAAAATAATTTTCATATTATGAAGATCACAAATATATTAATTTCACAAAAAAATTAAATAAACATCAAAATAATATAAAACTTCTCACTAATCTCTTGAGTTTTTTTACTTTTTTCAAGTCATTTAAATTATATTTTTAAATTTAATTCATACTTTTTTAATTAAATAATTTTTAATATTTAATGATTGCCAACCAAATAAAGAAACTTTACTATAAAGTAATAAACAAAAAAGTCAACTTTTCGCATTTAACTATGTTTCTGCAAAAGATTTTCAATCCTTCAAATTTTACTTCATTCATCCTTGTTCAATTAAAAATAATTATTATTCAAACAAAACTCTATGTATGTTTCTTTACATTAAATGTAGATAAAGAGAATTTAAATTGCTGCATTCAGATATTCCCTTACTTAATCCACTTAGTCCTTTACATTTGATCTTATTTTACCTAACAAATTAAATAGCTCATAAATTAAATTTTGATTTTATTTAATAAATTGAACAACTATCTAGACTTTGTTCAATTAATTTTTTCTAATTTCTAAATAAAAAGTTAAGGAATAAATAAATTATTACATTAAGAAAATATTTAAAAATTTTAAATTTTTTAAAGACGAAATTCCATCACCAAGTGATTTAACCCCAAAATCACCAATCTTGTTTCCACTGTTAAATAATTAATTATTTTATTAAATGTTTGTTTGGTCTAAATGATAATAATATAACTCTAAACATAAAATAAGATGGGTTAGGTTTATGCATTTAGATAAGCCTAGTGCAAGGCCTTTAATTCCACTGTCACCAATTATATTTAACCTTATCATATGTAAAAATTATATTAATTATTATTTAAACATTTTTAAACTCACCATAAATATTCCCAAGAAAATATTGGATGATAACAAAAAATTTTTAAATCCAATAACGATTGAAATATTTAAATTTAATGATATCAATATGAAAAGTTAGAAAGATTTAAAAATAATAATCACAGTGTATGAAATAAAAATTTTTTCTTTTACTCAAAATCAAGAGACAAATATGTTAATTTTATGCACTGCCCAATTCCTATACCTATTCCTGAAGCACCAATCTCTTAAATTGAATTTTTTCTTTTTGAAAAATGTTGACTTAATGATAATTTAATATGAAAAATTACTTAAAGAATAGAGTGAGAGAGACCAAGTTAAAAAAATACTCTCCTATGGCCTAACCCAGTTTAGAACTACTCATATCTTTTAGCAAATTATCACTATTAAATGAAATTTTTGTTAATTTTATTAATTAAATAAATAAATAATTGAATACTCTAAATTTAAGTTTAGATAACTTAAATTTTAACAAATCTATGATATTCCTTCTAGAATTTTATTTACTCTTTCTGGACCAAATCTATGCCTCCTAAAAAATCAAAACATCAAAAATTTCTCAATGAAAGAATAAAATACTCAATGTTTAGAGTTAGATGTTTTAGACTTTTGTATTTAGAAATTCCTTGAATTAAACTGTCTATTTAACTATATTCAACTTGCTGTTTACTTAATAGTATATTTCAAAAATGCAATCCTAAATAAAATTAATACAGAAACTTCAGTGTTAATTGATCTCTTTACGTTTTTTCATCATTAATGAACTTTATTTCAAAAATATTAAAAATTTAATTTGAATATGATATTTTTGAAAAGCATTACATCTTCCAAAGAATTAAATTCTTCTTCTACATTGTCTTTCATTTCTTACCAAATATTTATTTAAATTTTTTTATGCTGTATTTTACTTAATAAAAATAAAATTATCTCAAAAATAATAAGTTCTTGCAGTTAATTTCTTTAAATTTATTATTATCTTTACTCCTTAACAAAATATTGTCTATTTTTAATCAGCGAGCTAATTTTATTCATTTTGCTTACATATTTCATAAAATATCTATCAATTAGCTTTAATCCAATTAAATTAAACCATAAATAGAATTATTATTTGATCTTTGTTATTCTAAATTATTAATTCATACATATTAGATCAAAAATATATATTATACTTATTTTTATTTTGAGAATACTCGAAAAATTAAGAAAATATTTAAAATAGGTATATTTAATAGGAATAAAAATTAGTTCAAATTCAAATGAATATTTATTTATCAAGCCTTAATAAAATTAATTCTAAATTTTCTGTATTTTATTTTAACACTTTACAAAAATATTTTATATCTTTTTAACCTGTTTTCATTCAAATTAACTCTTATTTTTATTAAGATTTTGAAGTTTTGAATATTTTATTTAGAAATATTTTAATTAAATTTAAAACGACAATGATATATATACAAATAAGATTTTTTTGTTTTTTGATAATTTAAATGATAAATATTAATAATTTGAAATTTATAAGTTATTTAGTATAAATAAAGTTTAGTTTTTCTATCTTTCAATAATCATCATTATCATACAATTCCCACCCTCCTTGTACAACTTTTTAGGAAGCATAGATGTATGGATCTTTAAATCCAAACTCTTTTTATTTCAAGTTATCTTCATATTCTATCTTTATAAGAGGTGACTTTATAAACAAGAGTTTAAATGTTTTTCCTGATTGTTCTTGATTTAAGTTTAAGTGATGATGATGTTGATGTTAATTATCTCTTTGATGGTTTTAATTGTTTTTAATTTTATTAAATCCCTCATCTATATGAGAAAGACTTCTGATTCTTTGATTGATTAATGGGTAGGTTAAAGGATTATCTATATTATGCATCAAAAATTGATTTGGGGCTCTAATTGCAATATTGTTGTTGATAGTTTGGTCTAAGTCAGAATGAGAGTTATTAACAAAATTTAAATCTATCATTTTATTATCTTACTTCTACTTAGGTATTTCTGTGAAAGACTAAGAAAGTAAATCAACAGTTTCTTGTGAGTTTTAGCTATTTAATTTATGGAAATAGAAAGCAAAATTGCTTTCTTGATTAGAATTTATTTTTTATTCTTCATTAATATTTTATCTGGAAATAAAGCGTTCTTTAAAGTAGCAAATATCAAAGAAGAAGTATGGATTCCTTGTTCTATTTATATTAAATCTCTACAAAATGAGCTTGTAGTTCAGAAAGAGATAAATAATATTTTCATCATAGAATATACGGAAATTCTCATCATATAATTTAATGTTGTTGTCCACTGAAATAGAAATTTGCTCTCTTGGTTTCTTCTAAAGAGGGAATTAAGATGATATTCTCAACATCGTTTGTAGACCATAAATAAATAAAGCAATTTGATTCATAGAAAATATAAATTGCTATTACTGCACTTGAGTTAAAAAATTCCATTTCTTCTTAAAGAGAATGTAATTTTAATATGATTTTTCAATTTTGTTGCTCTTTTTATTATGAAAAGGGATTTCTATTTTTTCAAGTTCGCTGTTGATTGACCAATTAGGAAATTGATAATTAATTACTCTTAAATTATAAGTCATTTCTACTTTTCTTTTCTTAATACCCATTAAAATATTTTATCTCTATATTAACTCTTCTTTAACCTTGCTTTACTCTTTCTTTTTATTCTCCAAATAAGCTTTCAATAACTCTATTCTCTTTTTTTTATATTAATTGGTGATCTCAATTTCGTTTGTTTAAATTTTTATCATATGCTTGAACTCCTCCAAATCTTAAACATCATCTTTAATCTCACATAATTTCTTTTGGCTTATGCTAATCCTTTCAATTGCATTTAAATTAACCAAATCCTAGAATTTCTCTTTGGCTAAATTCTAAAGAAGCTTAGAATGCTCTTCAATATATTTCTTCTAAACACTGGTTGCTTTACATGGCACAAAAACATCTCTAATTTTTTTGTAGCAATTATAACAGTTCAGCTCGTCACTCAAAATTCCACAACTTACACATTTCTAATTCATTTAATAAACTCCTTAACCTTTTTTAATCTTCCAAAATGCACACTCCTTCTATACACCTATTCAATAAATTTCAGTTCTCTAATTTTTTATATCCTATTTGGTATTTATCGATTTTTGATCACCAAAAAACTAAATAATAATAAACTAATATTAGTAATTTACTAAATAATTATAAATTTTGAGTCAAGTATAACTTAGATTTATTTATTGATTGATTATGGTATAATTTAATCTATCAATTCATTTTGGTATATTTTGAATTACTTACTTAATCATCTCAATTTTGCTTCAAAACTCCAAAAATAATTATTTTAAATCATTAATCATTCTTTTTTCTATATTTTTTTTCTATTCTACCAGATATTTGTAAAATATTCTATACAATAATTAATTTTATTTTAACAGAATTTAAAATTTTTTCTATCCCAAAATTATACAAATATATTCATTAAAAAATATTCTATTAAAGCATAAATTTAATCTTTATTTAAACTATTATTTGATTTAAATGTTTATCTAATCTCTATTTTATTATTAAAATCAAGTAATTGTACTTTTTTTAATTCTTAACATTTTATCTTATTTATTTTAAATAAAGACATTTTTATTTAATTTTGATCTAAAAATTTATGTAAAGAAACTGTTTTTTTTAAATATTTAACAACTATTTGTAGATAGTTTTTCCAATGATATGAATTAATTTAAACTTTCTTTTTTTTAATTTTAGGCTGCTTGTACAAAGAAATTATTTTCAAAGATAGTTTTTTTAATGTTAATCCGTTAATTTTTAAAGCAAATAATTTTAAAAATATTATTCATTAATATCAAATTGATTTTTGAAAATAAGTGTTAGATTTTTTATTATAAATTTGAACACAATTTAAAAAATATTTTTATTCATGGGATATTTATTTTCAAGTTCATAATAAAGTATCCTTAACCCTTATAGAATTAAGTTATTCTTAAAAAATCTAAATTTTATTTGTGAATTATTAAGAGTAAATTTTCATTTATTTATTTTGAATTTAATTTTAAAAATAATTATTTTTGAAGTAATTAAACAACTAATATTTTTATATTTTTAAAATAAATTAACTGAATCAACAGTTACCCTTTCATTAAAGAGTTTAATATTAATAAAACAAATAAACCAACCATCTATCTATCTTCTTTTAGCACAAAATTTATCGCAATTTTAGGAAAATTCATTAGTTGAAATAAATCAAATATAAATGAGTTGTTAAATTATGCAAGAAATAAAATTTAATTTAAATTATGATGAAGAATTCTAATTTTCTTTATTTATGTTTATCTATTTATTATTTTTTTTAGAAAAGTGAAGAAATTAATTATTAAAGTTAATCTTCAAATATTTTTAATTAAATAAAAAATTGGATAACCGGGGCATCGATCCCCGTGCCTCCTGAATGCAAATCAGGCGCTCTACCATCTGAGCTAGTTACCCTCGTTAGTATTTTAGGGTATTAGAAATACACATATTTAAAGTTAAATGAGAATTTAATCTAGTTTGTCTGCTAAGACCAATTTTGTGTTATTTGAAATCTATTTGGGATGTGTTTACATTGGTTGAAAAAATTTGGATAACCGGGGCATTGATCCCCGTGCCTTCTGAATGCGAACCAGACGCTCTACCATTTGAGCTAGTTACCCAACTTACTAATAACTGAAAACTATTTTCTAAAATATAAACTGAATCATTTTTTAAAATTAAGCAGACTGAAAGAGTTTTTGTTTGATTAATTTCTTATAATTTTTGATGGAGCTTCATTAAATGCAGCTATCCCTATGCGCTTAATTAAATTAATTTGAAAGCCAACAAATTTTAAATATATTTTTAAGACAAATATTTCATTACTTCTGAATTGCGCGTAATTATAAAAAAAGTAGATCTATCTATTAAACTAAACTCTATTCAATTTCATTTATTTTAAACTAAATACTAAATATCTCTTTTTCAAAAAATTCTCTTCAAATTAAAATAAAATCTAAATGGATTTACCTGGTCAGGATTACTAAAAGTTTCTCATTATTAATGTGAATAGTGTTAACAAAGAAAAGATTAAAAAGTAGTTGCTCATTGAAATTGTTAATCTCACTTATGATAAATTTATTAGAAAGATTTTGAGAAACGTTCACATCCCTGTTAAGAACTAATCTAATTGTATAATGAAAATAGAGCATATGGGATTACCTATTACAGTATAAAATGACTTTGATCTTTAGTTTATTATAAGAAGTATTCTTTTAAACAATGAAAATATTAATGTTTCCCTCACATTTGCTCAAATCACTTAATAGACTAAATAATAAATTGTTTTTAACGAAGTAGGAGAAAAACTGAGTAATTTTCTTTCATTTTTTTATTTAAAATTTATGAAAAAATTGAAAAATTGTTTTAATTTTATTTTTTAGATGATGAATTTGCTTTAAATGAACCAAGTGATCCAAGATATGTTAAAAAGTAAAAGAAAACAAAATCTACTAAAGTTAACAGGTCTTTTTCTACAGCTTAAGCTTAAATAGAGGATGACTTAGATGGTGAAGATGAAGTTATTTGTGTGTTTTGTAAAGAGAGTGTGAATAATTTAGAATAAATAAAAAAATTGGGATGGTTTTATGGTCCTTTTAAGCATAAGAAACACCAATATTATGTGCATTTGATGTGTGCAATATGGACTCCTGCAGTATTTTTGAGTGAAAAAACCAATAGAATGATGAATATAAAAAAAGAAATTCAAAGATCCAACAAAATATTATGCAAGTATTGTGGAAATTTTGGAGGAGGTTTAGGGTGTAAAGTAGCAGACTGTAAACAAAGTTTCCATTTTAAATGTGCATTAAATGAAGACATAGATACAAGATTAGATCATTAAAAATTTGAACTCTACTGTCCTGCTCATGCCTATATATTTGATTAAAAAGTTTAAGATGAAATAGAAAAAGTGCATTGTGAAAAATGCAATATTGATGAAAATGAAGAATTAATTCTTTTATGTGATAATTGTGACAAAGCATTGCATACTTATTGCTTAGAATAAAGGCTAGATTCAGTTCCTGAAGGTGACTGGTTTTGTCCTTAATGTTTAGAAAAAAACCCAAGACTTTAAAGTCATCTTCCCCCCTAACTTCCTAATTTTAATGCTTTTGCTGAAATGGTCTAAAACAAAACTGAAAAAATAAATTCAAACAAAAATTCACAAGTGGCTCTCCTTTCATAAAATTCAAGCAAGAAAATAATTGACAATATTAACTCATAAAGTTCAAGCAAGAAAATAATTGAGAATATTTATTCATAAAAAAATAATTTATTTAAACAAGATGAACCAAAGTAATTTTCATAGGTAATAGATTAAGAATAAATCTAGTAAATATCAAAAAACTCCTAAAAAAGTAGTAATAAAGTAACTAGTGATTAATTTATTGATATTGATTTTATTGACAATCTCTGGGATGCTCCTCTCTCCCCAATTATCAAAAAGGGCTAATCAGATAAAAACTATAAAATATTTGATGAAGAGAGCTGAAATAAAATAAAAAAGGTTGAAATAATAAATTAAATTTTTAGATAAAAAAGTGGTAAGTTTGGATAAATTGCTTAAATTCTGTTAAAAATAAAATAAAATAATTTATAATAAATATTTAACTTAAAAATTTATACTAACTGAATCAAATAAAATCATTATGCTTTACAGAATAAAAAATAAATTCAATTAAATTCTTCTTTTTTTGAAAGTCTTATTACTAATTTACTTAATAAAAAGTCATGTTTAAACCTATTTTAAATCTTTGTGGAGTCTTAAAATTTCTATTCAACTTTTTCGAAAAATTCTAAGAAGAAAAATTTCATCTTTTCTTTTGCAAATTTTAAATCAATTTCAAAAAATAGTATCAAAAATCTAATAAATTAAGTTGCTTAATATTCTTTGTTTTAAGAATTGTAAAAACAATATTATTTTCAAATTAATTTTAGTTTTCATCAATTTTTTGATTTTTAAAATTCAAAAATATCTAGTTTTACATTTAGATCTCTTATTTCAATAAATTCGAAATTATAAATTCACCAAATATTTAGATTAAAATTCAAAAATTTAGAGTGATATTACTTATTCAATCTTGAATAAACTTTCGTTTTTTAACTTGACCACAACACTGATTGACTATTTGTATAAAATTTTATTTATTACTGCTTTATTAAAAACTTAATAGTGATTAGATTCTTACTTTGTTGATTTTTACTGAATTAAATTAAACTTTTTCGTTTACTTAATGAAAATTAAAAGCCTTAGCTATCTTTGGCTACGCTTTAATCAAAAGAGAAATCAGAAATTAAACAAATTTTTTTAATATTATTAATTTTTTTTACTCAAAAAAAGACTTAAAAGATCAAATTGTGCTGCTTGAAAATATTATTTTATTTCAAAAATAATAATTTGAGGGTTTATTGTAATTTTTTTTCTTTTTAATAAGAAAATTATTATAATTTTTAATCCAAAGAAAGTAGATGTTAAATAATCTTTAAAAAGCTGAATTTTAATTTGCTTTAAAAATTGTAAGAAATAGTATGCCTAAAAAATAATTTTTGTTTGATTTTTATTCAAAAGGGAATAGATATTTGTTTAAATAATTTTATGGACCCTTCAATAGTTAATTTAGTAAAGAATGCTTACTGGTTGAAAACCGATTAGTATAGTATGATAAATTAAATTTCTTGTTTAATTGCAGAAATAAATATATGATTGAAAATATATAATTAGTAAGTTAAAAAAACAAATTTTTAAAAACTCCTTATTAAGTAGTAAAGAAACTCCTTATAAATTTGTAAAGAAATAGAAATATGTAATTGTTTCAATAGAATCATATAAATTTGTATTTAGCAAAATTTAAAAATGAAAAGCTTGAAACATAATTTCTGAGCAGCTTAGAGAAAAAGGTACTTACTAACTAAATTACTTAAGCAAAAATGCGATTATGAATTCATTAAAAACTCTTTTTTCTATTATCAATAGAGATAGATTCCAATATACTTAGTTTTATTAGCAGAACTAATATGGGCTGCAATGAGATTAATCATGGGTGATGATCAATAAAACGAACTATAAACTCTACTAGTTGTTATTGGATTGATCATTATTTTTAGATTTATTCCTTCACGCTTTTAGAAGTACTTAATTTTTATTGGATAGGTATATTCTACTTATAATGTTTAGAACTACTTACTAGATTATAATGCTAGCAACTTCAATGATAAGAGTACTTTTTAAATTAACTTTTAGAATGGAATGGTAAAATATTTTAAACTAAAATTAACATTTAACATATTCCTTATTACAAATTCAGATGCAAGTAGTCTATTATATTCTGGAGAGTTAGAATTTTGTTTTAGAAATCATATGCATGTTGACTAATTTTTCAATTATTATTTATTATATGAACATGCCCATGGCTTATCTTGAAGTATATATCATGACATTCCTTATTCTTATTATTTGTAAGCACTATCAAAATGTCAATTAGAGGAGGCTTTTCCTTAGTCTGAAAAATTTTTAAGAGTTAGAAAAAATAAATGATTTAGCTCTATCTAATATCTTGTTTATTCAACAATTTAATAAAAGAACATATGAAATGAAGCTAGTAGGTATGATATTTATTTATTAATTTGTCTATTTTTTTAATTCAATAAAATAATCAAATACCCTCTGTTTTTTAATCTAATTTTTCTAAGACAGTTTAAGTGAGTATTTTTCATGTTTTATTTCAACATATTTTTTTATTAATAGATTGCAATGAAAAAGCTAAAAAATTAAATATCCATAAAAGTTAAGAACTCTATAATAATTTTTTACAGTCTTTAAATATTCATGATTTTAAACATTCTTCTTCTATGCTGATAAGTAAAAAGCAAGTAAAAAAGCTTGAAACACTAAAAGATGTTTTATTAGTTTAACACGCTCAAGTGTATGAAGACATGGTCAAAAAGAATGAATAAAGATAACAAAGAAAGCAAAGTTAAAAGAAAAAAGATTCAACTGATGAAGAATCTTTGCATCTTCTTAATGGGGATTTAAAAGTGAACTGGACAGATTAATCATCCAACAAAAAGCATAGATTTAATGTTAAAATTGTACCTATTTTTATAAATGAACCTCTTATTCTAGTTTTCCTTGAAGATATCACAATTTATACCTAATTTACAAATTTAAAGGCAACTAAAGATAATGAATTTTAACTATAACAATCAGCTATGTCTTTTTTAAGTGATAAATTATAGGAAATAATGCTTGTTGGGTAGATCTCTATTTAAGAAATCAAAAGAAAATTGATTTGTATCAAACAATCTCTTAATTTTCTCAAGAAATTTGAAATATCTTAAGTTTAAATTGAAGAATTTTCTTTACAAACTATTATAAATCAAGTATAAAAGCTATACGATGATTTCCCCTAGATTAAATATATAAACGAAGTAACTAATGATTAAATGAAATCTAACAGGCATATGCTATTCAGCATAATATTAGGCATTCTTAGCTCAATTAAAAACCCATAAGAAATAAGACAAGTTATTACTAAGCCAAGCTAAAATAAATTTTCTTAAGCAATTAAACTAGAAATAATAATTGACTAAGCTGATTAAAATGCTAGTAAATTCAAAGAATATTTAAATTTTTATAACTCATCCAATTACTCCCTGTTTTTTGAAGCTTATACTAATTATTTTAAAAATATTATGTAAAGGATATGCTTAAATAACTATTATAGTATCGAAACTGATTCAGAAAATAATACATTTTCTATTTCCATTGAGATCTTGTAGGATTTATAAATCTTACATGAATAAGTTAACTTTGATTAAATAGAGTATAAAAATACTTAATAATAAATTGAATCAAATCATATGATTTCTCATTAATCTTTTATTTTGCAATCACAGTAATAAACAAAACGTGCAGATACTACTTAACAATCTATTCCACAAACTATTCATAATTTTCCAATTGTTAAAAGCTTAAAATAAATTTAAGAAGAATACCTAACAAATTCAAAAGAAAGTCTGTGTACTAAAACTATTATTCATAAAAATACTAATAATTTAAACAACCTTAATTTAAGATCAGCAATATTAAATTGAAAAAAATTTAAAATAATTAATTTTTGAAAAAAAAGAATCGAAAACGGTCTTTTAAAATATTACTTTCTGTAAATTACTAAATTTATATTATTCTTATTTGTTTCAAATTACTATTTGTTTTAGCAGAAATTTAGCCTAAACTTTAAGCATTTTTTCTTAACTCATCATAAATAGAAATAATATTATATATTTCTAGAATCAAATTAACATAGATTTTAAGCAATAACCATCAAAAAAACATATAAAATTGTAGAAATACATTCTTTTAATAAAAAAAAAATTATTTACATTTTAAACAACTAAAAAAAACTTATAAGTGTACTTCACAAATTGTAATAATATTTGGTACTTGTTATTAATAGTTCAGATTTTATTTTATTAAAAATAGATAAATAAACAATCAAAAAATAGCATAGCATCTCCTTTTCTTAATTTGTGTTCCCTGAATCTAACAAGTATTATGAGCTTTGCTTTATTAAACAAAAAATGATTTAAATTTGATTATTTTGGAATTTTATTCAATTAAAATAATTGAAAAATTTATTATTCTTTTAAAATTATTTTAATTTAAATAAAATTTAAGTAAATCAAATTAGCTTCAATCTAATAGATTTATTGCTTATTTTCTTCTTAAAATAATCAGTAAGAATATTAGATTCATACTTACATATTAAACAAATTGATCTTTCTGATATCCACGAAGATATTAATATAAATTATAAAAATTTTTAAAAATGAATAGTGAGATAAAAAGATAGTAAAATGAAAGTTTTAATGATGTTGAAAATAGTGAAGACAAATAGTTGAATTAAGCTCAAATTATTTCTTAACTAGATGAACAAGAATAAAATTCATTTGAAAAAATTGAATTTGGTTAACATTATTAGGAAGAAGGTCTAAATATAAATAGCTTAAAGGTATACACATTTTAGAGCGGAGTATTAGAATATACTTAATGTTCCTTAAATATTCCTTAAAATTCAGTAAGCCATGGCCTAAATTAAAACTTAAAGGATGAATAAATTAATTCAATTATGTTAAAAAACGATTAATCTCTTTCACTTCATAATAGTTAGAATTGTGGATTAGTTTATAATATTAATTCTACTTAAACAAAAAAGCTAACTAAAAAATAGTAATTATCTAACAAAAAAAAATACTCTGAATACCTCATCAATAAGCATTTAGATGGCCAAAAATTATTATCTACAAATACTAAGTTTTATATCTATACAGATGTAGTAATTGATATAGATTACTTCAAAAACTTTTCATAAAAGGAAAGCTATATAAAAGAAAATAGTCTTCAATAGATCTAAAAGGGACTTCGGTTTATAAATAAGATATTTCATAGAATAGATAATAAATTTATAGAGGCTGATTTAGAATTCTTTCCTTCAAGGCTAAATGATATTTAATAAATTATTTATATGATAAATTCTTTAGGAGACTCAGACTTGTTATTTATTTCTAGTTAGCTTAAATAAATGTGGGATATTGTATAAGAATTTAAATTATTGTTGAAAGAAGAGAGCAAAACTAGCCTTTATCAACAACACTTTTTTGAGAGAAATTAATTTTGTGAACAAAAGTGTTAAGAGATTGTTTCTTAACTTGATCCAAATGAAATGATTTTATTTTATTATCATGTCCCAAACTATGAAAAATGCTTATTTGAGAGTAGGAAAGTAGGATATTCACCTTAACTTTATCATATTTTAGCTAAAGATTCTTATTATTTTATCAATTATTTGTAGGAAAATGGATGCTGTGATCCAAGAACTTAAATATAATATTAAGAAAATATAGTACAAGAAATATTTTAATGTCTTACAGGTATAAAATTAGGATTGATGCCAAATAAAGTTTAAAGCATTTAAAAAACTGAAATAATCACAATAGATAATTTTATTTTCCCAGTTTAACAAATTGTTGATGTTTATCTTTTAGCTTATGAGTATGATAAAACTCATGGTATAGACTTAAAATCTTAATACATACTATCTACCTACACATTTAAATTTTTTGATTAAAAGGCTTATAAATAATTTTTAAAATTTAGAGAAGGCAAGATAGACAAATTTTATGATGAAACAAATGAAAATTTCATCTAAATTGATGCTATTCCTAAAAAAATTGATCCTTCATAGATAGAATTAATAGATAAATATTATGCTGATTCAATTACTAATTTACTTTAATAAGGAAATAAATGGATGAAAAGGTGTGGATTTGTAGATATTCCAAAAAAAAAGCAAAATAAATAGTTTAATTGATGCAAAAAAAACTTAAAATATAATGTGATTCCTCTACTTTTTTACACTCTAAAAAATAATTTGAATTAAGTTTTAAATTATCTTAAAATAAAAAAATAAAATATATTTTTTCTCCTAAACGAAATAAAGTTAAATAAATTATGTTAGATAAACAAATAATTTAATTTGAAAAGATTTATTCAATAAAAAAAATTTGTTTAGAATTAAAAAAAGAAATGAGTGCTTGCTTGATTTTTAACTAATTTAAAATTAGATTTAATTTAAATTTGTGAAATAAAATGAATGAATTAATTAAAAGTTAAAAGATTAACAAATATAATTATTTTTTTTGTATTCAATTTAGATTTAAAAGAGAGTGAATTAAATTAATTTGAAGAGAAATATTAATTAAATAGCCAATTAATTTTATGCAAATTTATATTCAAAAGAGATATCTGTATTTATGTATGTATGTATCTATCTATTAATATTTATTTAATTTGGTTGTATCTATATATCTATCAATTTATGATTATTTATTTAGTTTGCTTGTAATATGAATGAGATAGAAGCAAAAAAGCAAAAAAAGAAAAAAGAAGAACAAAAAAGAAAAGCATATAAAGCTTAATTAATAAAATAAGAAAGAATTAAATTGATTTATATTATAAAAAGAGATGATAGTTAGCAAATAGTAAAGCATCATTAGTTTATTATGGAGATCAGCATGTGGATTTTCCAAATTTTCTAAGCGTTAGACTACTCCTAAAATTTTAAGAGATCATCGTTTTACTCGTAAGGGGATGGTTTTGAGAAAATAATCTAAAAATTATGATTACGATCTCACAAATTTAGCAGCAAGTTAGGCTCATTAGGCTCATTTATTCTATAACAAAGAAGAAGATTTCGCCTTATTAAAAAAGTAAGCTGAAGAAAAGGAGAAAAATATGAAAAATATGCACGTTTTTGAAGATCACTCAGTTTCTGAGACTATTTTACTTGAAGTCTAGGATAAATTTTTAGTTTAAAAGCACCCTGAAAAGGTTTTAAATAATATAGTTGAACTCGACAAGAAATTCTCAAATAAGGGTGGAGAAATCAAGGAATTAATTCAAACAGCTCTTAACAAACTCATTAAGGAACAAATTTTATCTTTTAATTCAAAAAGCTTTGGAGTCCTTACTACTTTAGCCAAAAAGTATTTACCAAATGATGCTAAGTTGTGGGAAAACCTCGCAAACAATTATTGTCGTCTCATGTAAAAAAGTGAATACAATGATTAAAAAACTTTAGATTCTGCTCGTTCTTAGAAATACATTGAAAATTCTGTTTTGACTTTAACCACTGTATTGAAATTTTCCAATAAATTCCACCTTGAAGGTTGCATTGAAAACATATCATAAGTTGCAACATCTTATTTAAGTGCCAATTTCGATGTAGTTTAAGATGTTAACACTCGTTTCCTCTTGATATCAAATATTTTACCTCTTATTCCCAGCTATAAATAAGTAGAATTGATTGGATTAATTAAGTAAAAGGTTGATCTTATTCCCAAGCTTAATGCAAATACTATTACTGCATTGACTCACTCCCTCTATAAAGTTAAACAATAAAACTCTAAAAACAGAAGATTCCCTGCTGATCTGATCGATGTTGCATTCTTATAAAAGTTAGAATAAACTTGGCTTAAATCCTTCGATAAAACTAACACCTAACTTTTAGCTGTTTTTTCATACTCCCTTGCTTCTTTGGGATACAGTGGTGAAACCAAGAAATTTACTTAAGATTACGTTGAAAAGAACATTAAAGATATCTCCTCTCTCAAGGATCTTGCCTTCTTTGGAGAATCTTTAAAGAAATTCAGAGCCCTTTCTTAAAAATACTTTACTGGTGCTGAACAAACCTTGAAGTAAGCTCTTGCTAATAATGCCTCAGAATTACATGCCGAATTAGCCTTACAATTCTTAAGAGTTTATACCAAGAATCTTTTCCTCAATCCTGAAGTAGCCACTGCCTTAATTAAGAAAATCGATGATGCCTTCTATTATGAAATATTCAAGCCCAAGGCTGCCTAAAGTGAAATGATTGTTAAAACTTTACAAAAATATTCTTAAATCGTAGACCTTTCCAACTTGAGAATTTATCAAAACTTGATAGGCTCCAAGAAATTATTTTGAATGATAAGAATATTTTATATAAATTAAACATGAAGTAAATAGCTTCAATAAGCTACAAAGAAGTATAGTTATTTTTTTAATTGGAAAAGCTAAGCTATTTGTTTGTTAACCAACCAAAATTTACTCTTTATAAAAAACAATTTGATTGATAACTTGAAAGGCATTTATCTGAATATATTCAATACTAAGCATGGCATAAAGATGAGACTTCTAATATGATTATTTAAACACATCTCAGAATAATTAATATCTAAGAAACCCACCCAATTTACTGTTTTTTGTTTATACATTCAATTAACCAACTAGTTTATTAATCAAGGAGACTTAAGTTAGCTTTTGTAAGAATAATTTAAGTTGCTTTACAATTGAATAAACAATAGAATTAATGAGGTTAAGGATTATATTATACAAAATATCATAACATTAAGTTATTCTTTATATTCTACTCTCTTATTTAAATATAAATTAATATTGATATATTCTTGTTATCGCTTTTTTAAGTTTTCATTAAAAATATCTTTAGAAATTAATTATTCATTTATTTTTACTTCATTATTATTTTCAAGCTCACTTTTCTTTCAAAAAAATAGATTTTTCTGTCAAAATATTTCTATTAAAAAGCTTTCTATTTTTATTATTTAAAGATACTTCAAAATGCTGACACTTTTATTTTCAAATATTTTAACTCATTCTTTTCTAATTTAACAACTAAATTTAACTTCTCTCTTGATAATTTAATCAAATAAAATTATTATAAATTTGATAACTAATTGAAATGTTTTACAAAAATATTTTAAATTTATTTATTAGTTTTTAATTTGTTTTTTATGTCTTTTAACAGATTGAAATATTTTATTCTATTTTAATTCAGATTTTTAATTTGGATTTTATTTTTTGAAATAAATAATTATTATCAACTTTTGATTTTAATTTCTTTTGTTTTATTTTTGAATATTTTTTGTTTGTACTAAATCTTCAAAATATTGAAAAAAATAAAGTTAGAATAACATATTATTATAGCGAATTGTTGAAAAGATATTTAAAATATATTATTTTACAAGCAAATAAATATGGTTGATACATAGAAGGTTTTTAATCTTAATTAAATACAAAGGACCAAGTATTCTTTTCTTGGAGATAATGAAAAGCTTTTGATTAAGCCATACTTTGAAGAAAAGGATAATTAATCTTTAAGCATAATGCTTGATCCATAATTTTAAAAGGACATAGAATAGTAGATAAAAATAAAATCTTGTCTCACATCTTAAGTTATTTTTTATATTTAGGTTTATCTTGATCTAGTCTATGTAAAATAAATTTATTTTACTTTTTTTCTTTTTATCTTTTTTTATTTTCAGTAAAAATTAGAAGAAAATAAATCTAAAACTATTAATGACTTCTTTTAAGATTTTAAAATTGGAATCATTGGATGTGGCGTGATTGGCAAATCTGTACTAAATGCTTTAGTATTTCTACTGGGTAATACTGTTTCTTTGATAAATAAAATGTTATTAATACAAAATTAATTTTAGGATGGGTTGAACCAAATAATATTCATATTTCTACTAGAAGGCCTGAAAATTTAAGTAAATACGAAGACATCGGTTTCAATATATATTTTGATAATGAAAAAGTGAGATATTTAAAACAATAACAAATAAATCTATAAATATTTTAACAATTAATAGTTAATTGAATAGTGTGATATTATCATAATTTGCTTTCCTCCAAGCTTAGATAACTGGGCCATTGTAGAATTAAAAGATGCTATTATATAAAGGCAATAAAATTCAAATAAATTATTTTAACCTTTCTTTATTTCTGTAGTTTCGAATATGTACATCAATAAGATACAAAAGTTACTATTAATTGAAAGAATCTTTGCAAGAACTCATATTGTATTGTTTATTGACAACAAATTTTCAGAAATTATTAAAATAAACAATTAATAATAATAGGAAGCTAAAGATTAACTTGATAGTGAATTAAATTTTGGCATGCAGCTTTTTGAAGATAAACAATTAATCCAACAAATTTTAATAGCTTTTTCCTTCATTTTTTATGGAACAAAAATTAAGGAGGAAGAATTTAAATTATCAGATATTTAGAAAAACATCTAGGAGGCATTTTTGGGATAAATTTATAATTAAATAGATGACAATGATCTTGTAGATGTTGCCTCAAAAAAGTATGAGTAGAGGAGTACAATTTTCAAAGAAATTTTAAGAGATATAATTAAATAAAGCCAGTCTTGAAAAATTTGTATTTTTATTTCATAATCAATCTGAGTTGTTTTTAATTAAAATTTTAATAATTTTTAAAACAAAGTTTGCAATTATTTTTATAATAAAAATCGAAATCCAACAAATAAAAAATTTCTTTTTTAATTTAACAAGACAAAGTTTTTAATGAATACAAAATGTTTTAATTCAAAGTAAAAATAAATACACTTTAACTTATAATTTTTCATTATTTTAATTTTTATATTCAAAATGCTTTAAAATTTTACCACATCCAAAGCAAATTTGTGGTTGGCTCTTTTCCTGTAATTTATTTAAAGTCATTTGAGAGATGAACTACTTTTTCATCCTTTTCTATCAATTTGTAGAGCTCTAAAACTCCATCAACTTACCATTCAGGCATGAACTTCAATAAAGCTTATTTTGTTCCTTCATATGTAGCATTTACATATTTAATTTGTCTTCCAAGAGCTTATGAAAATGCCTAAGCGATCTCATCACTACTCTAGTAATCACTGGTAATTGTGTAAATTTTTCCACTGTGCTTGGTTGGATTTTAAAGAATCACTGCAGCTGCTAAAGCAGCATCTTAAATAGCAACAGTAAAAAACTTATGATTTCCATTAATAGGCCCATAGAATGCGCTGTGTGTTCTGATAGGTTCGTTATTTCCCCAAAAGTTCTCAGTAAACATGGGTAATCTTAGAATTCCGTATTTGAGCCCACTATTTTTGAGTTCATTTTCAATAGGAGTAAACTATCTTCCAAATAAAACGCTTTAGATATCAACACAAGAAACCGAAACAACAAGCAAGTATTAAACATTTGCTTGTTGAGCAGCTTTTATTGCATTGATAGTAATTTTTGTACGATCAATATGGCCAGGAGTTACAAGATAAACAGAGTTATAGTTAGATAGGATATTAGCAAGTTCAGATTAATTTTGATTCATATCAGCTTTGATGACTTAAGCTCCAGTATCCTTCAAATCTTTAGCCTTAGAGGGATCTCTAACTCCAGCAGTGACATTAGCTTTTTATGAAGCAAGAGTTTTGACAGTTGCAGAGCCTACATAGCCTGTAGCACCTAGTACTAAAATTTTTTGACTCATTTTTTTTATTGAATTGATGATTTCTATTTTTTATTTTGTTATTGATTGATAATTTTTAATAATTTCAGGGCATTTCGTAATTTAAAGATAATACCCTGAAATTTAATCAAAATAACTTTTCATAAAAATCCTTGTTTAAAATTATAACCTTAAAAAGTAAAGTAAGAAAAAAAGTAATTCAGCTCAGAATTCATAAAAAATCTTTTATTTTTTAAATTAAATGAATATTACAAAAAAAAGAAAAAAAAAAGATAATTGATAGAACAAATCGAGACATTTTTTAGAATACTTGAAGAACAACTTTATTTATTTTTTAACAGTAATAATGAATTAGTTCTATTTCTAATATTAGATATGTATTGTATTATTGAATTGATTATTTTTTTATTCTATTTTTTTATTGATTGATAATTTTCTAAAAATCCTTGTTTAAAATTACAACCCTAAAAAGTAAATAAGAAAAAAGTAAGTCAGCTCAGAATTCATAAAAAATCTATTGTTTTTTTAATTAAATGAATGTTATAAAAAAAAGATAGAACAAATCTAGAAATTTTTTAGAATACTTGAAGAACAACTTTATTTAATTTTTAACAGTAAAAATGAATTAATTCTATTTCTAAAATTAGATATGTATTTTTATTGCAAGTTATTTTAAAATTTTTTTATGAAAATCTTTTTATTTTTTAAGATAAATTTTAACATTCTTTTTCAGATCATTTTAGAAAGATAAATTTAAACATTCTTTAAGTTATTTTATTAATTAAAACTGAAAATAAAAAGTTAAGTAAATAAATTACCAAAAATTTTAATAAATTAAAGAAACAATTAAAATAAACTAATCTTTTTCTAAAAACTTAGACTAAAATCAAATTATGATGTAAATAAATATTATTAGAAAATTTAAAAAAATGTACATTTAAACTGACCAATTAAAATGATAAAATGTATGGACCCAACATAAACATACATAAAAATATAATTAAAATTATATTATTCAAAAAGCTTTGAAATTTTACCACATCCAATTTAAATTACT
>JH720329.1:626300-711739 GCA_000231825.2 Tetrahymena elliotti 4EA
GACATTAGCCTTAAGAGAAGCAAGAGTTTTAACAGTGGCTGATCCAATGAAACCAGTAGCACCAAGAACTAAAATCTTTTAATTGCTCATTATTAGTTTTTTAATTATTTTTTTTGTTGATTAATTTTTGGTATTTTTGTAATTTATTTTTAATTATTTTGAAATTCCAATTCTAATCTAGAACCTGATAGGTATTTAAACTATTAATTAGATTTTAGATTAATTTATGCCCAAAATATATAACTAGGAGAGCTGCTAATTCCTGATAATTTTTGATTAAACAAAGAAAAGAAATTAATATTAGAAAGAGATAAAATAATTCCAATTTAAAATATGACTTATTTAAAATATTTTTGATAAAAATAAAAAATAATCAAAAAAACCATTGATTAGATTAAAATGTACAATAATAATATAATTTTACTTTTGAGCGTCTAACTTTAAAACTGAACCCATAATTTCTATCAAAAATAAACTAAAAAAAGAATAAAGGAATTTCTTTTGATAAAGAAGTAATCAAGCAAATATATGAATTTAGATTAATTAAAAAATGTAAAAGAATATTTTTGATAATCTTACATAGTGATTTCAATTTTAATTAAATCTCACATTACTAAAAAGAAGAAACAAAGAAACTATTTAATTAAAAACAAGAAGTATTTATTCATTTTTGAGCATATAAATTTCAATTAAAAAACCTTGAGAAAAAATGAAACATTTTTTGGCTTTATCTTAATAATCTAAATTTATTTATTTAATTTTCTATAAATTTAAATAAAATCTTTTACTTAGTTTTTATTTGTTATCATATTAGAAAAGACAAAGAAGATCTCATCATCATCAAGTATTAATTTAATATAAATTCACAGACAATAAATTTTGATGAAAATAAGATATTTGGAAGAAATATACAACCAATTAAATCAAATTTTTATCAATTATCAATTTGTTAATCTATTGATTACAAAATAAGAAAAAAGGAACATTTCTCTTAATTAATACCAACTAAAATAGGATAAGCAGTAAAGTAATAATATCTAAATCTTCCTTTAAAATTTAACATTATTCACTATTATTTAGTAAAAGATTTATAATTTGCTTTTTCATTTTGCTACTCTGTTAAAAATGCGCTTATAGAAAACTCCTTTGGTTTTTTTCAATATAATCATAAAAATGGTAAATTGTATTGATCTGAAAATTTCGATGAGGAATATTTTATTATTGCATGTAATATATATTAAACTCTAGATTACAAAATATAAAATTAAAAGGAAACATTCTACTTTAATTATCTTACTTGATCAGGATGATATTAATTAGATATAAAATTTAAGCAATTAAATCTAATAAGACTCCTTATTAATTTAACATAATGTAATGAAACATCAAAATAGAAAAATTATGGAACATTAATAATTTGATTAGATTATTTTAATTAAATCCAAAGTTACTTAATAGAAAAAAAAAGGAATAATTTATTTTTCTTCTTAACACCATTATTAATTTAAATGGAAACTGAGATAAATGAAAATATTATTTTTTTTCAATAATAAGAAATAAATCTAATGCAAAATAAATTAATGTGATAAAATATTTTTCATTATTTACCTGATAATCCATATTTATTATCATGAAAATTTATCTATAAAATCTAAAATATAAATAAAGTATTAAGTACAATAAATCCTCAATCGTCAATAATAATAAAAATATATTATTAGTTTAAAAGAAAAAGAATAAAGCATTTTTTAATTATTTTTTTAATCATTTTCATATAAAAATTTTTTTACTCAAAATAAAAGTTAAATCTGAAAATTGTTTAAATTGATTTGATGATTTATAAGTTTTCAAAAAATAAGGATAGCTCCTATTTATTGTGCTTTGTTTTTGATACATAAAGAGTTATTTTTGTAGTACGAAAATTTAATAAGATTTAAATTTAAAAGTAAATTAAGCTGTTAGTAGGAAAAGAAATTATTACCTTAAAAAACAAAATTTTTCAATTCAACCAAATTTTTGTTCAACTTTTATCTTAAATAAAATTTTTGTAAATCTTCTCTATCATAACCTTATTTCTTGAAAAATAAATCCTTTTTTTTACTTTGAAGAAAACACATGATTTGATTCAATTTTTTTATTTAATAAATGAGAAATTAGGAAATGGTATAAAAATGTTTAAAGAATAAATTTGTAGATTAATTCAGAAACTAATTAAAAAATTTATACAAAAATAATTATTTTTTTTTAAATAGTCTAAATTAACTTCGTTCATAAAAATTACATTAAATAAATTCTTGTTTAAATTTCTTATTTTATTATTATTTCATTAAAAAATGAAGATGAATAATGCAATTTATTTTTTGAACAAACGAGTATTTAGAATCAAATTTTTAATTTGAAAAAGTCAAAAAATAAAGATTTGCAATTTTTTTTTTTAATTTGCTAAAATATTTATTTATAAATAAAGCATTTAATAATTTTTTTTATTTCTGTGTTCTATCTTTTTTGAAATTCACAGGATCATCTCTACTAGTCTTTTTCCCTTTCTCTTTAACATTTTTTTGAGCTTTTAAGATCCATTAAGTCCTAATGAATGAAATCTTTTAATTTATTGTATACATCAATTAAAATATGTTATTTGCTTTTAATAAACTATTACCCAGAACGGAATGTCAAGCAATTGAGGTTCTTTATTTTTAAAGCTTCTTTGATAAAAGATTCAATGCTGGTAAAATCAAAAATTTAATTGCAACTATTTTGAAAAGTAAATTTTTAGGATAAATCATTTAAGTATTTTAATTAAATTACTCTATGTAAATAACTAAGTTATACATTTTCATAAATTTATTAATCCTTGTTCCTAAAGCTGCCAAACCTTAGTCAGTAATTTAATTTTAACTATTTTTATATTTTTATTCAATGCTTAAATAGTTTTAATTAAAATAATATCTACCTCAAATATAAAGAAATGGAATTTAAATCATTGCAAGGTTTCAACTAATCCATAAAATCTATTAAGCCTTAATCTTGAATTTCGTTTTGGCTTGAAAAATATTTTGCTTTAAAATAATTCATTTATGATAGAAAAATTTACTTAAGATAAAGGGTAACACTTTGGAGATTCTTAAATTTGGATAAATTATGACCAATCAAACCAAAACCTTCATTACCTATTTAATTATTTCTTTTAAAATATTATATATTGGTTTTTAAGAAAATAAGAAATACTTAGCACTAAATTTTAAGGATGTCAAGTTGAGATATCCTACTTCTTCGTTTCCAAGTAAAAAGCCAGCTTCTTTTCCAATAGATAAGGAGCTTATTTAATATCAAGTTATTTATTAAGAATTCAATTAGAAAATAAAATTTACTCAAACCAAAAAGAAACGTCTTTAATTGATGTACAACAGGACAATTCTTGACCTAAATTAACTATTCCTTATGGTGTAATTGGATTGTTACTAGATTATAAAAATATATTTATTATTAATTGATTACCAATTTGTTTTACTTTAGATATAATCCAAAATATTTTAGTTCCTTAAGTTTTCTTACATTTTATGCAAGATGATAGCATCCTTCATCACTAATATCATTTTTTCTATGAGTAAAAATTTTAGAAATTAGAAACTGTTTTGAAATAACAAAAGATTGAATAATTTACAGCAAGTATAATACCAAAGACTAAAGTTTATTGCAATTAGAAATTCCATCTGTGAGAGAAGAAACTCCTGAGTTTTTTAAATCATTACCACTTTTTATATAATAATTTAATTTATGATTTTTTTAATTTTATTTTATAAAAAACCTTGTAAAAAGACTTAAATCAGTTAAATTTGTGCATTGAGATAAAGCCAGTCCAAATAAAGATAAACCTTAAGCCCCTATTGAGTTAAAGCTATTTAAAGAAATTAATTATTATTTCATTTTTTAAATTTGTTTTGTTACCTCAAACTTATTGATAACTAAGTTAGATTGCATAATTTTGAAATTTCTTATCCCAAAATTTAAGTTCCTTCAGTATCAATTAAATTATCACTTTTTTAAATATGATTTATTTTAATAAACTTAGAGTAGAGAATACTTAAATTCATAAAATTAATTTATTTTCGCATTTTTGAAATTACTTTATTTATTTTGTTAAAGTACATACCCCCTCCCTCCCCCCTCATAAATCTAACACAATTCTTTTTGGAAGGGAGAGGGTTTAGAAAAAGAAAAATAACATAATTTGGTAAAAATAAAATAAGAAAAATGAGACCAAATTGAACATAAGAAGAAAGAAATTATTTATGTGTGTAACATTTTCAAAATTATCTTTATTTTTAATTTGAAATTCTACTTTGTTTTGGTAAAGGATATCCATTTTTTGAAAGTAATTGAATAAATTGTTAATTTATTGAAGAATTAATAGATAATAAGTCCTACTTAATAAATATTGTCAAGCTATTTAAATTGACAATCTTTGAGATTCTTTATGCTAAAATAGAGGCACCTTTACCACTAATTTGATTTCCACTGTTTTAAAAAAAAAATGAGAATTTAAGATTTAATTTTTTATTTGGGAGTACTTCAAATGTAGAATAAGAGATGTTAGATTTGAAAGTTATGAGAGCTCGTTTGCCAGATACTACATACCAGCATCACTAATTGAATTGTAACTTTTAGAAAAGTAATACAAATTTAAAAACCTTTTTTAAATGCTTTTTTTACTTTAGCTTGAGACTAAGCTTAGAAATCATCTTGCATGAAGAAATTTCTTTACCTATTACTTCTGTTTCTTCATTATTTAAGTATTATCCACTTTTTAAATAGAATATTTTTGATAAACATCTTGATTTAAGCAATTTTGTTTGTTTACTTAAAGTCTAACTCAAGTTGATCTTATGCTTAAACAGACTGAATATTTAACTTTTATAATAAAAAATGCTTAGATAAATACTGAATAATAAATTGATGTAAAATACATTTTTTAAATACTTATATTCCATAGTTTAAGTTTATATGTTTTTATGTCAAACACTATTATATTTTCTTTTGATATTTCTATTAAGAAATAATCTTTCTCGCAAGCAAAGTAATATACTAAAATAAGATAATTTATCTAATATCCTTATAAATTATTTCAATAGACACTTTAAAAGTAGCTAATCTGAATGTTTTATGATCAAAAGTAATAAATAAATGAAATCTTTGTATTAAATATCAAAATAAGTAGAATAAAAAGTAGTCAGCTAAGAAAAATAATAGATATTTATCTAAATGTTGAAAAAAAAAATCAAATCATTTTTTTTTTTTTTCTGAAATCTACAAATAAAGCTGATTAAAATTAAGCTAAAAATTCTACTAATAGAATTTATTATTTTTTTCTGCTATTTTTTAACATGAGAATGAATGTTTTAAAGCAATAAATAAATGGAATCTTTCTTTGTAAAGATATCAAAATAAGTAGAATAACAAAAATTGAAATCAATATTAATTTTTTGACAAAGCAATTAACATTTTTCTAAATGTTGAAGATAAAAAGATCTATTAATTTCTTATTTTTTTATTTATCAAAAATAGAGTTGATTGAAATTTAACTAATAAATGTTATCTAATAGTTTTTTTTCCTTCCAAAATTCTCTAATAGGATTAATCATTTTTCTCTTCTATTTTTATTTATCATTTCTCTCTTTTATTTTTTACCATGAGAAATTAACAATGTTAGAATAACATTCTAAAAGAATGATAAAAAATTTACAATATCAGAAAATGATTCAACTATAAAACTTTTTCTTAACAATAACAAATAATAAATTAGATAATAGCATTTATAGAACCAAAAAAAACTAATAAAATCTATTTAAATCATCTAAGGAAATTTTAATTTTAACAAAAAATAAATTTACAAAAAAATTAGCTGGAGAAATAAATGAAGAGGAAAAATGAATTGGTTAAGTAACAGATATAATGTCATCAATATGTAATATATTAGAGTAGAATAAGTAGAGATTTAGATATATTTTAACTAGTTGTGATTTATAGAAATAGAGAAAATAATAGTAGTGTAAATTATATGCTTGAATGATTATTAATATAGATAATAAAAAGTTAAGAAGTAATTTTAATTAAGCAATTTTAGTAATAGACAATAATGAAAGATCAAAAATATTTGAAGTTCTACCACATCCAATTCAAGTGTGTAGTGGGGCTTTAGTTGGTTAAATTTGTGAAATCGTAAGAGCAAATTACTTAGCTTATGTCTTGTTTTTCGACAAGCTGGAATAACTCTAGATAGCCATCTACATACCATTCAGGCATTTGCTTGAGTAAATACTATCTTATGCCATCATAAGAAATATTTATATATTTAATTTTTCTTCCAAGAGCTAAAGAATACAATTATGCTAATTCATAACCACTTTTGTAATCACTGTAAATGGTATAAATTTTTCCTACATGATTATAAGGATGTGTTAGAACACAAGCAGCAGCTAAGCCAACATCTTAAACAGCCACTGTAATATATTTTTTGTGACCATTAATAGGTCCATAAAGAGTATTCTAATGTTTTATTGTCTCCATACTACCCCATAAGTTATCTATAAAAATAGGAAGCCTTAAAATACAATAACTTAATCCACTTTATCTTAATTCACTCTCTATAGTTCCAAATTATTTTCCAAAAGCAGTGTTAAAATTATAAGCGCTTGTATCTGATATCATAACCACATACTTAATGTTAGCTTCTTTAGCAGAATTTATTGTGTTTACAGTCAAGTCAATCCTATCCTAGTGTCCAGGAGTAACAATACAAAGTATATCAAATTAAGAGATAATTTTAGATAGTTTATGCTAATCAAAACCCATATTAGCTTAAATTACTTTAGCCCCTAGAGTCTTTAATTCTTTAGCCTTAGAAGCATCTCTAACTCCAGCTGTAACAGGTATTTTTTTTTTAAGCAGTGCCTTAACTGTGGCTTTACCAACTAGCCCTGTAGCTCCTAAAACCAAAATTTAATATCTGCCCATTAAAGAAGTTGTTTAATTTTATTTAATAAAATTAGATAATAAGTTGAAAATTAATTTAAAATATTTATGGTTTGTTTTCTTCAACTAATTTTATGGATATAAAGATCAATATTTTGCTAATTTGTTGATTTAAACATTTAAAAAAAAAAGTAAGCCAAAAATTAAAGAAAATTTTTGGAAAAATAGAAAACGAAATCATTAGTAAGGGGAATAATAAGAAACCGAACAACCAAATTAATTACTTCTAAATAACTTAACTTTGAAATTTAGCTTATATTTTAAGAAAACAAAAAGTTATTGTTTTGGAAAAAGAAATATCATAGAATATTTCCTCTAATTTTATTTTTGGTTATTTTACCCATTTTACACATTTAAATAACTATTTTCTCTTTCATAAGAATTTAAGAAAATATTTCTTTGTGTGCATGTATTATTAAATTTCACTAAATTAACAGTGGTTTTTATTTCCATCAACTTTAATTACCTCATTTGAGCATTTCTATCCTCCATGATTTTTATAAAAGTAAGATTAAACTAAAACTCTAATTACTACAACCATCAATTATCAAATTATCATAAATCATAATGTAAAATAAAATTAAAAAAAATAGATGAGAAATATCTATTTTTCTGTCTGTTATTTAAGAGCTAAATCACATAAAAAATTTTAGGTAAATGACTAAATAAATACAAAGCTGTAGAAAAATATTTAATTCTTCTCCTTTTTTCGTAAACTCAAAAAACAACACAGTAAAAATGAATTTTAATTTTAGGTATTAAAATTAAAGATTACAAATCTTATATGGCACATCTTAAAATTTAATGACTTTACTTGTCTTATTTACTTAATTAAAATTTTTATTTTATTCTTATCTTTTAGAAGCTTACCTTTTTTATTTTTAATTAAAAAGCTAAGCTAGCTCTTCAAAATCAGGCATATTAAATTCTCAAAAGAACTAAATATCTTGATCAATACTTAATATTTCAAAACTTGAATTAGTTTTTTCTCTATTTTGGAGCTAATTGCTTTTGTTAAGTATTGAATCCTTTTAAAATAAAATATCTTGTCTACTCTAATTATTATTTGAAATTCTTAATTCTCCAGCTAATTTATCTTTTAAAAATGAAATCCTTTAATAAATAAAATGTATCCTCTAATTAAATAAAATTTGTTTTTCTTTAAATATCTCTACTTTATTTTATTGAAAAATAATCTAAATTAGATTTTAAAAACAAACATACTGTATTCTTAAAATATCTAAATATCTTTTACACTAATTATATATTTGAATGAATTTTTCTTAACTTTTAATGCAAAATATGAAGTTAAATTAAATCTTATCATAAATAAAATGAAATTTTAAACATTTTTATGAGATTCAGGTAAATTTTTTTATTTTTATCATTGATAAATAAATTTGTGTTTAAAAACAAAACATTTTTTTTTGCCTTACTAAAAATCCTGATTAATCATTAACAATTTTAATAAGCTTTTATCACTTTTAATTTCTTTTACTTATATTTTAATTCATTTAAGATCAAAAGTATTTTTTTCACTAATTTTGCTAATTTAATTTCATCAAAACAAATTTCTTGAAAATGCTAATAGAAATTTTAAAAAACCTATTTTTTGTTGTTAGCTTGATATCAAAATAAAAAATAACTAGAATTCTAGCTAGTATTTAGAATCCAATGAATATTTTTATTGAAATATCAATTTTCTTTATAAATACACTTCTATTTTTTTGTTTTGATCTTTAATTCTAGTAACTTTTTGAATAGAAATAATGAGAAATGAATCCCTATTTATTATAATAAGGATAATTATTTATCAGTCTATAACCCTTTATTATCAATTATAATATTTTCATCAAAAAATTGTTGAATATAAAAAATTTTGATATAAATGCGTAGATAAAAAAGTAAAATCATTTCTGTTAGCAAGGATTAAGAAAAAAGCAAGGAAGAAGAACAGATAGTATAAAACAAGAAGGCTGATAATAATTCTTACAAGGATTTAAAGTTTAATCGTCTCTTGAAGTTAGAAAGTTTAGGAAGAGGCGGTTTTGGTGAGGTTGCTGTTTATTATGATTATAATATTTAGCAGGCTCTTGCAGTCAAATAATTTAAAAATGAACAGCACTACTTAGATGAAAAAGAAAAGAATAGCAATTGCGATACTCTTTAGGATAGAAATAAGTATTTTGCTGCCATGCTAAATAGCTCAGATGAAATAAAAGTGATATTTTATGAACTTGGAGATTGCACATTACTAGAAATAAATAATCGCTTTGTTTAAAATAATTTGAATTCTGAAAATAGCATTGAAAAGAGTGAAGAAAAAAAGTCAAAGTAAGAAGAAAAGAATGGTAGGAGCAGACTGAATGTTAAAAATGACAGGAAAAAGTAAAAAGTTTATCAAAAATGGAGAGAAATTGATCTTGTTTATATAACTTTTTGCCTGCTGAATGGATTAATTTACATGAGATAAAATAAAATGTTTCATGGGGATATCTCTCCAGACAATATAATGTTTTTTTAAAATAAACTCAAATATATCGATTTAGGTTCAAGCCATTTGAATAATAATTAGTTGTATCTAAAGTAGTATAAGAAACAGTTTGTCAATTTTGATATTATGAAACCAAAAAAGCAATACACAGATAGTGAAATAAGCTAAAATGAGCTATATGCTTTAGGAAGAACAATAACTCATCTATGTTTATATATATAGCAAGAAAGAGAAGATATTATCTTAAATAGTAATGCTACTCTTAATTCTTTAAGATCAAAATTTAGTTCATTTAAAGAGCTACTTATTTAGAGTTAATCGCTGAAAGATTACCCCACTTTAAGCAAAGTACTACTCAAAATGCAGTATCCTTATGATGAAGATATTGATCAAATATTTTAGGATTTAAGATAAGAAAAAAACTTAGTAAATAATAAACAAAATGAAAATAACAGTAATTCATAATAATGTGAAGATTTGCATGTCAAAGAAAGTAAGATATCAAAAAAAGAAAAAAAGATACTTAGTAAAAAGGAAACTTTCAAACTCTGCCAAAATAAATAAAAAGATCAAGAAGAAAGCAAAGAAAAGTAATCAAAAGCTTTGAATAAAAAAAGAAATTTAAATGAACTAAATGAATTAAGTGACTAGTAAGGATATTAGGAGATAAAAAATGTTAAAAATTGTAATATTCATATTGATGATGAGAAAAAACTCATCAAAAAGTTAAAAACTGAAGAACAAAATTGCTTATAAAAACTAGATACTACAATTTAAGAATCTGCTGATTAACAAGTTAGTATGAATACGTTAATATTATCAGACTAAGAGGATCAGGTAAATTCTGATTAATTTTATCATTTAAAATTTTTAGAAATGCGCTCAAATCTAGAAATTTTTAAATAAATAACACTAAAATAGAAATTTAATAATTACTGTAAAATCATAGAAATTATATTTTACAAAGGTTTTTAATATTTGAAAAGATAACAAAGTAATCATAATTTCTAAAGTTTATTTATTATTTTGATTCTTGATGAATTTAAAAGTTTTGAGGTATTTAAATAATATTTTATATGAATTTATAGGATGATTAATAGAAGAATACAGGATAAAATAAATTTACACTTGATATTAATTAAATAATGATAGAGATATTAGATTTACTACAAAGCATTCTGGATGATTATGTCAAAGAAAGTAAAATAAAAATATTAGCATAGTAAAAGAAGGATCCTCCTTATGATTTTGAAATTTACTCTTTTATTTTAGAGAAAAGTGATTTAATATAGTCTGCTTGTTTAGAAATAAGATAGACTAGACTAGAAAAATTATTATAGAACCACCCTAACCCAAGTAAAGAGTTAAGCTATCTCATGTAACTTGACTAAAAGAATTGGAGAAGAGAAGCAGCTTTTCAAGTAATTATAGATTAGTTATCTTGTCTATCTTCTCAAGAATAAATGTCTAAAGAGACTATTACTTAGAAAGTTATGAACATAGTTTTGCATTAGCAAAAATAAATAATTTTAAGACAAAAAACATATAATACAGAGTGCTCAGATTTCATTGATGAAATAATATTTGTTTGTATTTAGCATCAACTTCCTATAGTATAAATTGAGTGTGCTTTTACATTTTGTCTTATTTGGTATTTCTAAGAAAGTCATTAAGATTTTAAATATTTTTATGAAAATTACTAGAATCAATTAAAAAAAATAGATTAATTAGACTTAGATTAAAATTAAATCTTAAAATTCTAATATTTTGATAGCTTAAGTCTTCTATTTAATTTAAATCAATAAAATAATGACTAAATTTAGTTTGTAGATAAAATAAAGGAGTCCATCTTAAATTAAATAGCATCTATTAAAATTATTTGAAAAATACAGAAAAGTAAATCAACTATTTACTTCATTTAGTAAAAAATAAAATAAAAGATGATATGAAGTAAACAGTTCATGTTCATCAAAAATGATATCACAATTTTCTTAATTAAATTATTGTAATCCATCCATCCATCAATCAAAATTTGAAAGATAACTAAAATAATTATTTTATATAGTTTTAGCATGTTTTATTTTTAAAATTTATTTTATTTTAATTATATTCTAACTATTCAATACTTCACTCACCCAGCCAGTAATACTATTTGAAATAATTTATTATTCTGAAGTATTCTATTAATCTCTTAAATTATGTTCTTTTAAGCAATAGTTTTTATAAAGTTAGATTGAGAAGATAGCTAAAAATAGATAGATATAAATAAATAAAAAAATAGATATCATTAACAATATTAAAGTAGAGAAAAAATTTTTAATTTTGATTTTGCTTTGCAAAGATTAATTTTTTTATTAAAAAAAGAAAGATGAGAAAATTTTCTTTATTAATTAATTTTTTTGAGATTGGAAGATTGATACAAATTAAAGGATAATTTTACTCTATTTAATATTGACCTATTAATAATTTCACCTATAATATGAATTCAATTCATCTTAATTATGAAGACAAATGTAAGTTTTTTCGAATAACTTTGAAATAAAACATTAATTTTATGTGTTAAATCTTATGAGATATTATTCAAGGTTTTCTAATAAAAACTTTGAAAAAGTGTAGTACAAATTCTTCTATAATACAACATAACTTTATTACAGCATATTCTTTGAATATATTTACTTTAGAAAAATAAATTAAAATTAATCACGTTTTTCTTTTAAATCTAAAATAAAATATTTTTTATTGAATGAGTTTTGTTTTTGAATCAAAGGTTTTTTTATTGAATTTAAATTCCAATTACAAAAAATACATATTATTTATAAAAAACAGATAAATACAAAAAAAAAAATGTTTTACTGATTATTTAAATAATTTTCAAAATTAGATTTGAGGGGAGATCAAACTTTTTTCTCAACTTACTTTACTTCCAAAAATTCAGAGAAGGTGATTTCTAAATTTTGGTAATACAGATGTATAGTAAAGAAATAAACTACATCATCTAATAATTTCAAATCAAAATTTTTAGTAATAGAATTATTTTTATTTCTTTCTCTAATTTAGAAAAAATTATTTTTCACACAAAATTAAATTTCTAATTCTTTTATGCTTTAGTTTTACTGATTATTAGCTCTATTCAATAAACCTTCAAGATATTTTTGAATTTCACTATTTGAAATTTATTGATCTTTATTTTCTTCACAAACTAATTGGAAATTCAAATATTATGAGCATTAAATATTGTTAATTTAAAAATTAACTATGCAAAGAGATTCTTAAGGAACCTTTATGTAAGAAATAGTTTTTCTAGATTCTTTGTTCATAATTTTTTTTTCTTAAATTATAAGATTACTTTTACTGAATTCATAGTTGCTAGGTTCTATCACAAAGTTGTAGGGAACTAGATCAACCAAATTCAATGATTCAAAAATAGGAAATGTTCTCAGTTGTTTTTCAATGAGATCAAGTTTTTCTTTTGAAAAAAGGTTTTTGAGATGCTTAATCTATGCAAGAATAAAGTTAGAATCTTTTTATTTTATAGAACATACTTTATGTTGATCAATCTTTGAATCATTGTTAACTGTATTAAGATCATTCATCTTATTTATTAGTTTATGAAGATCATCAATTTATTCTTATTTCAAATTCGTGATATCAAAATCCAACTTTTTTTTACCTTAATCATGAGAAATAAGAGAAATAGGTAAATCATTTATAAGTGTCTAAATTTTTAAGAGCTCACTTTTTAAGGATTCCAGGTAAGATGAACTACATTAATTAGCTTTGTTTTCAACAAATGATAGTATTTTATCTAGATTCCCACCTTTTTATAGACTTGAATCTTTTCTCATGAATTCTTTTTTGTTTCTGATTTCAGCAACTTTATCTTAGCAATTTTTTATCAACTTAAAATCAAACAAAGATATTTATTTCATAATATACTATTAAAGGGTTTCATATCTTTCTTTATCAAATCCGTAATTACCCTCTAGTATGTTTTAAAGTATTTCAGTATTCTTTGCTTATTCTTATCTCAATTTAGTCGTTATTTCAAAAAACTGTGTAGATTTAGATTTAGATGGCAAATTATCTTCTGCATATTATTAAATTTGATTGTTATTGTCAGGTCCATAAAAAATTTAATGGATCTTATCCATTTATAAAGTTTCTTCAAAAGTTTTTTTCAATTTATCTATATCTAGATATGCATTTGATCTCATTTCTTTAAAGACTGATTAAACTTAATTTATGATTTCTTGTGAACACTTATCAGCAAAGTCATTGATTTTTTTTTATTAAATTTCAGGATCATCATTTATTTATACATATTAAATTAATAAATTTCTATTGTCAATAAAAGGCCAACTAGTGTTAATTTCCTTATTTTTTATATCTTTGAGTCTTATTACTTTTGATTCTGATGTTTTCAAATCCAAGCAGGTTTAACAAAGAAATATATCTTTTTCATCTGTATCGCTAATCAATAAATATTCACATTTTTTGTTTTTATGTTTAGAACAATTAATTTTCTAATTCATTTTTAGTTACTTGGTTATTATTTATTTTATTTATATTTTTTAATAATTAATTATTTATAAATTTATTAACAGAAATGCCAGTATAAGTATGATTAAATCATTAAGTTAAAAATAATATCATTTAATTAATTAATATTTAATTTTAGAATATTTAAAGCTTATTAAATACATTCAGAAATACTTATTGACAAAAAATGATAAATTTCTTTGATTAGATTTTGAAATATTACAATCATATTTTTTCAATCAAAAGCTTACATTTAGATAAACTTTAAATTATGTTGACCAAAAAGTACTTTATGTTTAATCTTCATTTTATTACTTATTTAGCATATAAATATAATAAAAATAGGTTTAAAAGAATTTATTAGTTGTTAAATATTCTAATTTGTAATGATTTCATAATTTTATAATTTAAAAAATTAACACATATTAAATTTGTTATTCAACAAATTGCATGCATAATCACCATTTAATAAAAAACTTTTAAAAGTAACTAAAACAGAGTAATAACTAAAGATATATAAATTGCTGATGGATATAATTTATCATTTAAATTTAATAAACCAAAGTACAATTAAATTTATCAATTGTTAAATATTCTAATTTGGAGTGATTTCATAATTTTATAATTTCAGAAAGTTAACACATATTTATTTTACTCTTCAACAAATTTCATGCATAAACATCATTTCAAAGGAAAATTTTAAAAATAGCTAGTATAGGATAATAATTAAAAATATAATTTATTGTTTTTATATTCAATGCTAACTTTATAAAATTTTTTAGATAGATCAATTAATAGATAAGCAATCAAATTATATATTCTAAAATCATTATTACATCATAGTTTTCAAAATATAATAAATTAATGATGGCAATAAATATTATTAGGCTATTTTCTAATAAATATCCTAATTAAATAATTTAATTTATCTACCTGGTTTATTTTAAAAGTGAACTTTAAAATGCATGCAGCTTAAATAGGGTGATAATTTAATATGGTCAATCACTTATGAATACAATTTATTATTTTTGATAGTCAACCCCAAATTTAAAAAATTATTTATTGATAAATAATTAGACTATCAAATATTAATTGGGAATTTAGTAAAAAGTATTGAAAATAAATTATTGAATTTATTACCTTTGCAGATTACTTTATTCAAAGCTAGCTGCTTAAAATAAAATGCCAATAGTACTTATTCAAAATTGATCATAACAGATAACCACTTTTATAAGAATTTACTTTTTTTTTGATTAATTATTATAATAGAAATAAAATTAATAAAAGATTGAAAGTATTCTAAATATCTTCTTGTTTAATTGTTCAAGACTTAATATTCATAATTTAATTTGATCAAAAATCGCAAATTTAATCTAATTTAACAAATTGATTAATAATTCACTGGAATTATCTTTCTATATCTAGAAGAAAGCTACATTTAGTTAACAGCATGAACAATTAAATAGATAAATATTTTAAAAAGTAAAAAGTATTAAAATTTTTAAGGTTTTTTTTGGTATTTTAATTATCAATACAATATTTAAAAATAAAAAAAATAGATTGCATTTTTTCAGTCAATAATAAAATTAAAAGCGATTATAATCCATGCCATGCCAAACAACTATGGTAAAATTATTAATTGTGGTTAAAAATTAGTAGCTTATAATCTATTGAGATTTGTTTTTATTATTTTATTGAATTTATTTTTCTTTTAAAATTTAAATTTTATCTCTCTCAATCTTTGTTTCTTAAATTCTCTGCATAAATTAATTTATTTTATATCTTGTTTTATTTTGTAAATTTGAAAACATTCTAATTAATTAGTCTAAAATGATCGATCAGTAATCTTTCTAACCCAAAATAATTAAAAAATAAATTTAACTAAAAATAAAATTAATTTTTACATATAGTTAATAGATAGTTTCCTAATTTTATTTTAAAAATATAAATTAGGCTAAGTATTGTTGTATGTACAACTGTCCTCAAAATTGATATTTGTACACCCTTCCCCATACGTTTTTAATGTACACCTAAAACTTAGGTGTATAGATAGGTGTATAATAAATAAGATATAAAATTTAAATAAACCAATTTAAATAATAGATAATAACAAACAAATTATTTTTAAATACATATTTTATCAATATTCTTCTTATTTATAAGACTTATATCAGATTCTTTTCTACATAACTGTATTCATAAGATTTGTCATCACTCTCTGTTTCACACTAGTGATTCAATTTTTCAGATTGTTATTATTGATTATTTATTGTTTTCTAAACCCTCTAAATTTCAATAACCTTCAGCTTATATCTAAATTTCTTCGGAGCTATTATCTACTTATTATTCTTATTGAGTTTTAAATTTTTTTTCATTTTACAATTAAATCATAATCTTAATTTATTGATTAAAATACTTTCGTTATGAAACAAAAGAATAATTACAATTTTTTAAGTTTGTTTAGCAAATTTGACATAATTTAGAAAACTTAATATTCTGTATTCATTAATAATCAAAACAGGAAGTAGTTGTTCATTCTTATTAGCATTTCAATTATCAAATAAATGATTCAACTAATTAGAAAGTATCCTTATTCAATTATTTTCTATTAAATTGATTAATTAATTGATCTTGTTGTTCACTAAAAATAGAGGGTAAATATTTCAAAAATAATTCTATTTCATCTTAGTTAGAAAATCTGTTAGGGAGTATCACTAGATTCAAGAAACACTATAAGAGAATCAATAAATATATGACACACACCTAGACCATAAAATAAAATAAAATGGAAAAAGAAAATGAATTAATAAGTTATAATATGTAAAATTAGTAATTAATTTGTGTATTAACTTGCTTGTCTATTTATATAATTTATTAATTTAATTTTTTTTTTGAACAAAGAAAATAAAATTAAAACATAACGTTATTTATTTATTTATTTTCTATTTTTTTTACTCAAATAATGAATATATTTTTTAATTAATGATTTAAAATAGTTACAAATTTATTCATTTTTATTTTTTATCTTATTAAAATTCAAAAAGAATTTTTATAAAATTAATTATTATTTGGTATTTAAATAAATCGAAAGAATTTCAATAATTTTTATTTAGAAAGATTTAAAAAATAATAAGAAATAGTTCGAATTAAATTTTACCAAAATTTCACAAACAGAAAAAATTTGGCTTCACTTAGTAATAATAATGAGGTTTTTTACATATAAAGATTTAAAAGAAATATAGGCTGCGAAGTTAGTGTCAATATTAATTAATTTTTTTATTATAATTACACTTTGATTTGTTTTATTTTGTTTCAACAAATATTTTAATAAAATAAAAAGAATTTAACAAAATATTTTGTAAAAAAGATAACTTATTTAAAGTTGTTTTAAGAATATTGTTTGTAAGAAGTAGTAATTATTAATATAAATATATATATAAGTAGTAAAAGGATACAGATTTTTAATAAGTTATTTATATTTTTGATAGATTTAATAGTGAGTAGTAAATATTATTGAATTTTAATTTTTTAGGATACTTTAAAATAGTTTATTTATTTTAATCAAAATTGATTTTTAAAGATAGGAGGAGATTTTTCAAATAAGTTTAAAATAAACCATTCTAAAATGTTTTTGAAGGAACTGTTTGGTTCTTAAATCTCTAAGTATGCTAAGCATGTATCTTTTTAATATAAAAATATCTTATTAATAAATGCGCAAAAATTATTTGGTTGTTTTACGTTTTTAGTAATACTTGAAAGAAATGAAGGTAATTCAGATTTTTTATTTTGTGAACCAGAGGGCTGTAATCAGTTATGGAGTTACCTCTTTATAAAAAAGTTTTATTTTATTTGCAAAGCTAAAAAAATATTATTACTTGATATTTAGAATGAGGATGTTAAGTTTGCTGCATTAGCTGATTGCTGAGCTTAAGTCATCAAATCCTGCGTTGTTGATCGAATTATTTCTAATTTTAGATCATAATTTATGTACCAAAAAATAAAAAAACAATTCAAAAAATAATAACATAAATTAAGATTATTTACTCAAGGTCAATGTTCAGATACTTCACTTATTATAAAGATTGCACGTATTAACTTAATGCTAAAGCTCCATTTTACCAAATGTAATTTCCCCTATAAGTATGAATAAAAAGAATAAATATATAATAGAAATAACAAAAAGGATTTACCTTAAATTTAAACTGAAATATACTATGTCGGTTAATGAGCTTATGTTTTTAGTTAGATATGCTATTCCTTTTTCACTGATAAGATTGTTTCTAATTATTAAAAAGAATTAAATAAATAAATTTTTATTTGTGTCGAACCAATTGATTACTTAATTTCCAAGACGAGTTTATTCACATTTTTGTACTTAGAGATTTCATAGCCAAGATGCAAAGCACCTTCATCCTTTAATTTACATGATCTAAAATAACATTAATAACAGTTTTTGAAAGAAAATATTTACTTGTTATCCATATTTATTTCAAGGCAACTCTATTCTTAAAATTAGTATTTTCCTAACAACTTTTTTATTAAAGGATTAATGTTAGTGATATTTTTAAATTAATTAAAAAATGAATGAATACTGAATAGATCAAAGCCAATATCTCTTCGTTTGTCATTTAATTTGAATTTTATTTTTACATTTTTTTTATGTAAATATTGTTTTCTCCAAATTCACTACTACCAATATTTAATATACTAAAATCTATAATTAATATAGAAAAATTTGACTTGCTATGTCTGATAGTTTATTTGATAAATTCTTACTAATAAGTACTCAGTAATACTTATTTAATTTTTTTTGTGTTTTATTTATTTGATTTTAATCAGTAAATAGAAAAATGAGAGAATTTCAATTTGTAATTCCTAAAATTAATTTTAAAATAGTTTATAATATCTTCTTAAATTTTATTGAATATCATATGGTATTCAATTTATTTTTATCTCTCAACAAAATATTCCTTATTTTTAAAAAAAAAATCTTCAGTTTATAAAGTATAAAGTTATTATGAATATTGCATTATAAGTTATCAATAATAATCCCCTATTTAATATCTACACATGAAGATAATAATCAAATGATGAAAATTTAATATCTATTTTAGTAAATGGAATTTCATTTTAGAGCTAATATGACTTTAGGTGAATTTGTAATTTTTTAAAAGAAGAACTTTTATGAAGTATTTTAAGCATTATTTATTTTCTTTTTAAATTTTATGAAATATTTTTTGACATTTTATCTCTATTTTGTTTAAAAAAAATGAATAATTTGTTTACTTTTTTATGAAAGAAAAGAAAATATTAAAAGAGATATCTTTAGATTACATACATATATGACAATCTTTTTAAAAATATGTAGGATTTTCTGTAATATTACTGTAATGACTTAAATATTAGTTTTTGCTTCGGTTAATCTATTTAATCATACAATCTTTTAATCTTCAAAAATATGATAAAAATGTAAGGTAACTTCTTAGACAGCCACGAGTACTTAGGAGAAGATGGAAATTAATATCGTAGAGGTAAAAAAGAAAGAATTTTTTATATTATTTTTAAAGTATTTCATTTTATTCTCACAACTATTTAGAAAAAAATATTTGTTTTTTATATATCGCTTATTATTTAGTTTTGTGGTGATTAAGATTTAGATATTAAAATCAGAAACATAAAGAATCAATCAATCAATTTATATCATAAATTAGTATATAATAAGTAAATGTAAATTAAACATCAGTATATTATAATTCAATCAATATATTCTATTAAAAACAAATCAATTTTACTCATTAAGTTAGAAATAGGATCAGCTTTTTAAATAAAATAGTGACTATAATTGATTTAAAATTAGTTGAAATAAAAATCATCAATTTTATAATAAGTTGAAATTTATAATTTGTATACTGTTTTAATTGTAGTAAAAAATCTATAATTTTATCTTTAATACGACATTTTATATAATTCTTGCAGTATATTGACATAAATTAATCATCATATTATATTTACAAAATAAATAAACAGTAGTCATCCATCACACACACACATATTTTAAGACTATCTTACTTTTATAATTTAAAAAAAATATTTTTACATAAAATTTTCTTGATAGCTTTGGGATAAATAGAGTTGTGAGATAAAGTGTGCTATATATATTTAAGAAAATTTATTGATTGTTTGTTGCTAGGTAGTCAGTTAAAAATTCTACTCAATCAAAGTGTTTTTTGAATATTGTAGAAAGTGTATTTATTTCTAAAAAGCAAATAATAACTTTTTGATTTTGAGCAATTATCAAACATTTTAAATTGAAATGAGACACATTTTTGTAAAACAAAAATTTTATGAATTTATTTATCAAGTTGATTTTTATTGTTGTGTTTATGTTCTAAATCTTCTTTCTCATTAATAGTATTCTTAATTTAAAGTAAATAAATAAAAAACATGTCTTGAGTTTAAATAAAAATAATTTGTTAAAAAAAAGAAACAGAAAATTAAAGTGTAAATTAAAATTTTAAAATAAATGTAAAGTAAAAAATAGAAAAATAAAAAAGATAGTATAAAGAAATTAAATTTCTTAATTAATAAACCAGAATTTATTTATAAAAATAACCAACCCATCATAAAAAAATCATTATAAAGAAAAAAGATATCTTGAACTTTTTTACAAATTAAAAGTCTTGTGTTATATTTATTTTAAAATAAATATTGATATTAACATACAATAATTAAAGTATGTTTTTCTTGGAGTAATTAAATAAAATAATCATAATTCAGTTGATCTTTTGTGTGGTTGGTTATATGTGAAATAAATAACTTAATTTTTTGTTTTCTTGAAGATTTGTGATGTGAAAAATATGGTTTTCAATTTCACAAAAAAGAAAAAATTTATTCACATTTTCTTTAAAATGATGAATTGGTTTCATATTAGTTAAATATGTAACAATTATCTTTTATAGAATAAATGATTTAGAAAAATGCTATAATTTCTAAATATAATTAATAAAATATTTTATTAAATACACTCATTCAAATAAAAAATAAAAAAAGAAATACTATTTTTAGTAAAAGAATAGATTATTAGTATCATTTAATGTTAAGAATCTTCTATATATCTTAAATAAAACCTTTTCATTTTTTTAGTTGTTTTTTAGACTTTAATTGAATATTTAAGGGTTTGTAATCGGCTCTCTTAGAAATATTCTGGCTATTGGCTATGAATATTTTCTAGTAAAATAATTTCTGCTTGAAAATTCTTAATTGAGTAAAGTTTCGATAAACATTTTGCATAATTTCTCCAAAATTTTGATGGGTTAGATCTCAAGAATAAATGAATAAGATTGAATAAATAAAAGAAATAATGAGATTTCTAGTTATTTAACGATTAATTAATAATTTGACAAATATTACTTGATGCTATTAAATTAATAAATCAATTCCTTATTAGTATTATTTATCATTAAATACTATCAAAGATATGTAATAAACATCAAGAAAATTTTAAGAAGTTAAGAAAATAAATGATATTCCATTTTTGTAAGCTTAGAATTTATTCCATAGGAATAGGGCCTTCATGATGAAACACAATATTCCTACACCATAGAACAAGATGAATTATAAAAAGAAGATAATTAATACTGATTTGACTAGTGAATCTTTGAAAAAATTAAAGAGTATGAATAAATCTTTGAATATCAATATAGGTGACAATATATTTGGAACAGATCAGCCTTTCGGGCAAAATTAAAATTCTTAAAAATCATTTTTACACTTTGAAGATAGCTAAGATTAATATGCCCAAAAGCTACATGAGCTTCTGTCTACTTCTGAGAGTTTTTCAAAACATTTTGTTAGCAGCAATTAAAAAATGAATAAATAAATCTAAATAGATTATGACAAATAAAAATAAAGATTAATGTATGGGTCCATCAATTAATCAAGGACTTTAACATCTAAAAATAAATTAAATAGCAAATCAAATTATAGAAATCCTTCTTTCAGATAATCTTCATCTCAAAGCTTTTAGCATTATAATGAAAATGATTTATTTGATGAGCACAATTAAACTCAATATGAAGTATAACATTACTCCCCTGAATACAAATAATATAAACCCTTTTCTTAAGCTTTCGAAAGGCCTAAGCAAGCAGGAATACACTAAGACTAAATACTTTATCCTAAATCTCCTTCTTTCAGCTTTGATTTATACTCTCAAAGAAAAGACCTTTTCAAAGTAATAAATATAATTATTAATACACCTTAACCAAAACAAAGCAAAACAAAAGTATTGGCTAAAACTTGTTATTAAAAATAACACTCAATAAAATTTATGGAGAATAAAATAATAATTTTTATCTCTCATCCACTCAATTATTATCAACATTAACAAACATTAGATTTCTAATTAATTTTTTTGTTTAAATTTTAACAAAGATAACACTAAATATTCTTCTTTTATAAAAAAATATATTTACAGAATTAATGTAAAAATAATATAAAAAAGGGTTCAAAAACCGATAATAATAGCAACGAATACAGATTTAATAATTTTTAGACACACAAAGTAGATAATAGACATACTTTTGATATTTAAAAATAAACTAATAGGAAATTTGAAGTCTTTGATTGTTAAATGTCTGAGATAAAATATGATAATGTATGTGAAATATACCTAAAAAATACTTATTCAAACACTCTGACAAAGTGTCTTGTGGATTATAACAGAGATGAAAAAGAAGACGAAAGAGTGTACTATACAATATAAAAAGATATTCCAGCTACTGACTTAGAGGTTGAAAATATTATAAAAGGTAGAGAAGTAACTTCTCCATTTAAAAAACCAGTCTCCCCAAATTTAAAGAGATCTATAGGAAGGTATGCATAAAAATTAAAATAATAAGGTTTATTGAATTTACATGTTTTGTTTAAAAATAGAGAAAAAAAGATCAACTTTTATCCTAATTCTGTTTTGTGTTAACCAATAAGCTCTTTGAGACAGTAAAAAAATGAGAGAAGATATCATTCTGTTTAGAGAAATTAAAATAATTAGGTATAAATATAAATTTAAGAGGACACTTTGCCCTTAAATAATATGAATTAAGTTAGCACATCAAAAAGGCCAGAATCAATTAAATAAAAATCTAGGGATGATAAACAAAAAAGAGTGAAAACAGCTTAGGGATTTACATAAGATTAAAATTAATAACCAAAATAATTTATAAATAAAAGAAACCCTCTTTCTTTATTTAGAGAAAAAAGAAGAAAAATACATTAAATGCTTGATATTGAAGATTGATTGGTAGAATTAATTTAATCGTTCAGTCATTAGGGGATTTCAACATTTCAGCTCAAAGCCTCCAAATAACATAAATTTATAGTTATTACCTAAGAAAAGTATTTAAATTTACATTAAACTTCTAACTAAATCATTAGTTCGTTAGTTATTCTACAAAAAAACTAAAAAGTTTATATTAAAAATATACTAAATTGAGATTGTTCATATTATTTTTAATTAATTATCTATTATATTATAAATGTTTTAAAACTATTTGTTAATTTATTAAAATTATCAAAATAAATCAAGAGAATTTTTTGTTAATTTTAAATTTCTCTTTTCTTTAATTTTATGCTTTTTTATTAATAAATAAATAACTAAACAAATTCCTCATCAACTAACTTATCTCGTTTTGTTTTATTTTGTTTTGTTTGGATAGGTGTAAAATAAAAATTTTTTTTTTTCATTTCAAGAAAGAATAAAAAATCAATAATTAATTATGAAGAAACATTTTTTATGATAAAAAGAATACATAATTTGATTCAAAGTTAAGTTTTTTTTTAAGCAAATGAATTTTGGAATAGAAAACTGCAGTCTTTAGGAAGTGCTATTTTGATGCTTGCTTCTGAAATATTCTTTTATTGTATATCAACTGATTCAGTTAAATCATCAATTAGAAAATCTTATTTGTTGTCTTGTTAGGAATCCAATTAAAATAAGTTTATTTTCTTTTCATAGTAAGGTGAGCTTATTGTAAAATCTTTTTTAGTGGCCAAATCTTATCCATTCTCAAATTGGTTATCCATTTTAAATTAACTACTTTTCTTCTCTTAAAAAGGTGATAGCTCTGTGCTTTCTATTATAATATTATAAGAAAAATTAATAATATGTTAATAAAAAGTAAAATAATTTCATACGTTTAAGCTTTAAAGCATTAGATATATTCATTTATGGTTTCCTTACTTAATTGGATAAGTTCTAATTTGCTTTCAATTAAATAATAACAAGAATACTTTCCTTCAATTTTTTCCATAAAAGAAGCGTTCTGAAGGATTTTCTACTTGTTTTAGTTATTTTAAGATAAAGGCTTTAGCTAGTTGCTTTTTTGATTAAGTAGCGAGTAATTCTTCCAAAGAGGCTAAATCTATTGTTCATTTTGTACATAAAAATGACTAAAATAATGTAAGAAATAAAGAGGTAGTCTATTACGATTATTAAAGTTTCAAGTTGGCTTAAATTAATCTAACGAGTAATATACTAGAGGGATATTTTAATAATAATACACTCTATAGATAAAATTTCAACAGAACATAGTCTTTGAGAAATAAATGGCTTTATTTTTTGTACATTTTTATGATAAAAGACTAGAATGATTATAACTTGAATTACAGCTATATTGTATTAAGTTTGTTTTTGTAGAGTAAATATTGTAATAATAAAAACCTTAAAGAACATTCTAACAAATTCCCAGTAATAGTAGTTTAATTTAAGTTCCATGTAAAAATACCCATATTTATACTTATTCATGCAGCTATTTAAGCTCTATTTGTTTTTATAAAAAAAAAAGAAAATGATGACTGGAATAATGTTCCAAAAAACTAAATTAAGTATTGCATAATAGTTAATGAATGGTCTCCAATAAGGGTCATTACAGCTTATTCTTAAATCTTAAGTAAATACTTCATCGTCTCCTATTTGCCTGCAAGTCAATATTTTGGTAAACTAAGATACAATTTCAGGTTGAAAGAATGTAAAAATAATTGTTAAAATGGTGTAAATGTAGTATCTAGAAGCACTGTCGAAGCGATAGATCTTTCTACAAACTAAATAGTAAATTAATCCAATAAAAACAAGCATTGCAGGAAAAGATGTTTGTATATAACAAAGCAGTCCAAGCTTTCCTATTTTTTTTAGCAAGTGAACTGGTAAAACACACTCAATACCAATTACTAGTTAGCTGATTGATGTACCTACAAAGTTTGGCATAAAGTTAATCTAAATAGGAATGTAATTAAGGTTATCCACTAATAGAGAAGAGTATTGCATGTAAGTAAGAATTATTTTTAAATAAAAGCCTGATTCATCTCTAATTTAACTCTTTGATAACGGGAGAAGTTTTAAAAATCTTAAATAATAGCACGTTTAAGCATGAATGAAACTATTCATAAAAATTCTCGTTGTGAATATCAAATAGAGGATAGGGAGCATAAGTTTCAAAATAATAAATGTTAATTACAATTAAAATGAGCTACATTCTTGGCATTAACCTTTAGAAAATTACCTTTTAGTATACTAAAGCACCCAAACATCTCCAATCATATCGCATTCTTCACAAAGTGGACCAACATACCCTCTTTCACAGTATTGTATATTCTCTGGATTTTATGCCTAACAAGATCCTATTGACTCGTCACATTGTAATATTAATTCTGAAGTCGAATTTTTCCTCCAGTAACCATTTTTCAATTAAATTTAATTTCCCTCACATTTAATTGCTGATTGAGGACATTATTTACAAGCTTATTATTTTTGGTTAGTGAAGCTATTAGGGTCTACTAAAGAATAAGTACCAACTTAGCAAAACTAGCATATCTGAATTATTTGAGTAAGTTAACCAATAATTTCTCCAGTTAGACATTTTCTAAAATGAATATTAACTTAAATAGTCTTAGAAATATAATTAGAAACTTAAACCAATATTTAAATTTATTACTATTAAAGGAAATTCCCATAGATTACCACATCATCAAAATCAAAGCTATTCGTAATTTCATTAAATAAATTATAATTTAGAATTGATTCACCACTTATTTGTGTTTCTTTAAAATCACTTATAATTAGCTGTATGTTAAAGAATGTAATTTCTCTTATTATTGCAAGAGGATATTCGTTGTTCTAAACCTTTTATTTGGAATAACTTAGACTTCTATTTGTGTCATCAAATAGTTAAATCTTTAAATTTAGAGGACCACCACTTTTAATACTATATATGTTTAGGATATTTTAAGGATTCATTTTACTTTCTGGAATGAACTGTATGTAAGAATTATCAGTTTCGCTTGACTCTTATTTTAATAGTTACTCAATGCCTATCGATGTTAGTTGACTTGCTAAATCATTTCCGAAAATATCAGCCTAATTATCAAATAGGTTGATTTATTTTTTCATTTCACTTAGATCCAATTAAGAACTTAAAATATTCATTATTCTTATCCCTCCTCCTATTAATGCAGTATTTGAAATTATTGATACTACACCTTTTATTGTTAGGGGGCAAATAATTGATTCAATATAAATTGCTCCTCCACTTCCTAAAGCTTTATTTTTCTAGAAAACAGATGATTATAAATTCATTTTGTTCATTATGAATATGATAGATAGAGCTCCACCATTCAAAGCTGTGTTGTTGGTATATTAAGACTCATTTATGTCTAACTAAGCTGCACTCATAACCTGAATTTATCCCAAGTTACTTTCATATATAAGTTATTGAATCTCAACATTTGAACTCATTAAAGTAATCAGTGAATAAATGTTATAATCAACTAAATTCTCCTTAATGATAACTTGATCAAAAGATATTACATCTTTTGTTAGTGAAATTATATTTGAATCCTACTCGTATAAATTCTGAGTTAATACAAGCTCTAAATTTTAATTATTCGTAATATTCATTTTACTGAAGAATGTATTGAGACATCCTTAAATGAAGAAAATAATTGGTATAAAATCTTATTGGAATGTATCTGGAATATCATTTGAATCTATATTCACATCTTTTATTGTTAAACTGTTTGCTATTTAAACTAAAATTAAACTTCCAATGATCTTATTACTCTAGACAGTTAATTTTTCTATTGTTACCTTTCTAACATTTGTAAAAGCTAATAAAGACTTAAAGGAGGGATCATCAACTAGTTAGTTTTGAATTATTTTCAAATCATAAATTAGAATTTCGTCAACATTATCAAATATTAGTAAAGAGTTTTAATTTTAACCACTCGAATCTTAATTTTCTAATATTCTTTGAGGTTTATTTGATAAATTTGAAATATTAAGATTTTAAATTATGATGCTTTTTTTATTAGAAAAAATAATCGTTTGGTTATTAATTATTTAATTTTATATTAAAACATTAGACAAAGCTATTTTTAGGGTTGATGTATTAAATCTAATCTTGATATCTTTTTGGGATGGGTCAAATTTTAGAGAAATATCTTTCATCTAAATGCTTTAACCTTTAAACTGTGTGAAATAATTTTCTTAAAGAGATATCACTTAGTACTTGTTACTACTAGTATTATCTAAAGAAACTGAGAGAAAGAATTCATTTAGAGTTGAGTTTTATTAATTTAAAAACAATAAGGTATTTTATTTTTTAGGCAAGAAAAGAAAATTTTTCCAAATTTGTTGGTCAATTACAGTAGTGCCATATTCATTATAGCTTTCAGCTTACTTAATTCTTAGTGATTATAGTTATTAATTTAGCAATAAGAAATCATTTGTGAAAAATTAGAATCCACACTATTATAACTCATCACTATTTTATAATAAATAATAATATGTATTGTATCTTTTTTCAAAAACACTGTTTTAATCAAAACCTATTATTTGCAATATATCATTATTAGTGTATTCGCTATAATCCAAACTAGAATAAAACTTAAAATCTATCAACCTAGGGTAATAATATGTCTATTAGTCCACAAGTTATACAGTGTTAGTTTGAGGATTAAAAAAATAAATTTCTAATTTTTAATAGAAAAATAGTCCTAAAAATTAATCAGAAAAAACATGAAATCCAATCATTTAATCATAATAAGTATTTCTTTTTATGCAAGTTTTATATTAAAGACTGTTCCTATCATAAATGTTAACTTAGAAAGATGATTAAAGGAAATAATAGTTCGAGCCAATAAAAATTTAGTTATGCTCATCACTAGCAAATGAAATATATTACCAATTTTATTGATTATCTAGCTGCATAACGAAACATTTTTTTTCAAACAAAAACCGAAACATCATTACATTTTTTGATTCATCAATTATAAAAGTACTTAGAATTAAATTACCTTTATCCTGTGTTCTGTTTATTTGTTGTACCATATCTATTTCAAAAACTTACTCTTGCTTTAAAATATCAATTTTTTACATTTAGCCATCAACTGACGTTACATATAAAGTACTATTTAAATTCAAAAGTTAAAAAAATTTGATTGATTTCTATGATTAGTTGATAAAAGTACTAACCTTTTTTAACTTTGAATTAGCTAAATAAGTAACTCCTTCAGTAGTACCAATAATTATTAGCGATTAAGAGAAAATTGATAAATGTTAAGACATTATTTCATTATTTTTTAGAGAAAACTCAAATGAAATTTGGTTTTTTAAATAATCAACGAAAATAACTCTTTTATCAAGAGTAAGTATCACATTTTAATCTAAAAATCTTTAGAAATTGATATTTGTGCTTTAAACTATTTGGCTATCATAATTAAGAGAGTAATTTTGATACAGATAAAGACTATTTTTAGTAGCAGCAACTAAAATATCCATATCTTAAAAGTATTGAAAGTCTAAAATATTTTTATGTTACAGTTTTATCTCAAAAGAAAATTGAAAATCTGAGTATCTAAATATCTATTAACCTTTTCCTAAAACTAAATATTCTTATTTTTTAAGTTAAGAATTAAATAATGTAGAATAGTAAATATATGGTTCTTTATAGAAATATTAGCACCTGTTAGAAAAAGTATTATAATTTACATAAAATATGCTTTTATCAGTTAATACAAATGCCCTGTTAGAATCGAGATTAGTTGAAAGCATTTTACTTTATTCTTTTCTATCCAATATTTCTTATATTGTAAAATGATTTTAAATTGTGAAAGGATCATTAAAGTCAAACATGAAATAGTTAGCATTACTATCAAGAAATGAAAAAAAATTTAATGATTTATCATGCATAATATCTCTTACAAATCCTAATCTTTTACCTAAGCCATTACCAATTATTTTACCTGCAGTACTCTATTTTTTGAGATCATAAATGAATACTTATGCAAAAGAAATATCATCTCCAAATATTAGAATATAGCTCAACTCTTTATAAAATATTTGTTTTTATATAGAAAGTCCTGCTAAATTTTGTATTCTATTTTGCTAGCTCAGACCATTTCTTAAGAAGACTAATCCAGCTATTTTTAAAAAATTAATTAAGTTTGACTTTAAAAAAAATATATTTTTATTTTGCTCTTTATTTCAAAATATCGTGTATATTCTCATCCTCTTAAATATAATTCACCTACAAAAATTTATGATGAAAATTTTGATAATCTGAAGATTTTTTTAAGAAAAACTGAATATTTGTATTTAGAAAATAAAGAAGGTATGCAGTATGATAATTTACTTAGAAAAATGATTTAATTAAAATTTTGAATAAATAAATAAAAATTTACTTGATTAGGTGAATAAAACTAGATATTTATCATAGAAGTTGCAAGTTTAAATTTCTCCAAAGTTGTTAGTAATTTCTTATTGAAAATTTAAATTGAGGTCATAAACATTTATATTTGTACTATAAAGGAAAATATATTCATATTTTTAATCAATACTTAGCTAAAATTTGGAAGATTAACCTCCTATCTAAAGACTTTTAACTCTAGTAAGATTTGGGATACTTAAAATTTAAATGTATCTTGAAGTTAAGTAACAGTAAACTTACTAATTAACTAATACGCAATTTTTAAAATAACCTAAATTAGGGTTATAATTAGATACTATATTTAATTACAAATCAAGTAATACTAAAAAATCGCCAAAGACAACAAAGATTTAATGATAGGGGGGAAAAAAAAAGTTATTTATCTAATTCATACCTGAGAATGAATATTATTAGTTATCAAGCTTTCCACCAAAATATTAGATTTGAATTAAACTCTATCTTAGACAAACCACACCAAAGATTTATTCATATAAAGAGAAGGATGTAATATTTTGGTTGGAGCCAGCAAAAAGATTGTTTTAGATTATTTCATCGGTATGGATATTTAATACAATAACTCTTAAATTTGTTACTACAAAGTAAGTATTCATTAGCAAACTTTACTAAATATCTTGATAGATCTCATTATAAGAAAGAACATTTAGAACTAATTCATTATAGCGACTAGCTTATTTAGTGTTAACACCTACAAATCCTTAGATAGTACCAATATAATCTCTTGATAAATCATCTGTTAAGTAATTAGATTACTATTAATAGAGAGGTACAAAATCATATCCGTAAGTATTAAAAAAACCTTAATTCATATTGAACTATTATCTTAAAGTCATTGAAAATCTCGGACTTACAAATAAATATTATAGATGATAATATTCTAGCCCATTTTACTTTTAAATAAATTAAATTTCATACGGTTTGTAAGAATTATTAGGAAAATCAAAAGTAAATTATTATTTTTAAGATCTTGAAAAGAAAAAATATTAATTTACATAATCACCTGTATCAGGTAATCCTAAAATAAGAAAACTATTATTATCAGATATAGTTCTCATTATTAATGAAGCTTTTTAAAAAGGTAGATTGGAAATAGTGTAATTAAAAACCAAGTTCTAGTCATATATGGTGAATGACTAATCTTAAGTGAATATGTATATTTCATCCAATACATAAGTGTTATCTTCTATTTTGTTCATTTATATTTTACCTAAGAGGATTTGTTGATTTATTTGAACTGAATTTTATAATGTAATTGTATTTTAAATTAAATCTAATTGATACACTGAGATATCACTGGATGAAATGCTAACTAATTATCCTTATTATAGCAATTTCATTTATATAAATTAGCTAATCAATGGATGGGTACAGTTTTTAAAAGTTAATCTTAGCTAATTATCATATATAACTAAGCATTGATCAATAATGAGAAGTAAGTTTCCCTAATTGACAGAGCTGAAAATTTATGAGGGTGTTTAACTGTTATGAGATATTTTTTGTTTCACCTCAAAACTGTAAATACTAATTAATTAAATTGTTGATGATAAGAAAGCTAAAATAGTAAATTCATCAAATTTGATCATCTTTGAACATGAATCATTTTCAATAATCAATTCAGTTAACAAATTCCCTTAAAATCCACTAGAAACATCCCAAAAAGATATTACTCCTAATTCTGAACAGGAAGCCAGAATATTATTTTTACTTATCATTAAAATAGTATTAACTTTACCTCTAAAATAACTTTTTGGATAAAGTGATTAGAAATTGGATAAAATTATAGAAAATAGCTTGTCTGAATTTACTTTTTAAACAAGCTAGAAATTGTTATTATTGTACAAAGAAATATAGTTAATTTTATTGTTTTATTAGATGACAGATAGCTCAACTGGTTACTAAATAAGAGAATTATGTTTTTTAACAGACTCAAACTGATTATTTTTTTAGTTATATTAGTAAAAATCTAAATAATAAATTTTATTATTAGAACTGTCTACTGAATTGGCTAATACAAATATCTCAAACTACGATTATGTAGAATTATAATAACCTAACTCAAAATCTATGTAATTAGTTTATCCTTAATCACTTATTGTTTGAAAAATGGAAAAAGAGCTACTAATTTAGTATAAATCTATTGTTGTTGAGGATTATCCAATCAAAAAATAATTTTAAGAATTATTACTAATAGTAAAAATCATAATTTTGATATAATTTGCAGGATTTTTGCTTAATACTTTGCATTCATTTTACTATTTGTTAGTTTGAAAAACTAAAAACAAACCTGTATTTGATATCAAAGCAAATTTTGATTGATCGTTGGGGAATTAAGTTATTTGAGAAACAACACCCAAATTTAATTAATCTTTACTGCTTTGAATTTCACATGAAATGACTATTTATGAATTTTATTCATCAATTTAGGTATTACTTGATATTAATTACAAATTTATTAAATTTATTTGCAAATCACTACTATCAACAAATATCCCATTACCCATATCAAGCCAATGTCCAGTGGGTAGAGTAAATTGAATGGGGTTAATATTTTTTATAAACTACTTCTAAAATACATCATAAAATGGATAAACTGATAGAATAATCTATTATTTATCAAAAATATACAAGCATCCAAGCTATTTTTCGATCTCAACAATGCCTGTTTTCTAAGTTATATCTCCTCCTATTTTTGATATTATAGTAGACCTATAATTTTCTACTAAATTCCAAATTTCTAAAGTCTAATCACTTGTAAATACAAATATTTACTCTTAATATTTTTAAACCTTCAAATCATTTATCCCTAGATTATATTGTTTTAAAAGTTCACCTCTATAATCTTTAAAAAGAGAGATAATCCCAATATTTATAACAAGCAAGTATTATTGATTATAAATACCTATATCCTAAAACATAGATTATTCAAATGGGTTGCTTGAAGAAGTAAATGATTGCTAGCATTAAATCAGCTAGCTACATGTTTTGCTCTCATACTATTAATAATACATTTCATTGCATATTGAAACACACTCTCCTTCATTTTAATTTTAAGTAGAACTAATCTATTTTTGCTAGAAGTAGAGTAGATTATCACAGAGTTGATAAACGCAGATATTATTCTCATCTAAAACATAGTCATTCTTGCAAGCTTTACAAATAAAATTATAATTCTACTAAACACAATCTGAGCATCCTAATGAACATTGTTCTAGTGTTTGCTTAATAAAAATGATTAATATTACAATTTTGATTAGTTCTTTCATAGTTAACTATTTTATTTATTCAAAAAGTTTCTTTATTATTTAAATTTTTCTTCAATTATTATGACTACATAAATAAATGACTTTTCCAAACAAAACTAAAAAATTTAATTGTTAATTAATAATAATAATAATAGTAAATACAAAACAAGTATATTTAATAAACTAAAGAAGCATTCAATCACGATTAAAAAGCACTATAAAATTCATGAAACATAAGAATTTTGAAGTTTTGTGTTCAAAAAATCATTAAATGTTTCTCCTATGTTGAAATTACTAAAAAAATTATACTTTTAAATTTAGATAAGACCTAAGTTTTTTTTGCTTCAATTGATAATAACATTTTTTTAAAAAAACTTTTCTATTTACCATAAAAATAAGTATTTCTATTGTTGGCGATAAAAATAATTATTTGCAAATAAAGTCTTTGCATTAATTGCTAGTCGAGGGTTATATCAATTTCCATTAGCATTGTATCATAGTATTTTACATTAAAATAAAATAAGTTGAAAATAATTAAATAAATAAATAAATTAATTAATTTAAAAAAGTTTGAAAGAATTACTAAATGAATAATTTTTTAAAGATAAATTAAATGAAAAAAGTAAAATAAATAGTAAAATTATATATTTTTTTATTTAGAATTGGCTTAGCTTTTAAAAATAAATTAATTTATAAAGAAAATTTGTTAATTAAACAAAAAATGTATTTATGTAATTAGAAATAGGAAATTATAAATAGATATATACAAAATTCTTGGAAATATTAAATAGAAATTAATTTAAAAAGTATATTTTAAAATTCAATAAATAAAATGATTATTAATTAATCAGATGGTCGGAATTTCGTCTTGAATCTATTAATATTAAATATTAATAAAGAGAATTTTATTTGGAAAAAAAATTTTACGTTAACTTCTTTAATTAAAATTCTGTAAGGCCTGACGTCTTTAGGGTCATTTGCGATATAGCAAGAAGGTTTATTAATTGGACTTTTGACTGTTTGAGGATTAACTCGACATTAAAACAATAAGTTGTATTGCTTATCATTGATGAAAAATGTATCAGCATAATTTTCAGCATCTTGAATTTTTTCATAAAAGTATATTCCTTACTTGATTTTCCCTCTTCCGAATCTACAGTTATGCCCCTCATATTATTATTATCCTCCTTACTTATATCCTTCTTCTATTAATTCTTGAGTAGATAATTTTTTATTTCCATGAAATAAGACTATCCAAGTCTTATCACTGGTATCATCATTAATCCATCCATCATTAGGGTATTTATTGATAACTTTAAGCGCACACCCAAAATATCCTAGAGGTCTAAAATATTACTACTTTTAGCCATTTATATTTCCTCTGTATTAGCATATTATTGTATAATCATAAATCATGTTCCATTAATTATCAAAGAAAGTTTCAATGTTAATCGTAATTTCATCAATAATAGAGTATTTTTAAAACTCAGTGATATCGTTTTTGGTGATGGTTTTAATTTTAATTGGAGTTACTTCGTTTTTTATGTAAAAGTCTACCTTAATTTACTCTTTTTCACCACTTTTAAGTCCTAAAATGATTATATTTTTAGTAGACAATTCTTTATTTTGAAACAAGATTAAGCCTTTAAAATAATCTGCAAACTTCCTTTTGTTATTAATCGCTAAGTCGAATTTCCATTCAGATTATAAATTCAAAGAAGCTGAATAATAGCTTTACATGACAAATCCAGATTAAATTAAATGCTATTTAACAGCGTCAAAGTTTTTGTCACTTTCATCTGTTTATTTTTCCTCTTTCTAATCTATTAATCTGACTAAAACTCCTTATTTTTCATAAATTTGCTTCAGTCCTAATATTGCTAAGTGCTTATACGTTTCCTTATCTTCTCTTGTCATAATTTTTTTCAAAATGGCATCTTCAATAATTTCATTTTGTTGAAAAACTCTTTTCCTATAAATAAGTTCATTTTAAACTTATTTTTCTTTTAATATTTTATAAACTTATTTCTATTGATAAATTCTAAATGTCTAAAAGTCCATCTAATCTACCACTTTTCCTTGGACATCATCATGATGAAAGTTATTAAGATTCAATAATTCTTAAAAGAAAGCCAATTTTTATCTCATATTTTTAGGCATCATCTCTTAAAAGCTAATCATAATCATGCTTTAATCCTCTAAATCCTCTTATTTTGAGGTGCTACCAATCTTAGCTCCATCTAAATACTTCGATAAGATCTCATTAAATTCAATATTACTTATATCTAAACCTCTATTCACATCTGGGTTAAGATTTACTAGTCTATCTCCACAATGAGTAACTCTTCTCTTATATTTTAGGCTTACCATGCTAGAGTTTCTTGAGTTTTTTTCTTCTCCATCTTCTACTGCATTTTAACTCTATTCATAACCATTTTAATTTCTCTATTCTTATTCTTCTCTTCTAGTGAAGTTCATCTGTGATAACTAAGCTATACTATTTTATTACTATTACTACTACTGTTGTTAACTATTTTAATTTATACTTAGATTTTTTATTTATTCCTGCTTTAAATTTTTAAAATCTTCATAGTTTTCTTGCTTTAACTATGACTTTGAATTCTCTTACTATTTTGATTTTACTTCTTCTTCTATATCCTCACTCTATTCCTTAGGTTTTGAACTCTGTTCAAACATTGTTTTGGTTGACTCATTACCTTAAGATTTAGATTTATTTGTTAATTCCTAATCATTCGAATTCACTTTATCAATATTTTTATCAGATATTTCTTTTTATTCATGTTTGATATTTTCCTATTTATTTAATTCCTATGATATTTCCTTTTCATCTAAATAAACATTTGCAGATGAAATCATGACTTATTTATCCTAGAATTTCTTAAACTAAGATTGAGATTTCTTTTAAAAAGTTTCTTAATTATTTCCTAAATTCTAGTTATTCTTCAAACTAGTTTCATTCTATGATTAGTTTTCACTAATAATTTTTTTTGTAGTGGTTATTTATTGCTCTTATATTTCTTTAATGAGCTTATCTTCAAACTTAACACCTTTCTAATTACCAATATAAATACTTTAATAGAAGTATCCCTGAAATTGAGACCCATCTCTTAATATTAAAATTCCCTATCCTTCCATTGAATCATCAAACCACTCACCTTGGTAGTAGTCTCCACTGCTAAAAAGCATTCTACCATATCCTTATTTCTTTCCATTTTAAAAATACCCTTAGTAAACACACTCTTCCTCTGTAATTAGCTTTCCTCTTCCATGAAACAGCTTATTAAACCACTAACCCGTATAAATCTAGTCATCTGGAAGCTTAACAGGAGGACAATAAACAGATTCATTACATTCATATTGTTATTTATAGTACTTAAATTTTCCATAATTTTTTTCCATTAATAATATTATGCCATTACTAATTTCAGGCTCCTACTCTAACAATATACCCCCATCACTTACATATTCCTAATATTTTTTAATATCTTTAAATTGTAACTAGACTTCAAAGTCTTCTTCCTAGCTATTTTCATGGTTTTATTTATTTACAACAGGATTAAGATTTAGCAAAAAGTGATTTAATTCCTAGTCTTAATCAATTTATTAATTCAAATCTACATTTTCGTATTCAATAGGCTTGGATTAACCTTCAATGCTTTAATCTAACTAAGTACCCTAATCTACTTTACAGCAACCAGCACCCATCTTATATTGATTTATGAATTATATTTTAACCTATAAAATATTAAAAGTTGATAATCAAAATGAAAATTAAAATAAGTATTTATCAAACTAATTGTAATCACACTAAAGATATTATTTGTTTATTATTAAATAATTAATAAATTGATTGATTGATATTAATATTTAATTATCATTTATTTTTTTAATAACATTAACATTATTTTAACTAAAAATAAAATAAAGTTTATGAAGAAAACCTATCAAAAATATTTCAAAACAAAACCAATAATTGCTTGCTATTCTCTTTTAATCATAGAAAAATTTCTTTATTTGTAAAAATTTAGCAAGATTAAATGAGCAAATCATAAAGTTAAAATAATTTATTTAACTTAAAATAAAAAAAATGTTCTACTTCTCTTAAATAATTATTTTCATTATTAATATTAATAACAAAGCAAAATAATTGAAAGTTAATCAAATTTTCATTAGTAATATTAATGAATCAAAGTTCTTGATACACTCATAAAAAATATTACAAATTATGCTAAGAGGAAGACATACATTTTTAATAGAACTGAACGAACAAAGATCTAAGTCAATAGATTTTTTAGTTTTTTAATTTTTAAAATGCCTACTCTTTTCTATTACTAAATTTGTGATAATTTATGAGTAAATTGTTTTCTCTAAATTATTTTGCTTCTTATTTTCTATCTGTTTATTATTGATTGTTTGATAGGCCAGTCAGTTCATTACAAATAATATAAGAAAGAGTATCGAGATGATAATATTTAAATTTTAGTAATTTATTTATTCATTAATTTATTTAAATAGGAATTCTTTAAGAATTTATAGAAGAATCAAATCAAGTATTATAAAATTTATATTTTGTTAAAAGTGGTAAAAAAGTGAATTAAAATACAATGATTTAGCCATAGATTAACAAGGAAGAGGAGAATTTTTAGAATTTGCATAACTATTAAATAGGTTATGATGTGGAGAATCAAAATGAGTTAAATGATGAATATCCAGATACTTATTAAATAAAAGTAAAGGATGAAGGGTATAATCAAGTTTAGCCCTAGACATCTGGAAGAAAATCATCTACAAGCACTAGTAATACAAACTAAGAAAATAATGTTAGCATAAATTTGAATGATAGCAAAAATTAAAACAGCATGCTTACAACTCAACAGTAATAGCTACCTTAAAAACAATTAGAGATCAAAGCTGCTTCCAAAAAATACAAGCGCTACATGGGACATACTGTAGGTTTTATATATATTAAAAGTGAACCTATTTTTACACTAGGACCACATTGTAAATATTTTACTCATATTTAAAGATTAAAAGTTAGTAAATTGATATTTTAATATTAAACATTTTATAACATATTATAATAGTCTGCATATTCATAGTTACATGGTCTATCATGACAGGTTTTAGTTATTTTTTAGTTTTCAAAGTTGCTCCAAATAAAGGAGAATTTTGGTATTATTTGACAATGCTTGTTTGTGGAGTTTAATCTCTTAGCTATTTACTTACTGCACTTATAAATCCTGGTATTCATACTGCAAAACGTGAAGGATAATCTAATAAAAGACTTCAAAAGTAAATTTTTTAACATCAAAATTAATACAGCTATCATATTTGTTAATATTTTGAAAATTTATAAGATATTTCCAAAAAGGTTCTTTCAAATGAAAATAAAATGCAAAATCTTCTTAAACCAAAAGATAATGTAACAAACTACTTTTAAAAAACAAGTAATCCGATACAAAATTTTCAATAAAATATTTTAATTTCAAAATTAGTTAAAAAAGTTGCTTGTAAAATCTAAGTTTTTAAAAGAAATTCCATAAAAAAAAACTATTGTGGCTGAAATAATTTGATAATTAAAAAATAAAAAGTCTTATTCAACGAACTTACATCTAAATAGTTTTTGCATAATATTTTTGAAAGAACTTAATTCTACTTTTAAAAACAAACCAAAAATAAAAAATGTTGAGATAATTAATATTTATTTATTAAAATAGCTATTGCTACAAATGTGATATTAATCAAAATAAAGAAGAATATCATTGCCCTGATTGTGATGTATGCATTCATTAATTTGATCATCATTGTCCTTGGACGGGTAAGTGTATTGGTGGGGGAAATATGCTACTATTTTAAGTATTTATTTCATCAACAATATTTTGGTTCTTCTATTGTATGATAATGCTGATGTCTTGAATGAATAAAACATAAAACATTTAACAAAGATTAAAATTTTCACAAAACGAACTTCTTTTTAATATTTATTAATGTAAATGAGGAATACAAATGCATAAACAAGCCTAGTGATTAATTAAATATACATCATTATTTATATATTATATAGAAGCTAGTTTATTTTATTATAGGTTTAATAGTGCATTTAATCTAAATGTTGATTGCATATTTTTGATCTAGTTAAAATATAGCATAATTTTTCATATAAACAAATAAATATTTTTTTATTTATTCACTAAATTTAGTTTTCAGTTTTTGTAATTGTCTTTTTAAAATATTTAATTATTATCATTTTTAAAATATTTAATTATTATCAATTAAATTTAAACTTATCTTTCATCAATTTTTAAATACGCTTAATGTCAATACTTTGAAGCCATCCAGATTTTTTACAAGGCTTGATGATTTTATCTTTTTATTTTTCTAACTTTTCTTTTGATTTTTCTGATTTTTCTTTTGATTTTCCTGATTTTTCTTTTGGTTTTTCTAATTTTTCTAAAGCCTTCTAAAAGAATTTTTTGACATTTTCATCTTAGATTTCACAAAGCATATACATATGTCTATAATGTTGAGGTTTTTCAATGTAAGTTGGGTCATAAGTATTTCTAAAAGCATTAATATAAAATAAATCTCAATAATTTTTTGAATGAAATTATAATTTACTGAATTGGGTTATATTCTTTAGCTTATTCATAGTCTTCACTGTCTAAAACAACTATGTCAATAACTTGATAATGAACAGCTTCTTTATTCTCCTTAGGGTTGTAACCGAACTTAACATAAGCATGCTTCCAAGGACCGTCCTTGAAATTGTAAGCAAGCATAGCAAGAGCTCTATTTTATAAAAAGTAAATATAAATTTACATTACTGTGGTATTTGCATTACTTTCTAAAATTAAATATTGTGTATTTAATATTTCTTTGATTTAGATAGACTATCAAGCTATTACGAATCCAAATAGGTCTCTAATCGAATAGGCTTTTCAAGATTTAATAGAGTTAATCATCTTAAAATTAATCCAAATTTAAGTTTGGTTATTAAGGTATTTATGTTTCTTCAAAACTAATTTGTATTGACTAAAATATATTTCTTTGTCTCTGTTGTTTTTGCACACAATTTAAGTTTTCTCTGAAAAACCTTTTCAATTACAATTTAAGATAAAAATCAAATAAAACAATTAATTAATCATTTACTCTAATTTATTAAGCTTATAGTTTTTCATAAAAGATTGAGGCTAGATACAATAGTGATATATCCTTGGATTTACTTCATCTTTAAGAAAAGGGGCTTTATTTTCAATTATCTTCTAAATAGGCTGATTTTCATATTCTATTTTTATGGGCTCTTCCTCTATGAAAAAAATTATTAATTTTTTATTGTAAAAATTAAATTAAATTTTTATATATTCACCTATTTTTTATTTTCCATTTTCTACATTTTATTTTCCATTTTCTACATTTTATTTGTTTGTCTTTCCATTTTAAACACTATTGCTTGCATCACTTTCATTTAAATTTTTCTTTTTAATGTTAGGATTTTTCTTTTAAGATTGATGATACTCCTGTTGAATGCTTTCCACTACTTCTTCTAAAATAATTTATAATATATTTTTTTACAAATATTTAATATAATTTGCATATATTGTTTATGCATTATAATTTTTTACCTTTAAAAGAGTCCACTAATTATTTTGTAGAAATAGGCTATTCAAAGAATATATCTTTGTAATCAACAAAGTCAAATTTGTCCTATGTTTGACCAACCAAATCCAATTTATATAATATCTTTTAAGGATTATTTTTGTTTCTTAACACTTTTATTTGGTAAACTTTTTTTATTGATTTTGAGCGAATTAAACTTAGCTCCTTTTTATTCTTAACAACCATTTCAGGCTTATCTAATTTCTAATATTGAAATTTAAAAAATGCATCAAAAATTTAGAATAAATCTTATTAAAAGAAGCTATCGATCATTTATAGCTAGCTATATAAATTTTAAAAAGTATGCTATTCTTTTTACCTCTTTTATCTCTTATATGTCAAAGTTTTTTTTCACAGAATGCAAACTCTCACAATAATATTGGACATTTACATTTGTAAATACTTTTTGATTTTCTTCTATCTCCATTTAATTCTATATTTATGAGAAGCTAATATTTTTCTATAATATATTTATTTTAATCAGTGATTAGGTTATCTTTTGGCTAAATTCTATTTTATACTCTTTGAGTTATCTTTTAGTTTTTTAAAGATTCTTTTTGAAAAATAAGAAAATAAATGTACTTAAACAATCAATTGTTATTAAATTGCAAAGTAGAGAAAATATAACAAAATAAAAATATATAGCAACTAATATTTTTTATATATAGGAATATCTTTTTTAATCAAAGTGTATTCTAACAAATCGTATTTAGCTATCAGTCTTTTCATGGCATATGAATATTTCTAAAATATATTCCTTTTTAAGATATTATAAAATAAATTATTATGGATTTTAAAAATTAAAATAGATAATATTTTTTAATATGTAGAAATATTCAATTGAAATTATTATGAGTTTTTGTTTTAAATATTTGTTCAATATCATTAATCTTATATTTTAAAAATAAAATACACTTACAATGCCCAGAAATTAAAAGATTTATTAATCAAATAAATATTGAGATAAATTTTGTGAATATTGAAATAATAATTTTAATTTTTAGCAAATTTATTTTGTCAAATAATGAAAATTTATTCCTTGTGTACATCATGTAACATCCGATGTTTATCTTCCATGTACTGGAGAATTACCTACTCCTCCTTGCTATAATTCATCTAATAATTTGTTTGATTTTCAAATGGTAAAAAAATAGTTTTTGATTTTTAGAAAAATATATGAATAATAATAATTTGTTGCTATAAAATATTGTTTTTTTATGAAAAAGTAATTTTATCAAACGGTATTCTATACTATACAATAAAGAAGTATATTAAAATATAAAGTATAATTTGATTGAATACTTATTCGTATAACAGATTGATTAAGTTGATTAAAAGTATCTAAGGTAACAAATTTTTATTTGACATATTGCCATTTTGATCAAAATTTATTGTGGTTATTTATTAGTCAACTTATTTAAACATTATTTAGTTTATAAAATATTAAGTTAGAAAAATTAAAATTATTAAGTGATGGAATATTATGTGATTTCCTTTTGATTAAAGTTAAGATAGTCTTTTGATTTATTATTTTTTTGATATTTTTGATTTAATAAATTTATTTAAATTGATAATTATTAGGTATTTTTTAAAGTTAAGTAGAGAGAGAAATGAAATTAAAATATTTCATTTATTGTTATTTTGGTTGAGAATAAAAGTTTTGATAGGATTTTTTTAATTATTTTAAAAGGGATAGTTTGAAAAATTCAATAATTATCTATAGCATATCCTCTGCTATCTAGATTACTATAAGAACCGATAGTTCTTCCCTTAATTTTATCATTTTGTAATCCGGGTATCCTTTTTGCTTCTGCTACTTTATCAGTTAGTAATAATTAGATTTAAGTTTGCAAATAAAATAAGTTCCAGCTGCGGAAGACTAAGCTATCATTTGTTTGATATTATTGGAATTAAGATTTAAAACTTTCAGTCAAAGTAGCACTGTTTTGAACTGCCTTTCCAATTTATATGAAATTGTTTGAGTTGAAATTTGAGGTTGATATAATTTATTCTACAAAGAAGGGGTACTAAGATTTGGAAGCTGATTTTTACACAAAGAAATTTTTCAAATTGTTAGAAATATTCATTTCCATTTATATCAGTTTATCAATGAGAGAGATGATACCAGCTCCTTTGGCCTCAAACAATAATTATTAAATTTTTTTGGCATTTCCCTCTTAAGCAAATGTAAATTTTAATAATCCAAGATATCCATAAGCTTCACGAACTTTTAAGATGAAGTTATCTTGATTATTATTTTCAACAAAGAGAGAATGTTTTTTAGCTTTAGAGTTATGCTTTTTAGGTTTGCAAGAAATAATTGGGGATTTACTTCTTTGACTTACATAATTATTTTTATTATCTTTCTCATCTTCATCTGAATCTAATTCTTCATCATTATTTTTACGTACCTTAGGCTAATTTAGCATAATATCTTCTTGGAAATCTTTACAGTTGAAAGCATATTAGAAATACTTGAGAGCTTTCTGATTTTCTAAGAGATAAAGATTGTATAATCCTACATAATAAAGAGAAATAGGATTCTGTTAATCAACAAGAGAAGTAGTTTAACTCATGTATCTCCAATAAGCAATACTCTTCTCAATTTTTGCAGGAGATTTTAGCAAATACAATACATAAATCATGTACGTGGTTTTCTATAAATTTTTATTTCTTCTAAAAACTGAAGCATCTGTGATTAAATTCTCTAATAGCATATAAAATATTTAAGACTCTTCATTTTTATCAAAAAGGTGTTTGTAGAGCATTCTATTGATAAACCTAACAATATACTAAATCTCTTCATCATCAAAATCTTAATGAAAGTGTATTTGCTACATAAAAAAGAACAGCTTTTATTCTATTATTTTGTTATTCAAATCTAGTTCTTATGCTGATAAATGCATTTTTGATGTCTAAATCATGTATTAAATATGTTTTATTGATCTATCTGATAGCTATATAATTCTTTCCGAATCTTCAAAGCTGCTTAGAATAAACTATTGAATTACATCAAAGTTTACACCATTTCTCATAGAATCATTTCTCAGCAAAAAGAAAGTCAAAATATTCATTATCTTCTGATATTTATTTTTGTGTCTGCTAATAAATTCTTTAACATTCTTTTTCTATAGATAGTATTTATCTCTATCCATCATCTCCTGCATACATCTGCAGCAAGAATATAATTCACTGAACCAAATCTCTATTTCTCTATTAATTTAGTTTTAAGAAATAATTTATTTATTATTTAAGTTGTCTTTTTTATCAAAATAAATTATTAATAAATAATTTAATAATTATAATGAAGGCTTTTTCATGCAGGGTTTAAATTTAATATTTAAAAAAATTATTTTGATTAAAACTTTAAAAAGAATAATCATAATTCAAAATGATTGCAAAAAAAGTTAATAAAAAACCCTCGTTACTCTTTTGTCATTTTGATAAATTTAGTTATTTATCATAGAAAAATTTTTAAAAATAAAAGGGGAAAGGATCTCAAAGTATTTGATATTTTGATAAGAAATAATTAAATATGATTATTTTTATTATTTGAATGAATTTTTTACGTTGGTTTTTTCTAAAATATGCAGGCATAATTTTTATCGCATATTTAGCTGTAGTCAAAGGAGAAGTCGACAAGATTAGAAAATTTGATGACAAACTGATTTTATGCTTTGGAGACAAAAACATTTTTAGAGTTAATGTTTCCTATGTAATAGTTATGGAATAGGATTAAGATGAGAGAATCAAAAAGGTTTGAGAGCATTTAAAGATAATATTTTTAGTAGTTTATATTTTCATGCTACTTGGCTTCAATTAAGATGAGATTAGAAAGATCATAAAGAGAAAAATCGCCTAATTTTTAAATTATTGTGAAAGTTTTGTCATCAGAATAAACAGTTTAGGGCATAAATTTAATAAATTTAGTGACGATTTTTTAATAGCTATCCATGTAAACGCTGTATTACTCTTTAGTTTAAAATATTCTAATTTACAAATACATGTTCAGCTTTTTTAAGTATATCCTATTCCACTTCACATCTTTTAAAATTATGATGTAATTATCATTATCATAGAAGTCTTTACTTGATTGTAAATCAGGTAAAATGAATTTAACCAGTAAATCTCTAAAATGAAGACTTGCAAAGTACTATCTTTAGATAGGAGTTATTTCATCATAGCCTTCTGTGCTATTACTTTTCATCATTTCTCTTATAGACTGTTATCTGTTTTACTCAAATGATAGAGATGGATTTATAGCTAATTACTTAAGTTTGACACTTTGATCTAGATTATTTTATTCAGCTTACTATTGAAGAAATTCCTGTTATTCTAAATATGCCTTCATAAAGTTATCATTATTCTAATTACTATCGTTTATATTGAAATCATCATTTGGAGTTTCTATATTACCATTAGGTGTATTCATTTAAATACTAAATGGACTAACTAATGGCTATTGCACATGCTTTTTAGGTACTGATTGAGATTTCTCATTATTCTTATCAGTATGAAATTTTTTAATATTATCTGCTTGGTTCTATAAATATGGGCTGTTGTTGCTTCCAGTTTACTTCTAAGGCAGGCTATAATGCTTCATTTAGTGAGAAACGTTCTATTTTTCATCATCATCACAGGGCGTAGGAGTATCAAAATCATCTATCCATAAATTATAAATAAAAAAATGTAAATTTTACTAGTGGAATTTTCAATTTTTAGATTATGAATTTGTCTTTTAGATTTATGAATTAAAATCTAACAAACATTCTATCAAAATTTGATTTTAAGTTTTTTACCTTATGGTATTTTGTATGTTTCTCTTTTGATAGTAGCAAGTTTAATACTCATGATTTTAGGCACAGTCCTTTCATCAATAGATTAAATGGACATATTGCGAACAAAACTTAAATCATCTTATATTTAATCTTCTTTATTTTCTTTATGATCGTCACTACCACTATCTTCCATATCCTATAAAAGTATCAACTTTGCTGACATACCATTGTTGTACTTTTTAAAATAATTATCATAATTTTCTGGACTGATAGAAAGTTAATGTTATTCTTAGTAAAGCTATCTTGCTTAAGATTATTATGGATCACTATTGTTGTTTTGCTTGGATAGACAGCTTGTCCAAAATTTATCCTACTTTTATAGTAATTGAATCCTATTCTATCTTTGTTAATCAGAATCTTCATCTAAAAATATGTTAAAAAAGCTTGTTTATTTTTGATCAAAACTAATAAAATTAAATGATCTTCAAGCAGATCTTTTTAAAAAATAAATCAGCAGATCAAGCCTAACCAAATAAATTCTAATTATGCAATAATTTAATAAAAATTGAATACCTTCTACTTCTAGTTCATCATCATCAAATGGGTTATCTAAATTACACAAAGACTAGGGTGTCTATCCTGGTGTATGCTTCTTCATGAAAATAACTACACTAAAACTCTACTCTGTTTTCCTTTGTTTTATATCTATTTAGCTTTGTTTTTTCTGGTGTTAATTACCTTCTACAATCCTAAAAAATTTATTCCTTAAATTTAATTATATGTTTTTGGTTTTTTGTATTTCCTTTACTAAAAAACATCAATAAACAAAAATAAAAGAAAATTTCATGCATTTAATTTATAAGTCAATCTTACTGAAACATTAAATCCCTTAAAATCAGATCAACCAATAAACTATCTTTATCCTGCATTTCTATTACTTAGGTAATCTAATTATATTATTATTCTTACTTATCCTACCTCACCAAAAATCACTTATCAAAGTTTTTAAAAAACTTTAAATATAAAACATACAAGTTTTAGTTAGTAACTCAGAAAAATCATTGGTGATTCTATCATAAGTAAATAAATATCTTTTATTAACATTTTCTTTCTTTCTTAAATTACTATTATAAATAAAATATTATCTTTCACTATACTATGTTACTAATAGTTAAGATAAAATTAAAATTATTAAAAATATTTAAATAATAATACTCAATATTTTGTTTATTAATAATAATACTCAATATTTTGTTTATTAATAAATAATAAACATCAATGATAAATCCTGATCTAAAACTTAAATTTTGAATTTCAAATGTTATTGGAAAGAATAAAAGTAATAATCAATATAATCAATAAAGCCTTTAAGCTGATCTTATCTATTGAAATTGACAAATAATAATTGATAACTAGATTAGAATTCATTTTTAATTTTTAATAAAATTAATTTTAATTCACATACAATTAAGAATATTTTTATATTATTATTAGAAATGTATTTCTCAATCTATTTTAATATCTTTCTTTAAATAATAAAATTTATAAAGGATCAGTTTAATGCTTACAATAATTATTCAATTAATTAACATTTTTATATTCATTTAATATTACATATACCTAAAATACTTACATTTCTCATCAATTTTTTAATAATTAACAAAAAATTATTATTTATGTTATTGCTAAAAATTTACTTAAAAAAATAAAAATATTATTTAAGTGTGGAAGAAAGATTTTGCAGTAAATGCTAAAAAAAGTTTAAATTCAATATTTTTAGTAATAGTTTTCCAAATCAGAATCTTCATCAAAATCCTAAGATGAAATTTCTAGATTAAATTCATCTATAAGCTCCTGCATATTTTTTTAGATCATATTATTTTAGGTGTTAAAGCTAAATATTTAATTAATAAACTAGCTTAGCTAGGTAGATTAATCATAATTTTGAATGAATTGATGAGTCTGGCTTAAAATAACTTTAAAATTTATAAAATTAAATTAAATATTTGGTTAAATGCTATAGCTTTAGTCATAATATTCTTTGATTATAAAAGGAAAGCCTTTGTATTAAAAGTTATTTTAATCAAATTTGGCTTTAGGTTCAAGTAAAGAAATAACTAGGGTATTATTTTATTTTTAAGAAACTATCTCATGATAATAGCTAATAAGCTCACTAAATAATGTAAATAATGGAGTAGAATTCAGCTTTTGCAATAGATTGCCTTTTTCGATTGCTTTTTTAATATCAGCTTCTTCAATGTCTTAATGAGTTAGATAATTATTTTGCTATTCTTTACTAAAGTATTTCTATACATTGGGAACATAGTTTTTCTATAATAAAAAGAAAACCACCATGTTTGTTTGAGCAATTGAACTTAAAGTAAATTTGTCTATATTTTTTACTTAAATAAAGTATTTAAATAGACAAACTAGTTATTAAATTTTTATAGATAGTGAAGAATAAATTTTTAATAGAGATGTCTTTGCAATTCCTATATGGTTTCCAACTGTGAAATCTATTTTCACTTTATATTCTGAGTTAAAAATTGATTATTTTCTCACTTAAAACCCAGGAACTGGTGCATTAAAAAATGTATTGATTTCTAATTTATCAGATTATTTTAAATTCTACTCTAGCAAAGTCAAAAATTTAATCTTACTATCTTAATCATTAGATAATTATGGATTGTTCTCAACTTCAAGAGATACATCAATGTCAGAAGACTTAGATAATTAAAAGCCCATCATATATGATCCATAAACAGTGCATTTCAATTTATTACAGTATTATCTATTAACTGTCATAGACATCAAAAATATTATATTTTCTAACTCTGTCAATTAATGAAATGTATCATTCAAAGTTGGAAATATAAATTTAAATAATTCTTCTAGTTTTATATCTTCATTTGTTTTTAGTTCTTCATTTTATTTTATTTCATTTGAGCCATTCATGTTATTATTATTTTATTAATTTTCCCTTTAACCTAATTCAAGTTTCTATTTTTCTTCATTTTCTATTATTTTCTTATCTGAGTTATTAAAATTTTATCTGAGCTATTCATTTTGGTTTTTATCTGATTGTTAATTTAAAAAATTTTCATTAAGTTAAATGTTTTATTCAGATATTTTTTCTGAGTCTTTTCTTACCAAAATTTTGTCTTAATTATTTTTTACAATGCTGCCATTGGATTAATGATGCTAATTATTAGACATTTTTTAACAAGAACTAGAATCTCCTCTCATACTATCTTATTGATTTTTGGTGATAATGCTGATTTTTTTGTTTTCTCTTAAAGTTAGTTATTTCTTGTTCCTAAAAAGGAGTTTGTTGTTAATGATGATTTAATATATTTTAGTATTGTAGAATTAAAAAGGATCTTCTTCGTTATCGAAAATGTAATTATTTATTTTACTGTCTAGCTGAAAAAGACTTTAAGCATTCACCATTTATGAGAAATTAAAAGCTTAAATTATTTTCTTAAATATCATAAGTGCACTTAGTGATCTAGATTCGATTGCTTTTTCAACCTATTGATTTAAAGTATCTTACAGAACATCTACCTTTTTAGGGTTTTGCTTGATGAGCATTCTTAATTTATTAAAATTGATAGATTTTTTGGTGTTCAACAGCTTGTAATTCGTTTCGCTAACTTCTTCTTTGATAACTTTCAATAGCAATTTCAATTTTTTTTCAGATATACGAGGCAATTATTTTGTCGAAGTTGTTTCCTACTAGCTATTCATTTAATATTATTATACCTTAATAGATTTCTAATTAAAATTTTATATCTTTCAGTCTACTAAATTTGATTTAATCAATTTCTTAACTTAGGTTTTAATTAAAATTTTCTATTTATTTTCACAAATTAATTATGGTAATCTACTTGATTAAAATCATAGATTCTTCTACAAAATTTTTACATGCAAATTAATAAGCAATAAAATTCATAATAATTAATTATCGATTAGATTATAGATTTCTATGAAAAGTTCAAACTGAGTTCTAATTATTGCCATTAATTATTTTTAAAAAAAAAATAATAATAATAAAAAATGCAAATAAAAAATTTTGAAAAAATTTCTTAAAATGATTGTGTAAAATATTTTAAATTTAAATAATAGGACATCTTGAAATTTGATTTTTTTTTTCTTCAATTCTTTTTTGGATTTCTTGTTCAGCATTAGTTAAAGGTTAAATCGATCTATTTGTTCTACTCATTTTTAATTGCTCTTATATTGATAAGTTATGATGAAAAAACAAAGAGAAAATAAAGGAATTTGAAAATGTTTAGGATCTCTAAATTCAACAGTATTAGGAAATATAAAAATTTTACTTTTTTATGTATAAAAATTAAGATATTTATCACAAATTGCTGAAAATGATTTTATTGAAAAATATTAAGCATAATAGGATTGATTTTGAGCAAACAAAATAACTTTCAGTTATGAATGAAAATAAGAATCTAATTTCTACTTTCAAATCTTTGTCAGATTTCTTAGCTGTTTATCAAGAAAGAGATTCTACTAATTATTTACTAATAATAAACAAATTAAGTGATTTGTTACAACTTAATATTATAGAAGAAATTAATACAAAACAATTAATAAAAAAGTATGTTTACCAGCTAATCTAAAGACTTAATTAATAAAGACAAACTCAAATAAATATTAAATGAGCCTTTAGGCATGACGTAGCGCTCAATACTTATGAAAAAAGGTGGCAAAAAAAATTTAAAAAGCTTAATGATTGATGAGAACTCTTAATATTTCAACTAGGATTGTAGCAAAATAGGTTATATGGGTTCAAGAAAATATAGTTGGAATGAACCTTAGCTTATTTCAGAAAAAAAGATTTTAGAAAATTCTCTAAGATCGCCAAAGACCTTGTCAAATAATTAAATTTTTGTTCCTAAAATTAGTTTGGATTCTTCATAAAATATGAAGCTTTCTTAAAATTAATCCAAGCTTCATAGATTAAAAACAGATTACTCATAAAGTGGGTATGAATTTAAAAAAGTAGATTGCTCTATACTAACTGTAAATACAAATGATCAAATGATAGAAGCATAAATAGAAAGAAATATAGCTCTTTAAAATAACTTCTAGCAATTATCAATCAAAGTTTTAGATGTGCTTGAAAACATCAAAGTAAAACAACTTAACTATATTTTATCATTTATTTATTTTATTTTCAATCTATGGAAACTTATACTAAATACAAAAACATATGCTATTCATAAAAAAAATTATGAATCAAAAGAAAGCAAAGAGAAAAACTTCAAAAAAATATTTAATCGATAAAGTAATTTAATTATGATTTATGTTTTTTTAATAAAGAATAATGATGGTGAAAAGGTTGATTCTACTATGGAGGAGTTGCTTTTATTTTTATCATAAACCTGTAAAACCGAGTTAGAACTGTCTAAAATGATTAATTTGAGTATTAAATAAAGTAATAAGATAAGTTAAATAAACCTAGTTAACTAAAGATTAAATGAAAAGCTATCATTTTTTCAAGAAAAATACTAATCTACTAATTATAAAAGTGATGAATTGAAAGAAAAATATCTGAAAAGCATAAAAGAAATAAATCTAAACAAAAAAGTAATTTTAAACCAAAAGAAGATTATTGAACATCTAGAATAGAGACTTGATTTCATCCTTTAATCTGATTACATAAGTAATTTATTATTAATTTTAATTCATATTTAGATAAACATAATAATTGAAGATGAGTAGCAAATACCTAAATCTTAGAACATTCGAAAAGTTGTTACTGAACTTGTAAAGGAAAATGAGAATTTAAAAAGAGATAATTTGAAGAAAGATGAAGAATTAAAGAGATTAACTGATATTAAATTAAAATTAAACTAAAAATTAAATTTATTGAGTTAAAAAATAGAATTTCTTAAGTCTCAAGTTTCAATTAAAGAAATGGATGAAATATTTTAAGAGAATACAAATCATAAACCAAGCAAGAATATTAATAATTACAAAGAAAATGGATCAATCCTTTAAAATGATGAATTGCCTGAAAAAGTAAATAAAAAGCTAGCCAATTCATAATTTAAGAAAACAATTAATATTAAAATAGTTAGATTTCAGAGTAAATTAATTGAGAATTGAACACAAATCACTTGTTATTGACTTGTTAGAACATGGATCTAATATATTCTTAGAATAATATAATGAAATCAAAGATGAAAAAAGAAAATCAGATTTGGTCAAACTAATTTTATCTTAGTTTCTTCTTTTAAATGATTTTGCAGAGAGATGTAATAAAATTAGTTAAATGGTTCATTATTTAGAATGGATAGATAATATTGATGATCTCTTACATTAAACTAATATTTAACTCAAATAAATATTTAAATGTAAATAAGCGCATGTATGGCTTTATGATTAATCAACAGGTAAAATTAAATCTCCAATTCAAAAGCTAAATATGAAGGGAAAAAATTTCATCTTAAAATTTAAAAATTTGGCTTCTTTTTCACTAATTTATTCAATCATAAAATTATTTTTGCAAATAATATGGGATTATAAGTTGGTTTAAAAATACAAAAAATATTTTTGTTTTTATCAATTATCAAATAATTTTTAAAATTATCTTTTTTTTACAGAATATTCATCTATGTACAAGAAATAGCAGGCTAATTTTTATAAAATTTTATGAAATTCTAAGCTATATTCAAACTATAATAGATTAGCATAAAAACCCCTATTTCTACTCCCCCTCCCCCCATCCCATCAATTTTATTTTTGAAATGAAACAATTTTATTATTTAATTTTAACTAGGTATATTTTTTACTATAAATGAAAATAAATGTGAAGAAAGAGCTTTAAATTGTAAAGGACTCTTTAGTGAAATAATTAAGCATTAATTAGCTTCAAATAAGTCAGAGAATTCAGAATTTATTGTTTATCAGTAGATTTTATAGGAATTCTAGATTTAAAATAATAATAACAACAATAAAAGACAAGGTTTACAAAATGAAAAATAAGAAAATTCAATTTATTCAAAGACATCCTTGTGCATCCCTTTAGTGTTCAATGGCATTAAAAAGTAAACAATTGGAATTCTAGAAATTACTGGTTCTAAAAGTAAAGTATTTTCAGTGGATGATGAATACTGTGCAGTAATAATATCTTAATTTTTGAATAATCAAGTTGCAAGGTAACCAATCAAAAAATCTTATTTTACTTTTTAAATATTCAAAATTATTGAAAAATAGAATAAGGGATACAAGAATAAAAGTTATGGAAAACAGATACAAAGACTTTTTATTAGAATCATTTTTAGATTTTGTTTAATGTTAGGACAAAGTTTCCTTTACAAATAGTGTTGGTACTTGGCTTCATAGAATATTTACAATTACATAATTTAAACTTTACTTTGTATAAGAATCTAAAACTTTTAAAAATGATAAAGACTAAGAGTTTACTTAGCAGCATGGATGGGCTGGCCATGTAATTAATTAATTATCATTCTATATTTACTATCTAATATAACTTTTTATTTTTAATAAAAAAGGTTCTAAAAGTATCTCAGAATATGATAATTCAAAACATAAAAAACACTGATAATTTTGACCCATAAGTTGACTTATATAGTATACTTCCAATTTAGATTATCCCTATTTAAAATAATCAAAAAACAGTAGCTATCTTAGAAGTTCCAATCAAAAAATGCAATAGGACTTCTTCTGTTTAGGACGAATTCACTTTTTCTAGTTCACCTTTAATGGGTTTAGATAATTCTTTTGACAATGCCATAAAGTAGTTTTGCACACACATATCAACAGCTTTAAGCATAAACAAAATATCATGATCTTAAAATCTCTTATCAAAATTTATAAAAAACTAAAAATATAATTTCTTTTAAAAAATAAAATAATAGTTGGAATATAAAATACTAATTTAAATGAAAAGCTCTCTTTGTGAAAATAACATTTAAATAGAAATATAAATTTAGAATATAATTAAAAATAGCACTACTAAAAAATAATATTAATAAATAAATTAAAAGTAATTAATGTATTGAAAATCTGTTAAGAGTTGTTTTTTAGAGTAACATCGTATTTAAAAAATAGTCATCAATTAAAACAATCTATTTGATTATTGATCAATCAGTTGTATTACATAATTTTTTATTTTAATTTATTTTTACATGAATAAATTGAATATTAGATTTAACGCCATTTTTTATCTTGATCAAGTTTAAAGAATACCAATAAATTTAATATACAAAAATCATTTATTATTTGTCTCCTGATAAAGATTCAAGTATTATAATAAATTATGTTGGATCGTTTATTTTGATAAAAATTAAGGTTAATTCTAATTTTAATTTTCTGAATAAAAAATTTATTTTCTCTTAATTTCTTATAAAAAAATAAAATAGAGCTATTGTTTTAAGATTTAATTCTAAAAATGAATGAATTAATGTTTTTTTTAAGTTTATTTAAAATATGTATTTCAAATAAAAATTTTTTGTGCTGTGAATATTTTGGTTTGATTTTTATGTGTAGAATTAAATAATATCTAAGTAGGAGTTAAGAGAAATTTTAGTTAAATCCAAATAGAGCAAATAGAGTTTTTGAGAGAGTAAAATTAGATGCAGATCAAATTAAAATCAATGAGATGAATGAAACACTTTTGAAAATTAGAATGTATTCTAAGAGTTGTCAATGAGGATGGGTTAATAATCTAATAAGGCTTGCTAAAATGAATGGAATATGAATAAAGTGAATGTATTAGATTTAGTCATTAATAATGCAAAGCAATTGATTAAAGTTATATTAGCTGTATTTAATTAAGAATTACAAAATCTTTTTTGGAGATAATAACTAATTGATTTATAAATAATTCAATTAAATAAGTAAAAACAACAAATGAGTGCTTTATTAAAGAAGAAGAATTACAACACAACAAAGGGTACCAAGAGATGGAGAAAGAACTTGGATGCCTCTGAATTGCATGAAAAAGTCATCTAGGAAAATAAGAAAGAATATGATGAAAGCCAAGCCAAAGAGAAAATAGAGAAGAATGAAAAGATTACTTTTTCTATTGACACCACTGGTGATAAAAAAATGAAAATTGCTTTGGAAAAGGACAGATTCCACAAAAAAATTGATGAGTCTAAGAATTCTCAAATGGAAGCTAAAAAGCTTAAAATCTTAGCTTAAAAATTAAAAGAAGAAGAATTAAAACCCAAATAAGAGGTTGAAAAGATTCAAGAAGAAAAGAATAGCGATGAAGAATTAGAAGATGCTTGGGAAGAAGAACAAAATAAGCCTTTAATTCCTAAGAAGCAAAAAGTTGCTCACGTTATAATTCCTACTAGTGGTATGAGTTACAACCCTTCTTATAAGGATCACTAAGAAACAATTGAAGAGGCCATTCGTTTAGAAGATGAAGACCTTAAAGAAAGAAATTTAACCAAAATTAAAAAGCTTAGAAAGAAAAAGAAAGACTTAAAGGTATACTAACAAGTTTAAAAAATGAAATTAGAGCAAGCAATGAATCCCGTTTAAAGATAAAAGAAGGAAGAAAGACGTCTTGCCCATCAAGCCAACTTAATCAAACAATTTAAAAAGGAAAATATTTAAAATGAATTAGACAAGCAAGCTCATTTAGAAAACCTTAAAAAGAAGAAAGAAGCTGAAAATGCAATCAAAGAAAAGCTCGGTTTCAACTTTAAGCCCGAAAAGATTGGTAAGAAAAGATATAATCAAAAAGGACAAGACTTTGTTTTAGAAGAAGACTTACCTGATAATTTACGTACTGTTTAACCTGCTGGTAACTTGCTTAGAGATGAATACGAATCAGTATTTAGAAGAGGTCTCCTTGAACCCAAAAACTACTCCTAAAAAGATAAAAAGAGCAAAATCCCAGCCATCAAATTCAAGTAAAAATTCGACCCTAACTTCCAAAGCGAATGGGACGAAATAGAAACTGCTCTCGAAGTCAAACAATGAGAGAAAACAATTAAAACACTATATAAATTACTCACTATTTAAATTTTGTTCTAGGTGTCATGATTCTTTATTTAGCATATCAACAAATTAGCAATCAATTAATAAGATAAATAGGAATATATCTACTTGTTATTAAGAATAAGACAGAGGATTAGCTTTCAACAAATAGAATCATATAAAAAATAATAATTAAAATAGCAATATCATCAATCAATAAATAATACTAATAAAATAAATAATAAAATTCGTTTAACTAAAATCTAAAAATTCTAATTATTTTATTCGCAGTTTATATTTTCGAGTTTTTATCAATCTTATAAACAAAATTTTGTTCCAAAATAAATTATCTATCTCATTTAAAAATTAGAAACTTTGCATTCATTTGGTGATAAAAATTTTATCATTTGATTCAACTTTAAAACAAAAATATTATTAAATTCAAATTCTCAAAAGTAACGATAAACTTATAAATAATCGATTTTGACAAGTATGAGAATTTAAATCAGTATGGAATATGACAATATAGTTTTGAGTTATTTTTACTTTCTAGATATTATTAAAATAATAAATTAATTAAAAAAAATTAAAATGAAAAGATTAAATTATGTTTTGATGCTAAAAAATGAAATTTCAGAAAATAATATAAATTCAATTCTTAGAAATTTATTTTTAAACAGATATAAAAATTAAATTTTGATATTGGGTATAAATTAAATCTGGAAAGAAATTTTATAATTAAGTGAAAGCATAAGAATTAATTATTATTATTATTATATTTCTTCTAAATAAATTACTTTTTTTGATTTAGATTATTTGAGTATAAAATTAACTTTTTTTTGAATCTATTTTAATTTTGATTATGTGAATTTATAAAGAGGTTAAATATATATTATTTAATCAAATCACAAATTCTACTTGCATCTTTAATTAAATATACAAAAAAATAATAAAAATAAATCAATATTGAAGTGTATTATATTTTTATGCATTATTTTTTTAATCTTAAATTTATGCAAAATATTTGGCAATCTTTCTTCTTTCGAATGTTTTTTATTGAATTAGACATAAATGAATAATAAATAGATAAATTTTTGTATGAAAAATATAAATCAAAATTAATACATTATAAAGTATATATATATATGATTTGGTTGCTTTTTAGATATAATTGTAATTATATATTTACATAGATATTTAAATTTAATTTTTAATATTTTAGCACATGATGCTTGGTTATTTATATAGTTATTTTATGAGATTTTTTATAATTAATTATTTTATTATTATATACAATATAAAGTATGATTTTTAGTATTTAGATTTTGTATCTAAAAAGATATGTTGTATATAGATTTGTTAATTGAACCTGAATGGATTGGGTTATTTATCTTTTTGTTGTTAAAACTTCTTAAAATGCTAATGCATTTGTAAAATATTTTAAATTGAATTTGATAATTAATTATAAACAATTTTAATCAAGTCATCATATATTTTTAAAATGTATTTTTTATTTAATATTTATTTGGTTGGTGTTTTTGTTTTATATCATAATATTGAATATAAGCCAATAGAAGATTCAGAATCTTAGGCTAATATGAATGTTTAGGGTGTTTTTTTGTTGCTCTTACTAATGTTATTAGTAGAGAAACCGTTTGTATTTGTGTTTAATTAATTAATATTATTATGTTAATAATATTAATTAGTATTAAAATGTTACTCTTATGATGGTTATTACATTGTCTAAAATCCTATTTGACTTATTGTGGATTAAGGATTGTTGGATTAAGTTTAGACTAAAGTTAAAGACTAAGAGTTTATATCTTTCTTTTATGTATTGAGATTGTTTTGATTTGCAAAAGCTTTGACTAAGTTCTATTTCATTTTCTTTTTTTTGTTGCAATATTTCACATGTCTTTTGAGTTGCTTCTTGATGCATTTACTATTGCTTCTAGGTCCATTAGTGTAAGGTTTTCTAAAAGTTATTGCTGGAATGTTTGTTGAAGACTAAGAGGGGCGGCGTAAATGAGTTTATTATTAGTTATTCATTTTTTAAGCATTATTTGTTTGTTCTATCTATTTAAGTTTATTCATCAGAATAGTATATGATGCTGTTGATGGTATTAGATGAGCTGTTGAGTATTTTAAAACTGGTGGAACGCTTGTAGGTATTTATGAAAGAGGTTTTATTATTGGAGATTGAAGTTTCTTTTTTCTTGAAGTTAATTTGGGAGACATTTAGATATCTTCTTCTTCCTCTTCGATTCTTGACTCATGGATTGGTGAGAATGCTTCCTAGCTACTATGACTATTGTTATTTTAATAAAAGTCACTATTTATATTGTAATTATCTCCATTATATGCATTGCTTCCTTGGTTCAAGTTTTGAATATTGTTGAAGGAGACTTCGGAGTTCATGGTATTTTTATTGCTTTAAACATGACTATTAGACTCGAATTCGCAGACGGCCTTTAATTTTATAAAATAAATAAATGGTTAGGATAAAATAATTTTGAAAAAATCTAGTTGATTTAATTTGAATGAAAATATGATGAATTGCAGGTTAGAATTTAGTATCCACTTTGAAAAGAATTGTAAAAGTGAGCAAAAAAAAAGAAATATTAAAATAGAAAAAAGAAGAGAAAATAAAAGAATAACTAATAATTTACGATTGTATATTTTGTATCAAATTAAGTATTTAGATTAGGTTCGCTTACAAGTACATAGTGATTGTTGTGAGGGTACATTTACTAAAATGAGCCTAATTCTTCATTATTACTATTGTAGCTATTATTTGAAGAATTTAAGTAGAGTTAAGAAGTTTGTTAAGGTGAATGAAGATTTTGATGGTATTTTAATTTGAAATTAGAGCTCTCAAAACAAAGAACTTCTGAATCTACAAAGAGGAGGATATTGTTTGTTTTCTTTTCAATAACAGCATTAGTGTAGATTCTTCTATCTTTATTAAATTTGAGTGAAAATACTTATTAAACAGCTGGAACTTCAGTCTTTAAACTTCCAGGAGTATTATTATTAGTAAGGTTTGGAGAAGCATTATTAAAGCCAATTTATTAAGACATTTGGTTCTAATAGTTAATTTGCTATAGCGGTTGGACTTGGTTGCCATCTGCTATTCTCCAAATATTTATTTCTAATACTGAAACTGAAATAAACTAGGGAGAATTTTAGAAGCATTTGAGTTATCTGATACGAGTAGAGTGACAGTGCTCAAGGATAACTGGTTTCCAAAACGAAAGTCTTTTTTTCTTCTTAGGTTTTACTTCTGCTACTGCTGGAGCTTCATTGAAGTCTCCATCAAGATCAAAATTGTCTAAATCTTCTATATCATTTATTACAGGCTGAGCTTGGGTATTTTAACTTTCATCTTCTTCCTCAATAGATTCTTCTAAATCTTTTTGAATGATATTTAAGTCTTTAGGATATTCCCAAAGAGATAGGAATTAATTATTCCCTCTGTAATTATCAGTGCCAGCTATCAAAATATTTGAATTTTATAAAGGAAGATAAGCCACACTAGAAATTTAAAATTCCATATCCTTGTAATTAGGCACACCAAATTTCATGCAAATAGATAGATTAGTCAAATTTAAAGCATAAATCTTCCAAAAAGTAGCTACAAATACAAAATTTCCATCAAAGGATAGACTATAAATAAGAGTTTTGAACATTTAAGATTGAGCTATTTTCTCAAATTTTCCATTTATTTCCCATAACATTAGTTTTCTATCATACAAACCACAACTAACAATCTTTAAAGGTCTATTAGAAGCCTTTTTAGGTTTATTTTAACCCAAATTGGTTGAAAAATCATTATTAAACATGTTAGAAAGATTTTATTTGCTTTCAAATAATCCATTTTGATTGTTGTAATTGTATATATGATCATGGAATAGACTTTCTTAAGTTCTATTAAAATTCAAATTCAAATTTGTATTTGATTGAGTATTTCTACTATCATTTTAAATAGGTTTTTGCTCACTCACATCAAGTAACTTGAGAACTTGTGAGCGAGGATGAGCATTTGGCTCATATGAAATCAACTTAAAGTTTTTTGTTTAATTATTTTAGACTGTACAGTACAAATAAAGGGAGCCTTAATTGCTTCCAAGTATAATTTTTTAGCCAATGCACTCCAAGCAAGATATTTTGAAAGGAAATCTTTACTTTGATTTAATGCTAAATGCATTGAAATCTTAGCCATTTTGCTGATTATTGAAGGTCTCAGCAGGATTGAATCTCTAATAAGAAGCATTTTATCTCAAAATATTGTTTTAGTAAGAATATTGAACCTCATCATCCATATTTTAAATAGGTTATGAATTTATTTGTCTCTATTGCAACTCTGCTGAGTGCTAAATTTGTTAACTTGTAAGTGCTTAAAAACTTTGAATCTTTGGAGTGCGCGCTGTATTATGAGTGTAGTTTAATTTGCTACAAGCTAAACCTTAGGTCTTTTCTGGAGCTTAAAAAAGTTGTTGTCTTGGTAGAAGCTGTTGCTTTGGGAGTAAAATTTGAAGTTGCTTGCTTAGGGCAGAAGAAATTAGAGATGAGTTGCACTAAACTTGGGGTAATGATTATTAGATTATTATATCTTTATTTTGTGAAGATGATTTGGGTTTATATAAGGAGAAGCGCTGCTAGGAAGGTGAGTTAAATGAAATGAGGGGAGTTGGCTTAGATATTTGAAAATGGGATTTGTAGTTAGAATTGAAATAAGTTAATTTGCTTTCCTTTTTTAGTTATTTTAATATTCTTTTTCTTCTTCTTCTTCTCTCACAAAAAAGAATAAAGTTAAGTTGGACCCCCTTCTTCTTTTCTTTGTATTTAATTAACTATTCTTGTTTGGAGCTTCTTGGAGCTGCTGTCTTTTGAATACAGAATGAATTACTGCAAATATTTAATTAGCCGCTTGCTCTAGTGAATATTTTCCTACTGCGAGATATCGCTATAGATGGTGATTTTTTTAATTATTGTTGTTTATGCTTAGAGTGTATTCCAACCACTTTTAATTTGTTTTATTAAATATATTGTTGCTATTTCTAGGGTGGAGTAGTCCTTGTTATTGGTGTTTAATCTTTCAAAGAAGATATACTATTAAAATTAATCTTATTCTTGATGCCACCCAAAGATTAAAAATTACTTATCAAAATGTCTTTAATTCTTTTAGTTTTTATAATTTTTTCTTTTCTGTGCTTGTTTGTATCTCAGTAAATATGCAAGATTTTGTAATTTTCGCAAGTCTTTTAATAATAAATAATTCTTTCTCTGTATTTTACTTCTTTTTTGACAATTTTTCTTTCTTTTTAATTGCTTTTTGTTTATAAATACCTGCCTCATTAGCTTTATGACTTTATAACCTCATTGAAAAACAACTATCATTTATTTCTTAATGAAATAAATAGTAACACATATTATCTCTCATTTTTTAAATTCTCTCACAAAAAAAAAATATCAAATATTACATAAAAATTTATTTGAAATAAGATAGAATTACCATCATTTTTACTATTTCAAAAGAATAGGTAATTACTTTTTTTCTATTATCAATAAAATTTTATGAAGTCTTTCAAACCGCTTTATAATTTTCTTCACCTGATTCTATTCATAGAAACTGTTTTAAGATTTCTGCTTACATAATTTCAAAATAGTAAATCACTTCCCATATACTTATCTATTTACAGATTATTTATTTATTTCTTTTACAAGACATTTCTCTGTAGAAAATATTCTTTGCGTTTACTAAATTAAAAACTTCAAAACCCACCTCTATCTTATGTTACATTTACCTTTGTAAAAAATCTTTTCAAAATTTGTATTTTGTGTAAATACTCCTATGAAAAAAACAGTAGCTTTTTAAAAAATCTGTATTCGTTGACTGATAAAAATTTGTATTTTAAATAAGCCGCCTTTCTCTTTTTTTCAAATTCTATTATCTTATTTAGAATGATGCAATCAATCGTTCATCAGATGGATTCAATATTTGTTCATTTCAAACAATTCAAATCAACCATTGAAAATGGCTTTTGATATTTAGGTGTCTGATAAACTAGTAATATTAGATCATCAGAAAGACAATTAATATGTGTCTTTAGAAATTAATAGCAAATAAACAAAAAAGAATAGATTTTACCAGAACTTAAGAGAGTTCTGTAGTCGTTTCACATACTCATAATAGTGAATTTATTATAATTATTTCAATTTTTTTATTCACTTTAAAAAAAAATTAATAAAAATCTAGCTATATATCTACTTTAATTTACTTTAAACAACATATCAGAATGTTTTTTAAGAGATGTGATTGCTTGAAAAGTATTTAAATTTTATTACCAAAAAAAAGTGATTAAATTTTCAAAATACGTTTTTAGAGAAACAAAAAAAAGTTGAAAATTTTCATTTGATTTTGTTTGGCGGTCTTTCAATTTAATCATTTTTGAAATAAAAATTAAATGATATATTCTCACCTTCAATTTTATTTAATTTCCACTACACAAGAACTCATTTTTAATATATTTGAGCACCCGTAATAAATTTTTAATCAATCTTTTCTTCACTTTAGATACAATTTTTTCCCTCAAATACTTTGTTTAATCTCTCTAAATTATTTGCTTCAAATTAGATTTTACTGAGTTAAGCTCGCAACTCTTAAATTTGCTACTTGTTACAACAAACTAATAAACAAACATTTTGGCTCAAAATACTTAATTTATTCCAACTGTACACCCCTTACATTCCTAATATTGATCAGAAATTATCAATTTCAAAATAAATTATATCTTCTACATGTTTTTTTTGACATTAAATTGAAATAAACAAATTAAAGAGTACAAAATTTATTATACGAAAAGGTATGTAACAACATTAGCAAGATCTTGAAATCCAACAAAAAACAAATATGATAAAATAACTATTTGAATTTTAAGAAAAAAAAATGATTTTCATGATAATTTATTTTGGTTTTGTTTATTTTTCAAATTAAGAAAAAAACAAAAAATTATGTAACAAGAATAAATAAAAATTTAATTGAATTTGAAGATTTTTATTTTGCTTTCTTTCATGGATTAGGCAATCTATCACAAAAAATAAACACAAATTAAAAAAGTTGTAAAGAGATTCGAGCAAGCGTTTAGATTGGTTGAGAGTAAATTATTTAAAAATCTTTGATTAACTAATATTTAAAAACTCTATTTTCTATTTCAATTGGAGTTAATAACATTTTTGTATTTCTATTATACTTTTAAATAAAAATTATAGAATTTAAATGTGAATTCTTTACAATCTTTTATTTTCTTCTAAGATTTATTATGGTTGAAGAAATAATTTTATTTTCTTGTTAGAAAAAATCAAGTTTTACATCAACCTAAAAGTGGCAGAAAATCCATCGAAATTTTCCTAAATCTTTTATTAATTAACAAAATAAATAAATAAATAAAAATATTAACAATATTTGAAAACAAAAATAAAAATATTTTTGAAATAGGTTCTCTTTATTAAATATTTTCATGATGAAATAGTAAAAAAAATATGTGAATTAGTTATAATAATATTAATAATTTAAATAAAGCACTACTCTAACTCTTATTTCACATTAACACCTAATTTTTAATCCAAAAAAATTAGACTAAAATATTGATCTATTTAGATTTTGTTTTTTCATTTAAAGTTCAATGTTATGAAGTAAATTTAAAAATAAAAATATTTAAAAAAATGCACTAAAAAAAAATATTTTAGAAATTGGAATTTAAAAAAAATTATTTAGTAAATTTATGTTATCAATTTTTAATTTATAAAAAGTAGAGTAATTAAAAGAATGACTCTACTTTACTGAAAGAGTTGATTTTGATTAAATTTATAAAAATGAAATTTCCAGAATAGAAGGGTAATTAATATGTTTTTTGATAGACATGAGAATGTATATCGAAATCTCATACTTTTTGGCGCCTATGAAACAAATATTTATAAAACACAAACATTTAATAATATATTATGTAATATCTGTTGATATTACCATTTATTGATGTTTTTTTTTGAAAAAAATTAATTAAATCTGTTAAAAATAGCAAAATTTAAAGATTAAGAGTTAATTATCAAGATATAAATACAAAAATAATGAGCATATTTTATGAGAATAACATTAAACTAACTAATTTAAATTATTTTTTGGGATAGATAAGTAAAATTAGATCTGATAAAATAGTGATTGAATGCAATTATACCTCTTTAAGCTAATCAGAATATGATAACTTTGTTAATTTGATTTATGATAATCCATTTATAACTAAGATTGAAATATTATGGCATGATTTTGTGAAATTAAAAGTTCTTGAAAAATTGGCATTAGCGTTTCGCAAATACTTTGATGAGGGCAGAAAACTCTAAAAATTAAAATTAGTTTTATCAGTTTTTAAACCATATCCTTCAAATGAAATGCAGTAAAATCTTAAAAGTATTTTTAGCATTTATACTCATAGGATATCTCTTAAAGTTAAATTTCGTAAGGAGTTTTTAAGCTTTGAGTCTTTTTTCTAGTTATTATGTGTGCCTGAATAGAATATTTCATCATTTTAAATATCTTTAGAATTAACAGGCTAGATTAAACCTTTGAATATCTCATTTTTATTTTCTTATTTAGAATAAATCCTGTAAAAAAATTAGCTAAATAGATTAGGAGTCAAAGTTAAAATAAACTAAGTATATTATTAGCATTTCAATACATTCCTTATAACTTTATAAAATCATAAATATCTTAAAGATATAGAACTGGATATCTCTGAGCTAACTAACTCAGATGGCTTATTGAACTCTTTTGAAATACCCATTTTTCAAAATAAATAATTTATCTAGTAAAATCGATTAAATATTTCACACAAAAACTAAAGTTCTGCAAAAAAATTGTCATTTTTCAACCAATCATCTTCATGCACAACTCAAAAAAATTCTCTTAGTGCTGCAGATTTTAACATTTATGATGATTAGTAGTAATTTTACATGGAAGGTTGCTCAAACAAAAATAATTTCTTTAACAATTAGAATGATTTAAGTGAGTGTGAGATAACAGAAAGTGATAAGAAACTCTCAAAATAGTTTTCTCTTCAAGAAAAAAGTGATAAAAAATTCAATAATAGTTTACATAGACAATCATCCTTAAATTAACAATTTTAATTTTCTTTTCAATCTAAAAATATGCAGTAAGAAGAGAATAAAAATGAATGCTTTATTCTAGATGAATTTGAAAAATGCTCATTAGATTAAAGATCTAGTTTAGATTAATAATTCATTTAAAAATAAATAAATTAAGATGATAAAGGTTCTGATAAAAATAAATAGAATATCATTGAATCTTAAAAAAAAATCAAATAAGAAGATTTAAGTAAAAGGTTACAGTCTATGAACTAAAAATATAAGCTAAAAATAAATGATTAAGAAACTTTAGAGATTCTTGACAGTTTTAAGTTTTCTAATAATAAATCTAAATAATAAGCAGAAAATAATTAAATGAAAGTAAATGGCTATTTTTTAGATGTTTGCTCAATTTAATAATTAGATTATACGACTTGCAAGAAGGGTAAATACGATTAAATTGATATTTAAGAAGAATAAGAAATAGATCCACTTGTAAATTAACCTAACACATTGAGACTAGGAAATTTAGGAAAGACATCATAAAAAATTCAATACAAAGATTTATTTAGGAATGTTTAGTAATTGGTTTTAAGGGATTTAGAATTTGATTTAATAGAGCTTTTAACTAACCTTGTATGCTTAAAAAGCTTAAATATATAGAAATCTTGTTTAATTAACATTTCAAAGAGTTTTTAGTAGTAATATACTCCCTAATTAGAGTAATTGGAAGTTAATTAAGAAAATTTAATTGCTAAACAATCTTCGAAACTTTGCTAAGTTATTTCACAAATGAAAAGCATTAAAAAACTTAAAATTTAAAGTATTTACAATTATGAAGACCTTATTAAAATTACAGAGAATCTTAGACTATTAGAAGAACTTAGTCTAAAAATAGAATTAAAAAAGGGAGAAAATTAGTTTAAATATATTAAATAGGTATACTGGAATTTAAATAGGATTAAGAATCTTAAAAGGATTAATTTTATGATTAGTGATAACAGTCTTGATTATGGATTACTCTTTGGCTTTATAAAACAATAAAAATCTCTTGAAGTAATTTATTTAGATTTTTATTTGAACAAATAATATGTTAACTACATAAAATAAATGCAGCAAGGCCTATGCTAAAATTAATTTTTGACAAAAATATAAATAAAAATACCATCACTTGATAGCTAAAGTGCTTAATTTCTCATTCTTTTAAATAGTTTGAATAAAAATCTTAAATATCTTACTTAAATTGACTTAGGAATTGAAACATCTGATTTCTTTTAATAAAAACACCTTTATTAATAAGTTGTTTAAGCTAGATGCTTTGAAAAACTGATTCATCCCTACATGATTTTTAATCCTAAATTAATATTATGGGATCTTATTTTAGATGATTGAATAAATAAACATGACAAATTATTAGCATTTCAAAAGTAAATTTCAAAATGTTAATTTCAAATTTATCAGAAACAAACAAACTCAATAAAACCTTTTAAAAATAAAACAACTTCTTTAAATTGTGTTATAAATATTTCAACTTTATTTATTTATGTTAGTTAGTTAGTTAGTGAACTTTTTAATTTATTTAATCTTAAAGAAATTCAAAAAAAATATTCTTATTTTAAATTGAATTTTATTTTTACGAGGATTATTTTTTACACTTTTATAAACCTGAATGACAGACAATGTTATTTTTAAATAAATTTTATTTTCTTTATTTGAAAAACCGAAAGCTTTCATTTTAAAAAAATATTTTTAGGTTTTTATTCTTAAATTATGAAAGAAGCGAGACACTTATCTTGAGAAAAAATTAACATTCACAAAAAATTAAAAATTTGAAATTTTAGCCAAAATTTTTGTCAGTTTTTTTTACAAAATCTAATTTTAGATTTTTAGAATTAAGTATGAATTTTATTCTTTTTCTTCAAAAATATAAAATGATTGTTATGGATTTAATAAATGGAATTGATAAATTATAAATTGAACATTAAAACTAAGAATAAATTACTAAATACTTCGTTTTTAATTGCAAAATTCTCTCATATTTTTAGGTACAGACTTATTGTTTAGTTGATAATCTTCTTATTTCTAAATAGGAATATAGAATACTGTGCTTCAAATATAATTATTTCTTGTTTTGATAAAGTAAAAAAAATATTTATTTCTTAAATTTAGTACAATTACAAAATGTTACATATCAAATAAATATCTTTTAAAAAATAAAATTTTTTAGTTTGTTGAGTTATTAAAAAATGTAAACTTGCCCAAATTACTTTCAAAAAGATATGAGAAGTTTCAAAAATAAATAAATAATTTATTCTAAATAGAGAGTTAGTTTTAGTAATAACTCCATCAATATGCTCTAATTTTTATATATGAATTCTACTTCCATACTAATTTAACAATTAGAATACTTATTATTGCTTTTTTTATTCAAATTTTGAATTATTACTTGATAATCAATTTACTCTAAAAAAATGTTTATCCTTATTTTGTTTGTATTTGTTAATGAAATTTTTAAAAAATATAAACTAATTGAAAAAGCTTTCAAATGAAATGAGCTGCTGTAAAGATAACCAATCCATTTATACTAATTTAATTTTTAGTAATAAATTCATCAAAGAAATCAACTTTTTTGTCTAATTAAAATATTTTTTTAATTAGTGTTATTGCATTTAAATTTTATTCTAATAATTGAAAAAATTTTCCATGATCTTTTAAATGTTCTTTTTTTTACAAATTTTGTATTATTTTTTAAATATTAGTTATTCAAAAAAGCTTATCTTTTCATAGATAGATTGTCTAAAAAGGTTTTTCATTCATTTAATAAAGAAGAGAAGGGAAATAATAAATTATTCAATTTATAAAATTTACTAAACCATGAATAGAGTAATTGAGGATCAATTAAAGTTAAATAAAAATTATTATTAATTGTTAATTTTTCTTTTACATTTGAAAGAAAAGGATTAATATTGAAGAAAATTTGAACTTTGCAAAAAAACAAATATTTGATTAATAAACTTTAGAAAATAATATTTTAAAATGATTATTTATTAAATAATACAAATATTTAAAAAAATAATCTTTGATACAAATCTTATTTCTTTGAATTGTAAAGAAAATAAAACAAACAGTTCGATTTTTGTTTTTAATTTGAAAAATACTTTTTATCTTTAACATTAAGAGTTATTTAAACCTTGGATGTTTTTTCTACTTTAATATTTTTATGTTTTGTAGGTTTGGGTTGGTTATTTGCTTTTTTACTTGTTGATAGGATGGTTATGCTTATAAAATTAACAAAAGAGAGGAAGAAGAAGAAATTTAAATTTGCAAAAATTAGTCAGTAAGTAATTATATGAATACACTTTTTCTTTTGTTTATTTTATTCTGTTATTAAAATAATCGTCAATAAATATAAACTTTTTAAATGGTTTGAGAGTTTTTTTTTGTTATTTGAATTTATTTTTGTCTGTTATAATAATTTTTTATTTAAATTGCAATATGCAATATCTTTTTCTTTAGCATTTAATTTCAAAATTGCATAAAAATTATTATAAGCGAGGACTTCTTTTGGAAAATGAACTGAAATTTGATGAATTCTATTAATTTATTTTGTTGTTGTTTTTTTAATTAAAAGGTGGTTTTTTGATTGTGTTTTAAATTTTTCATAATTACAAGTGGGGTCATATTTTGTGAAAAAAGAAACAAAGGAAAGAATTTTGATCTGATGTTACTTCTAAATTAAATGTTATTTACTACGACGAGAGGGAAATTGAAATTTAGATAATAAATTTAAATGTAAAAAAATATTAATAAATTTCATGCTTATTATTTTGTTTTGAGTTCTAAAACCTAATTCTGCCAGATTAGAGGTTAGAGCGTGTATTTATTTTTCATCAATATCAAACTAAAAATGTCAATTAAAAAGTAAAAAAAATGAAGGGCTTGTCATATTTAAATTAATAAAAAGTTAAATATTCATACTTTAAATATTTAAGCCATATCTTACACAAATATTCATAAAGAAATATCACTTAAAAACATTAATATTGATATATTTACTTTTGTATTTTAGAGATATGTTATCATTTTTCTAAATCCGTTTAATTCATTTTCAAAATATTTGAGGATCTATAAAAATTCAACTGAAATCAAATACTTAAAACAAAAAATGTAATTATTAGATATCTTTCAGATGTAAAAAACAAATAATATTTAGTTTTAAAAATATGACAATTACTAATTTTTCAGTCTACCAATCAGTCAATCGATCAATCGAGTATTATATTTATTTATAAATAATAAAATAATGACTCTACCAACATCTCAATAGAGTTAAAAATGTTTCTATATTTGTAAAAACCTTAAAGTGCTTACATCTAAAAGATGGAAAACTGAAATTAAATTGCTATTATATTTAGGATGAGATTAATAATTATTTATACAATTAACCTGAATTATCAAATATTTTAGTTTTTTCATTTCAAATCGTTTATACTGACTTCAACTGGAAAAAGAGAAAGAAACTTTTTAATAAACAATTAAATTTACTTTTTATAAAATTTATTCATTTATTTATTTAATAGGAATACGTATTTAATGTTTTTTTTTTGATTAAATTTTCTTTGCATTTAAATTTTTATTCCACATCACATTTCAACTGTTATAAAAGTTGTTTGATCATTTTAATAGAAGTATTTTTTTTTTATTATTTATTAGAAAGAAGTTATCATGTAAAATTTATCAAAAGCAAACTTGTATTATTGCCAGTAGAATTTTAAAGTCATTAGACCAACAAATATTAAAAAATCATATCAAGAATGTAGATTGCTTGAAGAGAGATTTTTCTATTTTTTGAATAAACTAATAAAAAATTCCATCATCAAAAATGAAAAATGAGCATGGTTATCTCAATAAGATAATATCGTCCTAAAAAAGTAAGAATCTGAAAGATTTTAATTACCAAGTTAGTTTAAATTGTTAATTGTTTGAATAATTGTTAACTTATATTCATAAAAAAAATTAATATTTTAGTAAATTAAAAGTAGAAATAAGGAAAATGAAAGATAAGAAAGGAAATTTTTTTACTAATTATTATGTAAATAGAAGCTTTAATCTTTTTACCAATCCAAATAGGCCATTTAGTCTCTCAGTTGGCTTGTTACTGATTAAAGAATTTACATTTTTGATTAGAATTTACACAAGCTTTTTATCTAATGTAGAATTTATTAGCGTAGGAAAATCAAATGGATCAATAAATGATTAGTTTGTATTTAACGAAGATTCTAGGTAGGTTATCGGAGTCTATATATTTTTTATGGTATTCATTTTAAATATCTTTCTTCTAGGCTACATAATTAAAGACTTGATTATGTATTTTCTCTCTTTGCCTTTCAAGGAGAACTTGTAGATTTAAATCATCTTGAAGAGCTATAACTATTCTATATTCCCAATTTCCATATTGGTTAGTTGTATGCTTTTACAATCTATCTACCAATATATTTGCTTAGTCAATCTTATCCTTTCACTTATCTTAAGTAATTACAACTTAAAATTAGTTTTAGTGAATATTTATTCAATATTGGTAAAAATAAATAATAGGTTTATTTGTAGAACTATTAGACTATGATTATTGCTTCTACATAAATGACTTCTTGTGTAAAAAGTTTAACAAATTATCTCTAGCAATTTAAATTTTAGAATGTTTTTAAATGTTTTTACTCTCACGAAATAGCAAATCTATTTACACAATCGGTATTTTTGTATCATTAATCATTTAAGTAGTCCAACTAATTCTAGCTTAGTATCATAATTTATATTTGAGTATAGCATCAAAGACAATAGTCACTTAGATTAGTTTATTGAATATTTCATTATTATCTTACAGCTTAATTTATACCTAAGTTGTCTAATCGCATCCAAATATTTTCATGCTGTTTATATTGATGACTCTACCTATAAAAGCGGGTAGTGTTCTATCTAATTTCATTGATGATTACATAGTTAGTAGTATCAGCAGTGATGTTGAATAGCAATCTATACTATGGAAAGAATACCCCAATCTATCTAAAATAGAAAGGTTTTTGAGAATAATCAACTAGCACAATTCAGTTTTTATTTATGAATATGTTAAATCTAATCTGTCATAAACCATAGAAAACGCCATAGCTAACCACCTCATTAATTGCTATGTAGGAGAAGAATGTTTTTGTAAAAAAGTAAACAATTTTCAATCAATTTTTAGTTTAATTTAATCTAAGCCAATTTTTTCAAAAAACAAACAATAAATTAATTATTGATTCTACTCACAAAATTAAAAATTAATTCTACTAGCAAAATTAATCAAATTTCTTTCTCATTTATTTTTATTTGAAAGTTTTTTCTTGTTTACCAATTCTTCATATGAGATCATAAAATCTTCTTAATGATTGAATCCAAATAATTGGTCATTTTTTCATTAAAAAATTAATTAAAATCTTTCAATTCTTAATAAAATTCATTACTTTTATCAAGGCTATCTTTTTAATAAAAATCATTCATTATCTTATTAGAATTTAAAAAAAAACCATTTTTTATCTAGAATGCTTTTATTAATTTATTATTTAGTTGGGGAATGATGTTAATAATTACAGGAATATAAACTTATTGCTCATTTTTAATGAGTAGGGATATTATTACATTGGATTTGATTATCAAAAAAAATATTTTATGATTTTTGTAACTTTAATGAAAATATTATTATTTATTTATTCATTCATTCATTTTTTAATGAAAAATTCAATAAATTAGCTTAACTTGGACTACAGCTAGGATGATAAGATTTAATTTATTACAAATGAAAAGAACAGAGATTGCATCAAGTAACTGACATACAGTATTATAAAAGTACATACCCAAGAACTTCCTACAAAGCTAAGTGATTTGTAGATCAGCTATTATAAATATATAGAAGATGTAATGCAAAACCAAACACTCTCTATTACTTCTCTTATAAAAGTTTAGTAAAACTGCTTTGAAAAATTCAATTTACTAGAAATTTAAATTGTGAACAGAATGGCTGATAATGTGCGTTTCTAAATTAAACAAAATAATATAAATAAATAGAGTTAATCTGATAATTAGCCTGTTTCAAGATAAATTAAGAATATTGAGCTGATCTAAAATATTCTTTTTGATGAAAAGCTTTCTTTATCTTATAATTAACTGCTTAACTGTTTTTATCAAAAAAGAAAGCTGCTAAGTATTCTGAACCAAGATGTTATCAATCTTGATGAATTTGAAAAACTTAGTGAGTTGCTTCTTCAAGATAGAACTTAACTTAAAAATGCTTTGAAATAGCTAATTCTACAAAACAGTTCTTAGACATAACTCTAAAAAATGTGCAAACTTTATGATCTAATTTTAGATATTGATGATTACTTTGAAACCAAAATATAATAGTAGAGATAATTTAATTGTTTGACAAGCATACCACTTTATTCAAAAGAAACTTGTGTTGCATATATTTCATTCACTACTAAACTAGGAGTTGTTACTAAGGTATCTAAAAATTTTGACAAAGTAGTTCCTGTTTTACCAAATAGAGAAGTCATAGGAAAGAATATAGGTTTTATGCAACCTGACGTTGTTTCCCCTCTGCACAACACAATCTTGAGAAATTTCATTTAGAAAAAAATAGTATCATAAAAGGTAGCTGATTATCCTCTTTTGATTGGAAAAGATAAAAAAGGATTTGCAATTCCTTACGAAATGAAACTTCAGGCTTCTATGATCGGTCTAGAAGATTTTGGATGTGCTGGCTGGATAAAATAAATAAAAGATTAAACACACTATATCATGACAAGTTGTGATAGTACTTTTAAAAATTTTATCATGAGTCATACTTTTTATGATCTAATTCTATCATATTGCTTTAGACAAAGTGAATTGGGATCTGTTAAATTTGGAAACTTAATCCCTCTTTACCAAACTCTTTTTGAAAATAACATGTCAGGTTAGCAATTTTAGACTATTTTAATTAAACCTTAATATAAAGAATAAGTAGAGAGTCCAATTAAATTTTCAAAGAACCCTGAATTATTTTAGCAATTGATCAATTTGGAGCTCTTTTTGATTCAAGCAAAGATCATACATATCAAGACTTCTCTTGCCGAATTTAATTATTTGCTTATTTTCTAATGCGAATACATTGATAATTTATTTAGTAAAAGAGATGCTCTCAAAGAATTTAGAAAAGATCTAAAAAATTATACTCAAACAGAAGATTATGATTTAGTCGAATTTGAGAATTTGTATCCAGATGATTACTATAATCAATCCTGCAAGTCAAGCTATTAAAATGAAGATTACTAACAATTTGTGAAACTCCCCTTTTTCAAAAACATTAAAAACGAAGTCTATGCTTCAAGGCTTCAACAAATAATTAAATAAAACAGACTAAAAATTAGATAGATGTATAGAAACTAAAATCTCTTTAGTTAATTTTCTCAGCAAAACTCAATTTTTTCTAAAAATATTTCCTTTTTTGATGAAAACTAAATAACTAAAATAGATGAAATCTAAGAATATGACAATAGCAACTTGAGTGCATTCCACTAATTAAATACTTAGAGGCAATCTTGCAATGCACTTGTTACTAAAAGAGCAGATTCTTACTTTGAAGAAAATAAAATGAATTAATCAAATAATCTAATGACTTCATTCTCAAACTCGAGGCTGACGAATTGGAATAATTTCTTTTATGGAATTGAACAACTTATGTTTGATAATGATAAATTAGAGAAAAAAATAGAAAAAGATAAAAGATTATAAACTTAGAGATCAATGAATTACAGAAGACAGATGTATCTAGCAAAAGAGTATGAAGCAAGAGAATAAGCAAAATCTAATCAAATGATGGACACAAGAGTAGTTAATGATAGAGATACAACCATGTCTGCTGATATTAGCTTTTTGCTCAATCAGAAAAAAAATGAAAATAAAGGTGCTGAGGGAAGTGTTAACTAATCTGTTGGAAAAACTAAATCACAAAAGTAATCCAAATTATTTATTATTTTATAATTGTTTTGATTTAGTTAGAAACCAAATTTTAGCTTGAATTATTTAAAATAAAAATTATTATAAATATTAGGCGTTAGTTGGTTAATTTTATTTATTCTAACAATAAATAACCTCTTTCATTTTACAGTGGCTATCTATTAGATTTCATATTACTTACTTTATTAGTAGTTTCGATTTCTATAAGTCTAAGTAGCAATATCAGCTTTGTCTCATAATATTAAAAAAAAGAAAATTTATTTTCAGACCTAATTAGCATGAAAGAAATTATGTACAACCTAATAGAGGAGATACATTTAATCGATGGCATTGAGAAAAATTACTATAAAATAGATGATCAGGCAGAGAAAGAATCTTTTATATCCATGTTGAATTGGATTAGAAGTGATAACATCATGAGATACAAAAGTCATTTGGAATCTATTTTTAAAGAATATGCAAATGAATAAAAAGTAAATCAGCTGTATGAACTTCAATAAAATTATAAAACTCTCAGCATAGTTGATCATACATTTTTCAGTAAAGATATCCCTAATGCTACTCTTCTGTCTGTTCTAGTCAAAGCCTAATCTTTATTTACTATGTACATTAACAACTCTACCTCCTCAATGTATTCCTTATTTCAAAATGAACTAAGATATAATAACAATAATACCCAGACCTAAATATCAAAAATCCTAGACTAACTGGTTGAAGATCAATATTCTTCCAATTAAGCATAAAAAAATACCAGTCTTATTTTTATAGTAGTGTATTGTGTTTTTATTTTCCTATATAATATCTTATTGTTCTTTTTCTACTTTAAAATGCTCTCTCTAAAGTAGTCTCTTTTGTCTATTTTTGCTACCATAGACATAAGGAAACTAGAAGATATGACAGAAAGAACAAATACATTTATCAAATATGTGGTCAATATTAAGAAAAAAAATAAAATTCTAGATGTCAATATCTCCAAAAAGGACAGCATTAATTTTGCTCATAAAGAGGATAGTAAAAAAAATCTCAAGAAAAAGAATATTAGCTTAACCACTTATCAGAAAAAACTTACCATTTTCAAAATTATCTTGATAATTTTTTGCACCTCTTTGATTCTTATCAAGCCAGTCATTGATTACTTTTTGACTTAAATACAAACAAAATCTATTGAAGTTTAAGGCTCCCTTAAAAGTAAATTGCTTCTTTAATTTAATTTTTAATTTCATTAAACATTTGTTTGATTTAAACCATTTTTATTTTAATTCAAAAAATCTTTTAACAAAGATTTATTTCATCAGAAAAACACTTCAAAACTTTTATTTAAACAAATTAATTTATTTTTTCAAAAAAAAAGAAAACACTGAGAAGATGATATCTACATTTTCTGATTTTAGTTAAGCTAAATTTATTTATACATACTATATTTTTGGTCAATAAGAAAATGCTTTTGATTATAAAATTGAAAAGTAATAAGATTATTTATTAGATTCATATAATAACTTGTAGAATGCTATGACAGATTTCATGAATACCTTTTAAGCATATTAAAATACTAATCTAATTCAATAAAAGTAATCATAAAACATAACTTACACAGTTAGCTCTAATATTTGTGATCCTTTGGATGTATATTAATCTGAGCTGGTGTAATTCAATCAAACAGATATAAAATAATGCTTATAGATCTACTAATCTACAGATAATAGTGGTTTTTACATTTCCTCATAAAAATTCTAAAAAGTTTAATTTGGAATCTTAGAGTACTTTGACTCTAAAATGCCTTAAAGCTAAAAACCTTCTTACCTAGAAACTTACTTTTAAGAAAACCCAGTTAAAGATCAATTTTACTAGCTTAGAATTCTAAGCTAGTCATCATAAATTTTAAGTTATCTTATTACTACTTAAGAATAAAGTTTCTTCAATGCAATGCATATAATAAATATAATATTAACTATTTTCTAAGTTCTTCTAATAATAAATATCTCTTATTTTGTCTAAAAATACATATTCAAGAAGATTTAAGTAGAATACGCTGAATCAATGAAGTTCTTAACCCTCATAGATTACGATATTCTCATGGAAAACCCATATTTTATTTCTCACTTAAGAAAAAGCAAGTGATTTTTATAATTAATTAAATATTCAATATATAAAAAATTATATATTTTATGTTTTTTTGACTTAAATTATTCAATAAACCATTAAACCATTCTCCATGAATTAATGTTTTCTAACTAATTCAATTTAATCTTGAAAATCATTGTTCAAGAAAATCATCTAATTTTCTATGATTTATTTTATAATTTATTATTATTACTTTATTCAAAAAATACATACAGTAAACCCTCATTATGTTAGTACCCTAAAAATGAGGGTTCATCTGAAAAATGCATTTGTTCAATAACTGTTTTAAATACGTATACCTTAACAAGGTGAAGGCAAAAACCTAGGTTTCACATCCATACATATATAAAATTTATTTAATTTGCAATTTGATTTCATTTTTACAAGTAATAAGATAAATAAATACATATTAATTTATTTCATCAAGTAAATTTGATGCTTTTTTTCACTAACCTATGCATAGTTTTTGCCTTTTTTTATAACTATTTTTTGTCTTAATCATTTATGCTTTGCCTTTTTAAAATAAATTGTAAATGATAAAACTTCTATTCAAATTTATTTTAATTAAAATCATATTACGTCAAATATAATTCTAGACAATTAAGTGTGATAAAGTTTAGTAATCCTGAAAAAAGATCTTTGTTAATTCTGCTAATTTAGTTTTATCTTATAAATAGTTAAATTAAAAACACTCAAAATTAAAATAAGATCTAAAAATAAATACCTTAAATCTGCTTTCAATATTTTAAGCTTTGGAGAGTTGCTTAATCCTATAATTAAGTCTGAAGCCCCTAAATCTCCAATTTGATTTTAAAATCTTTTAAAGTTTATTATAAATAGTTTTGCAAAATATTCTAAAATAATAATATGATAATTACTTCTAATTGTACTCAGATGATAAGTTAAGAGTTAAATTATATAAATTTTGGCAGTTCTCTAATGCTTAGCCTATATCTAAAGCTCCATTTGCACCTATTTCATTATTACTTTTAACATCAAAAAAATTTTAAAAACAATTTTATATTGAATACTTGATTTTAATCAAAAAATAAAAATTAAAAGTTTTGTTTTATTTTGATTGTTTTCTTTCAGATAAAATGTTGAACAAATTTACCGTAGATCTATATTTAACTTTACGAGATTTTAAATTTAAGCTAAACCAGTAAACATGCCATAAACTCCATCATCTCCTATTTTATTTTTTCTTTTACAAAAATTAAAACAAATATTTCAAGAAATAAAAATCATTAAAAATGTATTTTTTACCCATTAAATCCCAAAGCTAAAGTTTTTAAATTTCTGCAGTTTGATAAGCCAAAGCTTAAATCTATAGCTCCTTAACCTTAAATGTTGTTTCCTCTTTAACAATAATTTTGATTAAAATATTATATGTTGATAAAATATATTGATTAAAAAATTGAATTAAACTATTTATTTAAAATAAATACTATTTATAAATACAATTTTTTAATACTAAAAAATTATTACCCTAAAGATATCTCTAAAAATGTTAAGGAAGAACTATTTCCTATACCTAAGCCTAAATCTTAACAACCTATATCTCCAATAGAACACCATCTTATGATAATAAATAAAGAAAATGATTTATTAAAAATTAATTTAAGTTTTGAATAAATTTAGCATTTAAAGTATAATTTATTTACCTTAAATCAAGAGCAACTTTTAGTAAATTTTGCATATCTCCTATAATGTCACCAATAATTTTAGCACCTTAGTCAGCTATACTATTTTTACTTTTAAAAAATTATACAATTACAATAATGAATAAAAATTAAAAAGAAAGAATAAGGATACTTTAAATCTACTATTAATTCAACAATTTCTTTACAGTTTTTAATTTCCATGCTCAAATTTTTTAAAGTAGAAGCTCCTATTTTATTAGAACTTTAAAAAAATTAAAAATAGTTATTGATCTATTTTTATTTTCTAAATTTTACCTCATTTACAATGTTAAATTTTGAATATTTGTACATTTTCCTAACCCCTAAAATAAAAATTATGCTTCTTTTTCTCCAATATAATTCCAGCTTTATAAAAAATAATTAAAATTTATTATTATTAAATCCCTTAAAAAGTAATAAGCAGTCTAAAAAATACCTAAAATCTAGATTCAGCTATGTCAGCATGAAGCATTTCTCTAATGCATTCCCTAATCTTGAAACAAGCTTAGCATTTTAAAGTTTTTCACTTTTAATAACAAAAAATAAAAATTTTTCATTTTATTAAATTAGGATGCAAATTAAGAGCAAATCTTAATAATGGTGAACCTAAATTTTAATTAAGCAAAGTTGAGGCTTTGAAAATTAGATTCTTCAAGCTTTTGATATTAAAAAATAATTTAAAATTAAATAATATCTTAAAAATTGAATACAATTTCTAAATTATTGAATGTATAATAATTCTATTTCATTTTCGTTTTATTAAAAAAATTGTCTTTCAGAAATTTCATTAATTTCTAATATAAATCTAATTTACAAATTATTTCAAACTTACTTTTCATTACTTTTCACTGCAAAATGCCCCAAATATTTATTATTGTAGTTACAATTAACTGTTAGAAAATAAAAAGAAATTAAATTTTATAATAATTTCTAAAAATAAAACTTTGTCATTATTTTCAAAATGTGTTATGAAGAAGAATTTCAAGTTGAACATTTAACTAATGGTGGAATTGTTATAAAAATAATTTTTTTTTACTTATTAATTTAAGTAATTGTCTCTACAGTCCTATCTTTAAATGCTTATATAAGAGAGGATTAATTTCTCATAAGATTTAAAACAAATGTTTAACATAATTTAGTTAAAACAAAAAATTATCATTAATTTTTTATTAATTAGAAAGAGTTTCCAACTAACTCACTAACTTATGTAAGAACTAATTTTTTACTGAGAAAGATATTATTCATACAATTTTGTATACTTTTAATTAATAAAAAAAATAAATATTTGGACATCATGTCTTGGTGATTTTACAGGAAGTTCAAAACTATTTTTTTAGAAATTAAACAATATGAAAATGAATATAATTTTAAGGAATGCATTTACTAATTCTAATTTGAAAAAAACTAAAAACACTATCAATTATTTAAATCATATTGATGATAATAATTAAAATTATGAGTTAATTTTATTGCTTGAAATTTATTACTAATCTTCTTTGCCTCTTTATGTATTAAAGAATGAATTAAGAAGGTTTTTTAAAATAAAATATAGGTTAGTATTGAAATAATTTATATTAAGTTATTACACTAATCACTGGATAACTTATTTTTAGTAATTAGATAATAAAAACCATGATAATTTAATTTTAACGATAAACCAATTAGTTTAATAAAAATGATAAATAACGAAAACATTCATTTAATTAATAAACAAAAACTCAAGATAATTTATTAAATTTCAACAAATAGTATCTAAAAAATTAAAAGTAGAAGATAAAAATGAAGGAAAAAAAATATAATATATTCCTAAGGTATTATTTAGAAAGAAGCTTTCATATATTTCTTAAACCCGACAGATCAAAAAATCTATCATTAGTTTTAGTTGCTATTAAAGAAATCTCATTTTTAATTAGGATTTATACAAGCTTTTTAGGTTTAGTGTAGTTCATAAATTTTAAGCAGAATAATTCCTTTTAAAACAGTTAAAGTAATGAAATATATCTAATGTTTAATGAATAATCAAGATATATACTCTGTCTAAGCCTTTTCTATGCAGGATTTGTTATAAATCTTCTGCTGCTTGGCTTCTTAGTTAAAGATTTGATATCTTTTATTCTTAAAGCTCCATTTAAGTATCAATTTCATTTTTAAATGGGATTTAAATGCTACAATTACTCTATCTACCCTTTAAATCTTTTAGTTAGTTGCTTTCTATCTTCTTCAGATCACTACTATTTACCTACTTTGAATATTGCAGTATCTGTTTTATTAAGTAAATTTTTAATAAATAAAATATTTACCTACAAATTTCATGTTGCCATAATTAAAAAAGGTCTATTAGTAGAACTATCTGATTACAACTACTGTTTTTATATAAGTGATTTCTTGTCTAAAAAATTTAATAAGAAATCTCTAATTATGCAAGTTTTTGAGTGCCTCTCTATAGTCTTGCTCACATAAAGCAGTAGATCACTATTCATGATAGGAGTTCTCATATCAATATTTACTTAGCTAATAGAGTTAATTCTACTGTATTATAAAAGCATTTACTTAAGCTAAATTATAAAAAACTTCATCACTTAAATTTCAATTCTAAATTTATCCATATTATTTTACAGTCTTTATTTTGTAGTGAATCTCGAAAAATCTCCAAATATTGTTCTTCTTTTAATAATTGTTGCCTTGTCATTTAAACTTGGAAACATTATATACTAATCATATGATTACTATTTACTGAGCAGCATAACTGGAGATATATAAAACTAAAGTATATTAAGAAAAGATTACTCAAAACTTTTCAAATTAGAATACTTTTTGAGGATAATCAATCAGGAAAGCTACATATATTACTAAGATTATGTAAAAACCTTCATTTCATAAATTATTGAGAATGCTTTAATAAATCATTTGATCAGTTGTTCAATAGGAGAAACATGCTTCTGTAAATTAGTAAATTACTATTATCAATTCAACATATTTTTAAAACATTACCTTATTAAGTAAAATAACCAGAAAATCTTAGATGTTCCCAAAATATGAAATTATTTTTTTATTATTTTTTCTCAAAAATAATTGTTAATTGATTTCATAACAATTATATCTTTTACATAAATTAGTCTAATGCGAATTATTGCTCAGTAAAATTTCATTGATTTTGAATGAAATTTTTGTCTAGTTTAAATCAAAACAAAAATTTCCATATTTATTTTTAAACACATATTTTTCTATTATCATTTATAAATAATTCGGAGGGGAAATTACATCTTAAAAAAATAAAATAAGCCAAAAATATTAAAAATTAACAAAAAAAAATATGTTAACTAGCAATAATCTCTATTTTCATATCCCCCTCCCCCACCCTAGATAATTTATTTTTTGAAAATTAAAAAATGATTCTAAAAATTTAAATATTAATTAATAATAAATTTTAATTTAAAATAGTTAGAATAGGATTAAAGTTAAGAGGATAAAATAACTTATATTTCAAATGAAAGAAACCGAGAAGGTGTTAAGTCTTTGAGTTTAAGTATTTTAAAAGCCCATACAGAAGAATTACCTTCAAAATTGAGTGATTTTTAAATTAGCTTATATAAATACATTTAAGATGTTCAGGGTAATCAAACTCTTTCAATAGCAACCTTAATAAAAATATAGTAGAACTGTTTTGATAAGTTCAATTATTTTGAGGTTTAATTAATTAATAGAATGGCAGAAAGAGTTCGCTTTTAGATAGAGGAAAACGATAATGAAAAATCTGATAATTAAAAATATTTGATAAATTAAAAATAGCAGAAAAGAATTTAATTGATTTAGTAAATACTTTTTGATGAAAAGCTTTCTGTAGCTTTTCATTTATTGCTGGATTGTTTTTAATAAAAAAACTAGCTTTTAGATTCTCTAAACTAGGATACAATAAATCTAGATAATTTAGAATAGTTGAGTAATAAACTACTTTCAGACAGACTTAAAGTAAAAAATGCTCTTAACTTGCTAATAATTGAAAATAGTTCTTAAACTTAACTTTAAAAGATGTGTAAACTTTACGATTCAGTTCTAGATATAGATAATTATTTTGAGAGAAAGATTTCTTCATAAAGATAATTTAATTGTTTGACCACAATACCTTTATCATCAAAAGATAGCTGTTTTGCATACATTTCATTTACATCTAAGCTAGGAGTGGTTACAAAGATATCTAATAACTTTGATTAGATAGTTCCAGTGTATACAAACAAAGAAGTGATTGGAAAAAATATAAATTTTATGCAACCAGACATAATTGCTCCAGTTCATAACAAAATCCTGACTAAATTTATCTAAAAAAAAATAGTTTCAAAAAATGTAGATGATTATCCTCTTTTGCTTGGAAAAGATAAGAAAGGATTTTCCATACCTTACCATATAAAAATTTAAGTAGCCATGATTGGATTGGAGGATTTTGGATGTGCTGCTTGGATAAGATAAATTAAAGATTCAAACTATTATCTAATGAGTAGCCCAGATAGAGGATTTAAAAATTATATGGTAGGCTAAAATTTTTATGAAAAAATACTTTCTGTTAGCTACAAGCATAGTGAGTTGAACATTGTTAAATTTGGCAATTTAATTCCTCTTTTTAAGACTTTATTTGAAAATAATTAGTCTGGAAAGCAATTTTCTACAATAATCATAAAACCGAGATATAAAGAATAAGTAGCTGGTTAGATTTAACTAAAAAAAAATGCAAATCTTTTTTAATATTTAATGGATTTAGATCTATATTAGATTTAAGCTTAATATATTCATTTAGATACAACTTATGCCAAATTTATTTACATCATAATTGTTTCATTAGAAAAGCTAGATGATTTATCTAAAAAAAGAGATGCTCTTAAGGAGTTCAGAAAGGATTTAAAAAACTTTAATTAAAGCGAAGAATATGATGGAGTTGAGTTTGAATCTCTTTACCCTTAAAAAAATAAAGAAATATATCAATAAAAAGCAGAAGATGTTAATTTGTTTACAATATCATGTGATTAGGAATCATCGAAGGGTGATACAGAAGTAAGATAAAAATAGCTATCTTTTTTCTCAAAACCATCTCAATTCTATAATAGCTATAATTAAAAATATGCTTCAAAACTATAAAAAATTATAAAATAAAATATGTACTAAATTTCTACTATGAACAAAAATTTGTTAATTTCACCCTAAAATTCTCCAAAAGAAAGTCATTTGCAAATATCAAATTATTTTTAATTAGAAGATCGTTAAAATAATACTAAAATCGATGGAATTTAAGAAAGTAATATGACTTATTTAAGCACTTTTTAAGTTAATAGTCCTAATAATCAAAAGTCTTCTTCTAATGCCTTAATGACTAATAGAGAATATTTTGAAGAAATAAAACTAAATGATTCAATAAACATTCAAAATACCTCACAGATAAATTAAAATAAAGTAGATAGAGGAATTGAAAAGTTACTCTTTGAAGAATAAATATAAAGAAAAAGTGTAAGTCATCAAAACCTAGAAATGTTTTATGAAAAAACAAGATAATAATTAATAATTTAACAACAGAAAAAGAAGCAAGCAGAAAAAAATTCACATCTAAATGATACAAAAGGAGCAAAAGATTAAGAAACTAATGTATCTGCAGATATTAGCTTTATTATTAACTAAAAGCTAAAATAAAATACTGCATAGGGAAGCGTGAACTTGTCAAGTAAAAAATCAGTATCTTCTAGGTAATTTTAATTTAATTTCTTAAAATATTATTTAAGATATTCGATTAAGAATTATCTGAATTTTTTCAGTCTATCTTTTCATAAAAGAATGATTTATTTTTAAATTTAGTCTTTCAATACAAATAATGAATTTTTTTATAAAATATAAAAGTCGATTACAGTTAATTAATAAAATTTAATCGAATGATTAGAAACATTTACTTTTTTATAGTGGTTATATTTTAGATACCTTGCTAATAGTTTTATTAATAGTATCAGTATATGTAAGCTTTCAAAACTCAGTTAATTATATGAGAGAATATAAACACAAATTACATATATTCACAGATTTAAATGATATGAAAAAAATAATGTATAATGTCATAGAAGAGATCCATTTAATTAGTGGAATTAACTAAAATTATTTTAGCCCCTAAGACTCAGAAGATAAGGAGAATTTCCTATAAACTTTAGAGTATGATAGAAATAGAAATATTCTTCAGTTTAAAAATATCTCATAAATCATCTTCAAAAACTATGTAGATGAAGAAAAAAATAAAGATTTATATAAAGTTAAGATGACCTATGATATTCTTAGCTATGTTGCAGATTAGTTTATTTCATAAAGTATACTCGATTGCTCCATTTTAGTGGCTTTAATAAGAACTTAATCGCTGATAACTTAGTACATCAGTAACTAAAATTATCATGAAATAGTCTTTTAGAATGAGCTAAGACATAATCAAGACTAAATATAATTGTAAATATCATAAATCCTGAATGGAATCGTTGATAATCAAGGAGAAAATTATGAGCTTTATAAAAATGGTAACCTTTTATTTATAATTATCTATGCTGTTTTTATTTTGATTTATTGTATTTTACTCCTACTTTTTTATACTAATTCACTTTCTCTGAAGCAGTCTCTTCTTTCGATATTTGCTACTATTGATATTAAGAAACTCTGTGAAATGTCAAATAAAACTAATTAAGTTATTAAATATCTTATCGAAATGAAAAAAAAAGCTTCAATTCTAGACTATTGTGTTCCAAACAAAGACTCTTTATTGAAAAATGCAAATAAATTTGAGAATAAAAAAAACTGTAAGAAAAAGAATATCAGTCTTACTACTTATGAGAAAAAATTAACAGTTTGCAAAGTAATTTTTGTAGTAATTTGTCTCTCCTTGATTGTTATCAAACCTTGTGTTGAGTATTATTTTGTATCAATCTAAGTATATTTTATGAATATCTTAGGATAACTTCAAAGTAAGCTTTTTTTTATCAACAAAAATATAATTAACCTTATTTTTATTTTTAATTAATAGATAGTTCTGAATAATTAATAACTGCTTTTTCAGATTTCAGTCAAGCTAAGTTTATCTATTTTTATTACATATATGGTTACTAAGAACCTGCTTACAAATATTCTAACTAAACTTAGTAGCAGTATCTCTTGCAATCTTTTAATAATTTAAGATCATCGCTTGATGATTTCTTATAAGATTTTTAGGTATTTTAAAATTCAAATGTAAGAATGTTTCAGGAGTAAAATTTAACTGAGATAATTTAGGAAAGTATTTGTTAATATTTAGAATAAGATGATGAAATTACTGGAGAAAAATTAATTTAAAAATGCTTTAAATTATACGAAAGTGCTTAGAATAGTGGATTCTTTATTTCTTCTTAAAAGTTTCAGACAGTTCAGAAAGGAGTATTATAATATTTTGAACAGAGCTTTACAGAATCTTAATAGTCACTTTATCTAACAAGTTTCTTTGAGGAAAACAGCCTTTCAGATTAATTTTATTAACTGAGAATATTAGATTAAATATCTTAACTATTATCTTAGAAACTAGGAACTTAAGAAGATAATTTTTTTAATCTAATGAAAGTAATTGTTGCCATTCTGAATATTTTCTAAATCTTTTTAGTATTAAGCATAAGCTATTTTATTTAGAAATTAATTTTTAATAAGTTTGCTAAAGATTACTAAAAATCTATGAAGTATTTAACTTTGATTGATTATGATATTTTACTAGAAAATCCCTATTTTGTTTCTCATATTAAAAAAATGAAATGAAATAATAACCAATAAATATTATATAAATTACCTTACATAAAATATACTTTATTAAACCATATTAGTTAAATCATTTACTTAATTTATGCTAAAAAATTCATATATTGTATTTGCAAATAAAAACATCCCTTAAAATCTAAAGAAATGTTTTATGGTTTTAT